>CM076610.1:3865048-4436890 GCA_038502775.1 Hippodamia convergens | reverse complement strand
GTGAAGAATTGTGTAATTCATCAATAGAAGACATCGAAATAACAAATAAATCATTGGTTATACAACTTCCAAATACAAAAACGAAAGTCAATCGTTCTTTCAGTATGTAGACTATTTTCATGAATACTTTGCCCTGCGCCCTTCTGTAATAGTCCAAGAGCTAGTGAACCTTTTGAGTAACGGTTTGCCTGTAAGGCTAGTAATTTTTATAGCGATAGTTCCTAACATGCCGAGGACGGAAATCATCGCCTGGCACCCCTCACCCCTGCACGTCATCAAGATGTATATCTTTGAAAGTGTTAAAAAAATAAAAAAAAATAAACTTGTTCCTGTAAGCTTGAAACTTTCATACGATTTTGTTCGTTCATTGTGAAGTTCAAAAAAAAATTGACAGGCGATTTCGACGAGCACAAGTACCTGCCAGGCGACTCGAAAAGGGTGTTAAAATACGAACAAAAATGAACTTTTTTCTATAAGGCTGAAATTTATATATGTTTTCATCTGAGGGAATGAAAAAATAAGTTTTATTATTAATCTTCATCATCATCTGATATGTTATCATTAATTTCTTCATCATATAGTACAATCGTTTCAAGCGTAGTACACTGTGTCTTAAATTGGTTGAGACTGCATTATATCTCAGCTATTATTGAAAATAGAGTCATGCGGTTTTCGGGACCCTGTGTCACTTTTTTGTAAAACTTTTAAATCCACAAACAGAAATATTCCATCTTCTTTTGTTTCTGAAATACAGTGCGAAAATGAAAATGTTCACTTTTTGAAGATGTTATTATTCCTCGGGCCCTGTATGAGAAAGAAAAAGTATGAAAATGTTTATAATAATATTTTAACGTAGAAGTCAGTGGCGTAGCTTAAAATTTTTATCTAATGAATGTTTTTGAGATATAGCACAAACTTGAAATGTTTCAAATGGAACACCTCGTATGTTTTAACGTCTCAAATCTTCTCATTTTTTTTCTGAATACATCGATGTATCACAACCTTACCTTCAATAAATTTGAGCGTCAACCATCCGAAAAATGTATACAGTCGTGGCTCGATAATCCGGCGCTTGCCAATCCGGTACGCTCGGTAGTCCGGCACTTTGGGACCCAGGTAACCCGCTCTATAATCCGGCGTTTTATACAGCTGAACGCCGGATCACCGAGAGTAGTTTTTCCCGCTCGGCAGTCCGGACCTTACCTCGACAGTGATGTCATGTATTTGTTTTCTCTTGTTTCATAGCGTCCCTTGACAAAATAGCGATCAAATTTTGCGAAAGTTGGATAGTGGTGAAAAACATATGAAGTAAGCTTTTTTTCCTGTACAAATTCGATAATCCGGCATTTCCGATAATCCGGCATCAAGAGCCTACTGTATTTCTGTTTGTTTTTTTTTAAGTGAGACATGAATTCTTCCACACATGCATCAAAAACCATTTTTCAGTTGATATTTTGAAATTATGTTCAAAATAGGATAAAATAAATATGTTTAGATCACATGGCTTTTTGAAAAAGTAATGATTAAATGCTTGTGAATATTGATGAAATGCGTGGGATATTTTTTTCAACTGCAATTTATTGAAGCATAGGTCGTGATACAGTTTGACGTTAAAATAAACATGGTGTTCCATATGGAAAATTTCATTCCGTTCCAATTCAATCTCAAAAACAATGCTTTGAAAAAATGTTTTGCTACGCCACTGACTTCTTCGTAAAAATATCATTATCAGAAGTTTTAATTTTTTTTCTTCTTATGCAGGGCCCGAGAAATAATAACATCTTCAATAAGTGAACATTTTCATTTTCGCACTGTATTCCAGAAACAAAAGAAGATGGAATATTTCTGTTTGTGGATTTAAAAGTTTCACAAAAAAGTGACACAGGGTCTCGAAAACCGCATGACTCTATTTTCAATAATAGCTGAGATATAATGCAGTCTCAAACAATTTAAGATACAGTGTACTACGCTTGAAACGGTTGTACTATATGATGAAGAAATTAATGATAACATATCAGATGATGATGAAGATTAATAATAAAACTTATTTTTTCATTCCCTCAGATGAAAACATATATAAATTTCAGCCTTATAGAAAAAAGTTCATTTTTGTTCGTATTTTACACCCTTTTCGAGTCGCCTGGCAGGTACTTGTGCTCGTCGAAATCGCCTGTCAATTTTTTTTTGAACTTCACAATGAACGAACAAAATCGTATGAAAGTTTCAAGCTTACAGGAACAAGTTTATTTTTTTTTATTTTTTTAACACTTTCAAAGATATAGATCTTGATGACGTGCAGGGGTGAGGGGTGCCAGGCGATGATTTCCGTCCTCAGCATGTTAGGAACTATCGCTATAAAAATTTCTAGCCTTACAGGCAAACCGTTACTCAAAAGGTTCACTAGCTCTCGTACTATAATCAAACATCGTCGTTTTTTCCTGAAATACATGAATGCTAATCCAGTAAGCAGTATTAATTCCTCAAACTGCCAGAACCAAAGCAATATACAGAACACTGTATATTTTTCGAAGATCTTCCGCTTCATTGCTAGCAGAATCAAGAGCAAATATTATGGATATAAAAAAACGTGGTGGATGGAAGTCTACGACGGTAGCTGAGGGCTATGTTGATCATTCCATTGCATATAGAAATGCTATTGCTAAAGAAAATTCCCCCAACCTCAACAGATTTTCGATCATCATCATCCAATATTGCACTTCCGGTTTCTACAAATACTGATGGTGCTGAGGATTCAAATAATGTGTTGCGAAGCTCCCTAACGTCACAGGGCATTAATGTTAGTAATTGCTCTAGTTTAACGATTAATATTAATGTCCATAAGTAATGATTATTAAATATTAATAATAAAAATTTGCAATTGCTGAATTTTTCTCATCTGATTTCATCGTGAGAAAATGGAGTGCTGAAAACATTTTTAACACTAATGTCAAAAATGTTTTTAATCCGCTTCCACGTGAACTATCAATTTTAACATTGTTTGCTGTCATTAAAAGTGTCACTTTCAATGGCAGTTGTACAAAACTTCTATATTGTATTGTATCCACCATATAGCAGAACAAAAAGGTCAATTTACCAATTATAGTTAATAAATTGAACCGTATTTCCGCACTGTATCGTTTGCTGCTGATAAATAATCAACGTATGTGTTTTTATCGAACCCTGATTCAATATGTGGCGAAGCAGGTAAGTACACAATCATCACAGGAAATTTGCTAAACACAGTCGCATCAGGGGGTTTCAATTTTCTCGTCAAATTCACTGAATGATTTATTGATAGCGAAAGGATTGTATTTAACAAAATATACTCTGCGCAAAAAAATTAACGCACATTATGGAAATCTCAAATTTATTCTACAATTTTCTTCAATACAGATGTTTTTTTCCCAGCAGAAATAAAAAAAGATCATATTATCAGATTTTGAATGTATTGGCTCCATTCTAAAATCAATTGTTCTCGGTGAATAGTTTTTCTTTCCTTTGATTTTCTACATTCGATCGCTATGCAACGCGAAATACGCAATTTGACCCAAGAGGAATGTGCCAAGCGGTAGTTTTGCGAGAAGAAGGGTAGACATACACAAGAATTGCAGAAAGGGTTGGAGTTTCTCATACAAGTGTGTCCAGAATGTTGCAACGATTCAGGGAAAGAGGTATGAATGTCCGAAGACCAGGACAGGGTAGACCACGGGTAACAACTGCCATTCAAGAACGTTACTTGAGAGTTTCTTCGTTGAGACAACGGTTTGCAACCGCTCGCCTCCTTCAAAATCAGATTGAGCAAACTCATGGGGTGCAACTTAGCACTCAGACAATAAGAAATCGCATCAGAGAATATGATTTAAGGCCTCGTGTCGGGGCAAGAGGTCCAGCTCTTACCCATCGAAGGGCGCGTTTGGATTTTGCGAGAGAGCATATCCATTGGAAAGAGGCCGATTGAGAAAACAGTTCTCTTCACAGATGAACCTAGATTCTGCCTCTACCATTGTGATCGACGTTCCCTTGTATACAGACACATGAAAAGATATGCTCAGTGCAATTTCATGAATACTACTGGTTCCGGGGAGGATCGATTTTGGTATGGAGTGGAATATCTTTGACTGCTCGCACAGACCTAGTGGTCGTTGATAATGGAGCTATGAATGCTGATACGTATATAAGGAACATTCTTGAAGAGCATGTAGTGCCATTTGCCCCATTCATTAGTGAAAATTTCATTTTTATGGACGATAATGCCAGACCCCATCGTGCGAGCATCGTTCAGGAGTACCTTAAAGAGGTTGAAGTCTCTCGAATGGAATGGCCAGCAAGAAGCCCAGATCTCAATCCGATTGAGCAGGTTTGGGACAATCTCAATAGAAGGATGAGAAGTTCAGAAAATCATCCAGCTACTCTTAATGACTTAGGAATCAAACTCGGAGAAATCTGGAAAGGATTAGATCAGAACATTTTAAGATCACTCGTTTTGAGTATGAACCGTCGTTGGCGAGCTGTAATCAATGCAAGGGGTGGAAATACCAAGTATTAAATCACTTATCAGCATTTCAGTATTTTCAAAATTGTTTCATTTCTCTTCTTTCACTTAAGATTCGGTGAAACCTGAATTTTTCTTCCATTTAATGCGTCTTGTTCCGTTCAAAACCTTCCCTAGAGAACATAAAAAATAGGTTATAAAGTCAATGTAGAGTTAACTTTCATTAAAATTGAGATTTTCAGAATGTGCGTTAATTTTTTTGCGCAGTGTACATCGAAATCATTCAACGTTTCCGATCGTCAACTTCCGAGGAATAAACTCAGCTGCCGCGTTTCTGAAAGATCGATACACCCAGCAGAAAACGTCTCTTCACATATTTCCGATTCTTTCATCCAGAACGAGCCCGTCCAGACCACCGCATTAATCTTGCTTTCTTATCCACACACTCGTCTTCACTCCGGAAGATTCTCGAGGACCCTTGTTTTGCTCAAGTAACCGACAGCGAGTAACACACATAAAATAACTTGTCGGGCCTGCCTTGTTCAGAACTGGGAAAGAAGAATTGAGCTCTCTATGGCCAGGCCGAAGCGAGGCAAGTCGTTTTTCCTGCGACCCATTAGTGGGAGGAGAGATGGGAGTATATTGTTATGTATACGGTGAGTCCCAGGCTCGGGTATTGTAGGGTTGTGGATGCTTTGAGTTTTTCCAATTATGGTTTAGTTGATATGAGACCTCAAGCCATCCCTTCGCGATATGAAGACAAGCTCTTTTTTTCAACAAGCGCCAGCTTCCATTCGAGGTTATGGGTATTCATCAGACTAAGGTATAAACATTTTGACACATTATCTCATTTTGAGTATGTATTGAAAATAACAATATCAAAATCGAGTTTATATTGACAGAAGATTCTTTTTTTTTTTTGTGGATACTAATAGAAGTAATTTCGAATCTTCGAACAATGGTCTTCCACACAAGGTTCAGTTTCAGTACCTGTGTGTTATTCCAACTACTTCTTTCGAAATGTTCATTGTTGCTGGCTTTTCGTCATTCTAATTTCCACAGCATGTGAAGTACCCTTTACGCAGATATGGAAATCATGAAAAATTATTTTTTAAAAAGGCGTTTGTGTTCTGATGATAATAAAACCGAGGTTTCATGTTCCCATTCGGAATCATCAAAAATATAGCAAACTAGATGACCCGACAGACTTCGTACTGTCTCAATCGATAAAATATTAAAAAAAGTTCTTTTGATGTATGGATAACAATGTACATACCTATTTCAATGCAATTGAATTTTTTGTATGTTTTTCTAATTTTTTGTATTCCACCTAATATATTTCCTTCTAAAAAAAAACCAATGGTTAATACAACTCCATTCATCTCTAAGGCGAAACAAAGTTCGCCGGGTCAGCTACCTTATCTAATTGCCAATTGCCACAATTGGTCCACCACCAGATCCCCTACGCTCTTTAGTTTCTAGTATAGGAAATGATTCTAAACACTTCTTTGTTACATTATACCATGATAGTATATTATAATATTGAAGTTGCTTTTTTATTTATCGACTGAGGCAGTACGTAGTCTGCCGGATCAGCTAGTTTAACAACATGTCCACACAATACTGCTGCAACAATCGACTAAATCTCAACAAATAGTTATCAGCATTTTAACGAACCATTAAACGAAATGAATAATAATTCATCGATCTCACTTTCTTGGTTTTCTTGGCCTAAAATCAAATAATTCAAATTTGTATTAAGTTGACATTTTAAATTTTAATGAAGGTACTCACCATTCAATGAATTTATCATCTTGATATTGAAGTAATATCCATCACCTCTCCAAAACATTGCGGGTATTGTAGAGCATCCTATGAACGGTGTGTTTCATATATTCGTTGTAATTCTCCAGTATTGCGACGCGTAAGAACAATATCACGCGTTTTCAAGTTTTCACCTACAATCACAATTGCCTCTTCGTTGTAGGGGCGTTGAATTGGCGTCATGTACTCCAACCATGTCGTTTATCTGCTCTAATCACAACCTTGTGATGGTCACTTGGCATACGTTCCAAAGCAGTTTTAAACAATCGAACCAATGCATGATGTTCATGAAGTAGTAGCTGCAGATCTTGAAGAATTATTCTTCTCACATCTGTATTAATTGATTGACGTTGATCATCCATATTGTCTATATGAAGTAAATTTGGAGGAATTTATGATGTGTATCTTCAAGTGGTTGTAATGATCCAATTCGATGGTGAATCTGGCCTTGGATCTAAATAGCAGAACGGGAAAACAAAATAAGTTATTTGAAATCATTAATGTTAATATTATATTCTTACCTGAATTGTTGGATTGAATCCATGTCCTTAAAATATATCTGCTCCAAATGAAGTCATTTGTTCGATAGAAAATGTCAATGTCTTGATTCGGACGTTTAGACAACTCTTTCTATGATTCAGTCTGCATTTTGAAGAGTCAAATGTGGTGGAGCTTAGCAAACAGGTGACTGGTAATTTCATAAAGTTATGCAACGGTCGACGAAATATTGAAATATATGTCTCATCAAAAAAACTGTCTATTGTCTCGTCTGCATGCGTCCCTGCTATCAATTTTCAGGCACGACGTGATTCATATTTTGCGTTTCAGGTTATACAACATTAATCTGAAACGAGATACGGCTAAAAAATTCGAACAGAATGGGAAAAGTCGCAGCAGATAAGAAAAATCGTAATTTTTCTTTCTCGTTCGGCCTGGAAGCAAAAACGAGATGGAGCTAGCAGTCGAAATGGATATTCAGGATATTAAGTTGGTGGCTTGTTCCTGAGTTTCCTCATCTTTTTTGCTTCGAACCAATTCAACTTCGCCGATTGAAGGCAGTTTATTGCCCGAATGCATTGTTCTTGAGATACATAAAGTCGTTTCAGAATTCATTTCATAGGTATGGCTCTCGACAAATTCATAAATAGAATATACCTGGGGGTTTAAAAGTCTGGAAAAAGTGGATTCATTCAGTTTACAGGTGGAAAAAAGGAATTCTGATAGTGAGGAATCGAATGGGTCAATCACATTTTGGCCCATATTTGGGCCATATGCAGGATTTTTGACGAAAAATGCGGAGGAATTCATACAGATAAAGAAATTCATATTCTGATTCTGAGGTCCTTTGTAATTTTTCTCGGTGAATAGATTGAGCTCATCAGATTTTGGGTCCAAGAGGGCTTAGATAAAATGACCAACTTTGAAATTTCAAATGCAAAACCCCTTTTTTTTTTCATAGTCAGCGGTAGATTTTACATCCGAATTTATTGAAACCAAAAAAATTTTCGATTGTTTTTGGGCCCTATACATCGCTTTCTGTTTTTAAATAAATTTTACAGCTTACAATTGTGGAATATTGAGTTCCATGACTTCCTTAGTTAAAAGGTTATGAATCAGAATCAAAACCTTCTTTACTTCTGTTGATCTAAAAATGTTTTTTCGGAATATTCCATACATGAACTCGTAAGTATATCATGAAATATATTTGTGAAATAGTCCTAGCATACTATGGTTTCCATTTGAAAAAAAAATTAATTTTTCTAAAATTCAAATGGACACAGAAATTTCGATTGCACGGGTGAAAAAAAATGAAGAAACTGCCCTGAATTTTTTTTTATTTCGGAAGCGTAGTCACAATACTATGGAAGTTATAGAAAATTATAATATACTGCTCCACAAGAGTTAGGGATCGTTTTGAAAAGTATGTAATCTTCAAGCAAATCGCTGTAAAATCATTTAAAACTCACTGACAACTGGAATCGATCCAATAAAACTCAGTATGAGACATTTCGTCAGTATGGTCGCCTTTTTTCTAAAGTTCGATTCTTTGCATATGCTTCATGAATGTTCTTATTTTGAAATGGAGTCAGTTTATCAACGGCTTCGATTTGAAACGAGTTTTCTGAAAATGCCAAGACGTAAATTAACAAACGCTGAGGCTAATAGGGCTATCGCAATGCTACAGGTTGCCCTAACTCAGGTTGTTGTAGCGGAAAGGCTACAATTCAGACAAAGTGTGATATCTCCACTTTGGAATAGGTTCAGGGAGACAGGTTCCATGTTGGAAAGACCAAGGCTTCGTGGGCGACGAAAAACAACACCTGCTCAGGATCGTTTCATCACTGTTTCGGCGAGAAGAAAGCCTACATCTACGTGAAGAGTGCTACGGAATACTCGTCAAAATGCAGATGGGGTCCAAGTTTCCATCGAAACCATCAGACAACGTTTGAGAGAGGTGAATCTAGGTTCTAGACGTCCATTGAGAGGATTTCCATTAACACGTGGCCATAAGCGTCAAAGACTGGAATGGGCAAGGCAATAAATCAATTGGAACGATCAATGGCGTAGTGTCCTTTTCACTGATGAATCCATATATGGACTATTTTCAGATTCTCGAAGAATATGGACAATCCCACGCATACCCCGTAGTCGTCGCTATGTCCAAGAAGTCCATCCATTCCGAGAGGGTAGTGTTATGGTATGGGCCGGGATATGTTTCAACGGGCCCACAGATCTACAAATTTGTCCTGGGAATATGACCGCCTTACACTATAGGGACCATGTCATTGACAATGTTTTTCCAAATTTCATGCTGCTATTGGTGATACTTTTCAATTTCTAGACGATAACGCTAGACCTCACCGTGCAGCCATAGTTGAGAATGCACGCGAGGAGATTGGTATTCCACATTTACCAATACTTCTGCACTCACCAGATTTGAATTGAATAGAATATGCATGGGATATGTTCCGCAGAAGATTAGATAATCATCAACCTTCCCCAGAATCCTTAGATGATCTGAGGCAGCTTCTGCCCCGTTTATGGAACCAAATTTCTCAAGAAATGTTCAACAACCTCGTGTGTAGTATGCAAAAGATGTCAAGCTGTTATTGACGCCCGTGGAGGCATAAATTGTATTGATATTCTTAAAATGCTTGAATTCTCTGGGAATAAAATTTCGTTATTTTACTCGATTTTCTAAACCTATACGCTGTAGACCTACAGGCTAAAATTAATTTTATTTCCTGCAACTTGAAATAATTTTAATATGAATTTTTATCACAAAATTTCATTCAAACTGTATTTTTTTGGAATTTAAGTCGATATCCCTAACTCATGTGGAGCAGTTTAATTGACCAAATTTCAAAATCACCACTTGCGGTACTCAGCAATTTATATTCCTCGAAAAAAGAGAAAGTGTTTCGGTGTCACTTTTTCCTTTCTCTTTAATTTTTGATATGTAGTACTAAATCATCAAAATCAGATCACCCTGTACACAAAATGTCTTAATAATCCCATAGGATACAACCGTATTTTTCTCGACGTAACCTAAGATGAAAAGTATTCGAACCGCTTAGAAGCAACAGTGAAGAAAAATTCAACACACCACTTTTTTCCCGAAGGAAACAACTGCTATCGATCTGTTACCCTTCGACACCCCCAGGGGACGCTGCCGTCGCTCCCCCGCCCTTTCACCCCGCGCGATACAAGTCGGATTGTTCATCGATGTGCAATAACATTAAGGAATGCGATCTACTTAACTTATGTAAAACACGGCATCTTCTCCTGTCGGATCGCGAGAGATTTTCCCCCTTTTTCCGCTTTTCCACGGGTATCCGGGATCACAATGGGACGGCTGCTTTGTACCGTCGCCCCCCACGGTTCGCGCACGGCGAAAATTCCAATTTTAGGGCGAACCTATCGGAATAGAAAACGAAACTATTCGTTTCGCGCCGTATCTGGGATCGCTTTGAGGCGATATTTTCTTTTCGTACGTGATATTTTCCTTTGGGGCGCCCGTTGCCACCGCCTCTTGAATTTTCAATTATCCGGCGACGAGAGTATGTATGCTGGGGAATGTTTTTCGGAGATCTTTTTTGCCGACCAAGAAAATGAGTCGAAATGTCGGAGTGCCTCATTGACGATTTCTCCAATATACGCTCCTCGATGGGATATCTCTTAGAAAAAACCATCTGTGTAAGCATCAGAGCATCAGCTACAGAGGAAGGTCCCTCAATGCTTAAGCTCGCGAAACGAGCGTTTGTAGCTGCTACAACACAGGCGGCAATGAGCTGCAGGGTTGCGGCTTCTTGCGTTCTATTCAGTAATATAACCGATTGCTCGATACAAAGACAATACTTTGTCTTCGAAAACGACCACGTTCGTATTCTTTTAGCATTGAGTGCGATATGCTATGAATCCGGAAGACTTGTACATTCTGGAGTCAAGTTATTTAGTCAAAAGACGACGGAAAAACAGAGGTCCTGACGGAGGTCTTGACGTAATTGGATGCACCCAATTTTCAGAGCCAGATAATCGTTAGGAGAATTCAAACATCTCCACAATCAATAATTGGAAAAATATCTTGAGCGATTTTTCAATTACTATGAGAAGAAGCAGAGAACAATCCTGAATGTCTTTCAAAAACGATAAAACTTCGTAGAGACAACACTTCGAACTCGAAGCTTTATAACATTTTTGGAGTTTATGTCAGACTCACTCTACAGACTATTTCTCAACATGAGCTTCACGGAATCTTAAGAATATTGCGGCTTCTTGCGTTCTATTCAGTGATATAACATTACCCGATACAAGGACCATAATTTGTCTTCGAAAACGACCACGTTCGTATTCTTTCAGCATTGAGTGCAATATGCTATGAATCCGGAAAACTTGTACATTCTAGAGTCAGGTTATTTAGTCAAAAGACCACGAAACACAGAGGCCCTGACGTTATTGGATGCACCCAATTTTCAGAGCCAGATAATCGTTGGAGAATTCAAACATCTCCACAATCAATAATTGGAAAAATATTCTGAGCTATTTTTCAATTACTACCAGAAGAAGCAAAGAACATTTATGAATGTCTTTGAGGTACGATAAAACTTCATAGAGACAACACCTCGAACTCTGAAGCTTTGTAACGTTTTTGGAGTTTATGTCAGACTCCCTCTTCAGACAATTTCTCAACATGAGCTTCACGAAGTCTTAAGAATTTCTGCATAGTGAAGTACGAAAAAAGAGAAAAAACTAGATTATTCGAGGTTAGGTTGTCCTACAGACTCTGTACGATTCCTGTATGTTGTGTCCGAGCCATTCGCATCAAATTTCAAATAAGCACGCTTTCAGACTGTATCAAACTCCTATTCAAATGAAAACGAGTCTTTCCCTTCTTCAACTCGCTGTAACAACATCCGAACCATCCTGAATAATGAATGCATAAACTCATAAGAACGGAATCCTCTTAACAACGCCAAAGGATGTTCCTCATGCAAAATGAAATATTCACGTCATTTCGCCCGATCAAATGCCGTTCGAGAAAGCGCAAAGTATACCGGATTTCATTATTAAAAAGAAACGGCACGGCAGAAAAGCTGATTCGACTCCGGTTGCGAAGTTGAGAATCTCTGCATCGTATCAGCTCCCCTGTTGCTGCCAAGATCCTCTCAGAACGCTTGTGGGCCCGGTGGTTTCCATGTAAACAGACATCACAGGCGGTCTGGCCGAAGGGTTGGAAATTAGTGGAATATTTCCCTTCCGCGTTCAGTTACTTGTTATTTCTGCCGAGGGGCCTCTCCTAGCCGAGAAAGTGTGTAATTTTCTTGTGTACGTTCTTCTGCGAAGGAGATCCGTTTGATCAATGCGGGATAGCCAAACTTCATTAAACTCGACGTTAATTTGGCCCCGATGTACTCCGATCAATTTGTTGCGATCGAGATGGCTTGCGTGTGCAGCGAACGTTTCATCTTTGATTGAGATTTAAGTCTGGATCTACCCACTGGATTCTTCCTAATCTAAACTCATCGACGTTGAAATTGCAGCGGTAGAATTGTTTTGGTTTGAAAAGCCTTTTCAAGAATGGGATGGCTGACATCCCCGCGCTAAGCAATCTACAGTTAAGATTCATTTTACGGTTGTGTCAGTGTAATATAAGGTGTTGGTTACATTATCCGTTCATTTGGACCAAAGGTGAGACTTCAAGCATAGTGAAGTACGAAAAACGAGAAAAAACTAGATTTTTGGAGGTAAGGTTGTCCTACAGATCTTAATCCTCGGGTGGGACTCGAACCCATGACCTCTGGATTCTCGGAAATGAGCGTTTGTAGCTGCTACGACACAGGCAACAATGAGCTGTAGGTTCGTTCAGTGGCAGCGGCGACGGTTGCGGCTTCTTGCGTTCTATTCAGTTATATAAACGATTGCCCGATACAAAGACCATAGTTTGTCTTCGAAAACGACCACGTTCGTATATTTCAGCATTGAGTGCAATATGCTATGAATCTGGAAGACTGGTACATTCTAGAGTGAAATTATTTAGTCGAAAGACGACGGGTACATAGAGGTCCTGACTTTATTGGATGCACCCAATTTTCAGGGCTAGATAATCGTTGGGAGATTTCAAACATCTCCACAATTAATAATTGGAAAAATATCCTGAACAATTTTTCAATTAATATGAGAAGAAGCAAAGAACATTCCTAAATGTTTTTGAGAAACGACAAAACTTCATAGAGACAACACCTTTTTGGAGTTTATGTCAGACTCCATCTTCAGACAATTTCTCAACATGAGCTTCACGAAATCTTAAGAATTTCTGCATAGTGAAGTACGAAAAAGGAGAAAAAACTAGATTATTCGACGTAAGGTTGTCCTACAAATCTTTATCCTTGGGTGGGATTCGAACCCATGACCTCTGGATTATCGGAAATGAGCGTTTGTAGCTGCTACAACACAGACGACAATGAGCTGCGGTGTTCGTCTATTGGCAGCGGCGACGGTTGCGGCTTCTTGCGTTCTATTCAGTGATATAACCGATTGCCCGCTACAAAGACCATAGTTTGTCTCCTAAAACGGACCACGTTTCTTATTTTTCAGCATTTGAGTGCAATATGCTATGAATCCGGAGGACTTGTTCATTCTAGAGTCAAGTTATTTAGTCAAAAGACGACGAAAACACAGCAGTCCTGACGTTATTGGATGCACCCAATTTTCAGAGCCAGATAATCGTTAGTAGAATTCAAACATCTCCACAATCAATGATTGGAAAAATATCCTGAGCGATTGTTCAATTACTATGAGAAGAAGCAAAGAACATTTTTGAATCTCTTTGGGAAACGATAAAACTCTATAGAGACAACACCTCGAACTCTTAAGCTTTGTAACGTTTTTGGAGTTTATGTCAGACTCCCTCTTCAGGCAATTTCTCAACATGAGCTTCACGAAATATTAAGAATTTCTGCATAGTGAAGTACGAAAAGGGAGAAAAAACTAGATTATTCGAGGTTAGGTTGTCCTACAGATCTTTATCCTCGGATGGGATTCGAGCCCATGACCTCTGGATTATCGGAATTGAGTGTTTGTAGCTGCTACATCACAGGCGGCAATGAGCTGCAGGGTTCGTTCACTGGCAGTGGCGACGGTTGCCGCTTCTTGCGTTCTATTCAGTGATATAACCGATTGCTCGATACAAAGACCACAGTTTGTCTTCGAAAACGACCACGTTCGTATTTCTCAGCATTGAGTCCAATATGCTATGAATCCGGAAGTCTTGTACAGGGTGGTCATATTTCGATGTTTTAGCACTACAACTTTAGAACCAGAGGAGATGGACAAAATCTGATACCCCATTTTCGATCTCTTTTTCGGAGAAACTAACAAGAGTAGTATTCATTTTTGGCACCTTCTTTTTTTTTCTAGTTATAAGCGAAAATTGGAAAACTGGTGATATCGGAAAAAATTTATATCTCCGCTAGTACTGATGATAGAGCTCTGAAATTAAAACATTATACAGGCACTTGTTCACGTAGAATCCAGTGGCATGCTCTTTTTTCGCAGCATTTTTAATTACGAAGCTATGACCCAAAGTTATGTTTTTTTGAATAAGAACACTTTATTTCTGTGCAATTTCCTGAAAGCTTAATTTTTTCTGATTTCAAAATATATAACATCGTATGGTTCGTATCAATAAATCAATGTGAGTATAGGAATTGGTCGAGAACCTATATTCATCTGAGTCTTAATACTTTCAATGGTTTCAATTGTCGATGAGCACAGAAAAATTTCGTATCGTATAATTACCACAATTTTTTTTAGTGGTCTTTTCATTTCTATGCTCTTGTTATAGGAAGCTCCATTTTTCTGTGCTCATCTACAGTATTGAGACTCACATGAAAATAGGTTTTTGACCAATTTCTATACTCATATTGATACAAACCTTACGATGTTATATATTTTTTAAATCAGAAAAAATTAAGCTTTCAGAAAATGGCACCAAAATATATTGTTTCCATTTGAAAAAGCATAACTTTGGGTCATAGCTTCGTAATCAAAAATGGTGCAAAAAAGACGAGTATGCCACTGGATTCTACGTAAAAAAGTGCCTGTAGAATGTTTTAATTTCAGAGCTCTGTCATCAGTATAAGCGGAGATATAAATTTTTTCCGATATCGCCACTTTTTCTATTTTCGCTTATAACTCGAAAACAAAAGAAGGTAGCCAAAAATGAATACAACTCTTTTTAGTTTCTCCGAAAAAAAAGATCGAGAATGGGGTATCAGATTTTGTCTATCTCCTCTGGTTCAAAAGTTGTAGTGCTAAAACATCGAAATATGCCCACCCTTATTTAGTCAAAAGACGACGGAAACACAGAGGTCCTGACGTTATTGGATGCATCCAATTTTCAGAGCCAGATAATCGTTAGGAGAATTCAAACATCTCCACAATCAATAATTGGAAAAATATCCCGAGCGATTTTTCAATAACTATGAGAAGAAGCAAAAAATATTTCTTAATCTCTTTGGGAAACGATAAAACTCGAACTCTCAAGCTTTATAACGTATTTGGAGTTTATGTCAGACTCCCTCTACAGACAATTTCTCAACATGAGCTTCCCGAAATCTTAAGAATTTCTGCATAGTGAAGTACGAAAAGGGAGAGAAAGCTAGATTATTCGAGGTTAGGATGTTCTACAGATCTTTATACAGGGTGCGGCACGGAGGATGGATGGTTTTAAAAAAATAATAAAAGCGTTAATTTTTACTCAAAAACACATTTATTGACGGAATCAGATTCTCAAGGAAATAGCATTTGAGGCAGTCAAGTGTGGAAAATCACATCAGGCATGTGGTGGCCGAAATCGGTGATGCAGTGCTGGAGGCGCTCTTGGAAGTTCGCGTAGACACTCTCCAACATCGCTCTCTCAACTTGGGCAACTTCCACGCGAATAGCCCTTTTCAATTCGTCCAGAGTTCGGGGCTTGGTTCGTATACTCTAGCCTTGAGGTGTCCCCATAAGAAAAAATCGCATATGGATAAATCTGGGGACCGGGGAGGCCAATGAACATCGCCAAACCTGGAAATAAGGCGACCAGGGAAGAGAGGGCGAATAACGTCCATTGATGCTTTGGCTGTGTGGGCGGTCGCCCCATCGTCCAAGGCTCCATGACGACAACTGGTAAATAAATGCTAGGAACACACGGGTCTAACGGCACCTTCCCCACTTCTCTCGTCCTCAGTGGGGGAAAGTTATGCCCATCTGAAAAACGTCCGCCCTCTGTGCCGCACCTTGTATTTGGGTGGTGTTCGAAACCATGACCTCTGGATTATCGGTCCGGAATTCCTACCTTTGAACAACCGAGCCTGTCATCTGAGGTGACAAACTCGAGGTTTCCTAGTTTCAAAGACGATTGAAAGAAGGTTACAAAACAAAAAAGGCAATAAAACTAGATGCAACAACTGTCTCAATTAAACCAAGGCCAACCAGATCGTTCGCTGTGATTTGGCTCGTGTAAGGAATGAAAGAAGCAAACAGCTCTCGTTTCTTTGGCTCCCCACTCGCCCCGATCTGATAAGAAAAAAACCGGGTCAGGGGTTTCCCCGTTGATTGACATGAAACTCGACCCGGCGAATTTCCCATGTAAAATCCAATTTTTCAACCTCCCGCCCCGATGACGGGGGCCAATCCAGTCGCGAAAAATTCGCCGTCGTAATCGGGATATTGAATTGGCGCTGTCGAAGATACTGGCTGCCGGCGGACGAGGAAATGTTTATTGAAGGCATGTGTCAGCGGAAATTCACACGGAGCTTCCGCCGTATCCGCGGAATTTGAATCAATCGGCCCCGACGTGCCCCCCACCACGTCTCCCCGGCCTTTCGGCAAGGTGCGGCGTTGCCGGACTGGACACTCCGCTTCGCGGACTGCTTCTTGTTCTCTATCCATCGTTGTCACGATGACAGTAAATGTCACGATGACAGTAGATGTCACCATGACAGTAGATTTCACGATGACAGTAGATGTCACGATGAGAGTAGATGTCACGATGACAGTAGATGTCACGATGACAGTAGATGTCACGATGACAGTAGATGTCATGATGACAATTGATGTCACGATGACAGTAGATGTCACGATGACAGTAGGTTTCATGATGACAGTTGATGTCACGATGACAGTAGATGTCATGATGACAGTTGATGTCACGATGACAGTAGATGTCTCGATGACAATGATGTCCCGTAGACAGACTATCGATGTCACGTGAACAATTATTGCAGGTTAACGTCAGGATGATACATATATCTTAGGGTCGGTATTATAAACGTAATTATTGCGAATTTTGGTGCTTCTAGACTAGATGGGTGAAAATTTTGAAAGGAGTCCTAGGCTCGATTTCCGTGAAAACACCAGAAGTGAAAACCGTTTCACGATATCTTCATTTTTTTTGAAGATATGAAAAAATTTTGGAATTTTTTTTATTTCGAAGATGAGCCATAACTTTTTCATTTTCGGAAATATCTGAAAAAGATTAAAACTATCGACAAGCACTTTTTCACTGGGATTAAGGCATTATTTCAATTTTTTTTTCATCTTGAATGTTTTTTATGACATATGTATATGATGAAAAAAATGAAGAAGATTGAATATAGTTTCTTATTTCCGGTAGAAAAGCGCTTCTAGAAAGTTTGAATTGTTTTCAAATATTTTGGTAAATGAAAAAATTATCGTACATTTTCGAAATCGATCATTTTTCGAACTTGAAAATAAAAAAAAAATGAGATATCGTGAAACGGTTTTCACTAATGGTGTTTTATCGAAAATCGAGCTCAGGACACCTTTAGAAGTTTTTCCCTCTAGTCCAGAAGTACCTAAAACAGTCAAAATCAAGCAATTTGGGATACCCTGTACAGGATGGGCAAAATTGGTGATACTTTAACTACAACTTTTTAACCGTGAGAGATAGAGAAAAATGAATGGACACGTTACGGTGGTCTTTTTTGGAGAAACTGATAATCCCATCAACTGCATTCCTCTATCTTCTTTTGTTTTCGAGTTATATGCCAAAATTGAAATTTGGGCGATTTCAACTTTGGCTATAATATTCGTTTCTGTTGGTGCTAGGATGTTGAAATGAGAACATTATACAGGCACTTTCTTAATAGCAATCCAGTAGCATACTTTGTTTTTTCCCAAGAAGTTTCCTTGTTGAGCTATAACATAAACTTGCGTATTTCTTATGGAAAAAATAGTTTGAACTGGCTTAGAAAGAATTGCCTTTTTTCCCGTTTCCAATATATGTGATACATCACACATCTCACTCAGATTCATTCAGATATCATGAAAAATATAGTTTGTATTTGAAATTTGAATTATCGAGTATTAAGTAGGCTGAATCACAGAATATTATGTCTCTACGTATGGTGTCATTATTATTTTGCGATTGAATACTTGATTCAATTCTCCGTGGTTTGATCTCTGTTCATAACAACTGTCAATTCGAAGTAATTATTGCCGCTAAAACAAAACATTTCAACATATCATATTTCTCGTAGTTTTCGAACATTTCCATATTGCCGGCAATAATGACGAATTCTAATAATTGACATTTGTCCTGAACAGAGATCAAACCATCTAGAATTGAATCGAATAATCAATGGCAAAATAACAATGACACAATTCACCATTCTGTGATTCAGCCTATTTGATACTCAATAATTCAAATACAAACAATATTTTTCATGATATCTGAAAGAACCTGAGGGCGATGTATGATGTATGATATATTTCTGAAACATGAAAACATGGCGTTTCTTTCTACGCCATTTCAAACTATTGTTTCCATAAGAAAAAACACAAATTTATGTTATAGCTCAGCAAGGAAACCTCTTGAGAAAAAACAAAGTACGCTACTGGATTGCTATGAAAAAAGTGCCTCTATAATGTTCATTTCAACATCCTAGCACAAACAGAAACGGAGATATTGACCAAAGTTGAAATCGCCCAAATTTCAATTTTTGCCTATAATTCGAAAACAAAAGAAGATAGAGGAATGAAGTTGATGACATTATCAGTTTCTCCAAAAAAGACCACCATAACGTGTCATTCATTTTTCTCGATATCTCACCGTTGAAAATTTATAGTTCAAGTATCACCAATTTTGCCCACCCTGTACAGTTTATAGTCTGATCGGACGATATTCAGGTGAGTGTACGAATGTTTCAATTGAAGATTCTTGAATGTGGAAGAAATACTTTACTTCCCCATTATCTTCGGTTTAGCTCGGTTTAAAAGATAGAGACTGTTGAAAATCCTCAAAAAAATAATATTCAGTATATCTAGCAAACAATTTCATCAAATGCAATCATTTTTGGAACTTGGAATTTTATTATTGCAATGAATCTTCTTCGAAGGCATAACTCCACTCACATGTTTTCTTTCTATTCCATAATTTTACCAGAATTTCGATAAATTTGTACAATGAAATTTTCCTGTGCAAAATCTCATTAACGCGAATTTTTTCGTGTTATTTATCATTCAAAATATCATATTTAGAATCCGCAAGATGTAAAAATCTTGGAATCTCTGATTTTAATCCACCGGACGGCAACACCGACACTATATGCGCATCCTCGCTTGATGAATTCCGAAAGAACGGCCTTTATGATGCCCCCTTTCAGTGCCAGGGCTGAAGATGGTGCCAATTTTTATGTTTATAAAGCCTCTTGTCCGGAATCGCAAGTAGCGCGATCGTAAAAAGAAAAAATTGCCTCCTTCGTGGATTTTCGAGGAGCGAATTTATCCTCGCCTATGGGGAATTTATGAATTAGGTTATGTTCGAGCCAGAGGTGAGCCCTTATAGGGACGCCTTGTCTGTTATGATCGGCAACCTGCTACTTTTGACGTCCTTCAAGTGTGACATACCGGGTAATGGAAAGTTATTGGCGCCGTTTTCATCTTTTATGGGAATTCTGTTTTCCGACGTCGAGGAGGCCATTTTTGGGCAGATTCATTCTGAGAGATTGAAAGTGGCAATTTGATTGACGCGTCGTGCAATTTTGTGACTTCCTCCTTTCGAGGAATTTCTTAAAGGGATGGGGGACAACTTCATCATTAGTTGCAAGTGTATCTTTCGAAATACTTCCTACTCGAATTAAGAAGGAAGGGAATATTATTATGTACATGGTGAATTTTGTATTTCAAGTATCACCAATTTTGCCCACCCTGTACAAAGATCGTTCTCAAGTTTGATCCCTTTTCGGTGACCAAGGGAAGTAGAAGATAACAATCAGCACTGAGGCCTAGTGGCTCATTGTTCCTTTGCACTCAAGATGAGAGACTCAAACTCTTAGATTTCATGACAAAAATGTCACGATCCCACTCACCATAGGAATTGTGAGTGGCATAAGTGTGGCCATCTTCATTACATTCGGAAGGCAAACCTTTGTGAGGTTAAAGGAAATTGTGTAAACTAATAGCCCCACGTAAGGTTAAGGAAAGATCACGACCTTTCACGTTGGTCACCATATCAGAATATGAGGACAGGAATATCTACAATTATGAACAATTTCTTAGATTTTTCATTCATGAGCGTTCTTCGTTCTTAGTTTACTTATCTTATTAGAATAATGCCAGATGAGGAAAGTGATTATCCCTCGACTTCTTCCAGAGTTGAGATGCTGTAGACTTCTCACAGCTCTTCCAAAGCTGAAGTTCTCAAATCTCCAGAAAGACGTTGTAATTCTTCCAGAAAGAATGATGTTGTAGGAGGTGAAGGTTTAACTCCCTTCAAAGAAAGGTGTTGAAGGTTTAATTCCCTCTAAAAAGGTGTTGAAGGTCTAACCCCCTCCAAAGAAAGGTGGTGAAGGTTTAGCTCCCTCCAAAAAAGCTATTAAAAATACTTGCATCAGTTTTTTGTATCGGCAGGATCCCACAATTCCCTGAGATCTCTGATAATCTTCGTTCACATTAAAAAAAATCAAGAAAAAAAAAATGTCCACGTGTTCAACGGAACACTGGCACAGATAAATCGAGAAATTGAAAATCAGAGGATCAAGGAATTGCGAAATGTTCAAAAAAATTAATCAATTATAATATAGATAAACTGATCTAGAAGGAAAGTTGATTCATCAGATGATTGAGGAAATCAGATGGAAAGTCGCACGAATCTCACAATAGCAGAACCCAAGCGTGCTACTCAAGTACTTCACTTCACATGAAACAAACGAACTATCAGCAAAAATGAGACAATGGTTGTCTGATCCTTGATCCAGGACGCTCAGAAAACTCCCGTAATCGAAATCGGCAAATCATACCGTTACACCTCTTAGCACAGCAAGGCATTAGGTAATCCAAATCTGTTTGCATCATTTCAGGAGAAAAACCAAATACATCCTGCGTTCTTTCATTCTTCATTTGAGAAACCCAAAACACCTCTACAACATCCTTTGGGCAGGTTCCGTTTGATTGAAGCTAACAACCAAGATTCAATAAGAACAGTGGCTCCACGTTGGGGGCTTTAGAGCTCGTGTTCATAGCCAAAGCGGTCTCTCTTCTAGGTGCTGAATACGCAGAACTCTCCATCCCACAAAGACGTGTCCTGGTATATCATCTGCTTCTGAGTGCCGGTTGATTAACATGCCAAACTAATCTGCAGCCTCTTAGAAGGGCGGGACCGTGGTGTCTTTTCTATTGAGATGAGATCCCATCAAGAACAGAAGTGTCAAATGATGTCATCTACACTTCACAGATGGAATCGTAGAATTATGGGGATAGTAAATAACTCATGTTCAAATAGGATCCATGAATTTCGCGTGCATTTTGATGAGTGAATTACCCTCTGAGACGTTGTATTTCTGAAACATTGAAGGTTTTAAAGAGACCCAGTCTCTGGGGAATTTAATTTTTTATCAAGCTTATAGGTTTGTAAAAAATTGTTGCTGAACAATGGATAATTTTTACAGAATGGCGTAATTTTAAGTAGAGAATTCAAATAACCTCACAATAAGGTATCACACAATCTATGTTGCCTTTCAAAGAAGAATTTTATTTTCCACATTATTCACCAGAAACTAGAAAAAAGCGAGCATTCTTTATTAAATTTTATATGAATCAGAAATATTGTCTCATTCAGAATTCAGACGGGGTCGTCTATTTAAGTAAACTGCTCCACATGAGTTAGGGATATTGCTTTAAGTTGCGAAAAAATTTTATTTAAATGAGATTTTGTGATGAAAATTCATAAAAAATATGATTTCAAGTTGCAGAAAATGAATTAATTTCAGCCTGTAGGTCTCCAGCATATACACACGAGGTTGTTGAACATTTCTTGAGGAATTTGGTTCCATGAACGGGGCAGAAGCTCTCTCAGATCATTTTAGGAGAATGTTATTTCTCGTTTTCAGCTTCATCCGTAAGTCATCCAAATGTGCTTTGTAATCTTCGTTGGAGCTATCCCATGCATGTTCTATACAATTCAAATCTGGTGAGAGCGGAGGTATTCGTAAATGTCAAATACCAAGTTCTTCGCTCGCATTCTCAACTATGGCTTCACGGTGCGGTCTAGCGTTATCGTCTAGAAATTAAAAAGTTTCACCAATAGCAGCGTGAAAATTTGACAAAACATTGTCAATGACATGCTCCCTATAGTGTGAGGCGGTCATATTCCCAGAAGAAATGTGTAGATCTATGCGCCCGTTGGAACATATCCCTGCCCATACCATAACACTACCCCCTCGGAATGGATGGACTTCCATATCTGGATTCATCTGGAACCTAGATTCACCTCTTCAAACGTCGTCTGATGGTTTCGATGGAAACTTGGACCCCATCTGCATTTTGAAGAGTATTCCGTAGCATTCTACACGTCTTGTCATTTTCAGAAAACTCGTTTGAAATCGAAGCCGTTGGTTTACTGACTCCATTTCAAAATAAGAACATTCATGAAGCATATGCAATGAACCAAACTTCAGAAAAAAGGCTACTAGATTGAAATGTCACATACTGATTTTATTGGATCGATTCAAGTTGTTGAGTTTTAAATAATTTTACAGCGATTTTCTCGACGAATACATACTTTTCAAAACGATTGAATACGATATCCCTAACTCTTGTGGAGCAGTATATTTACGAATACCAACTCGAACAAACATATTTTATACTAATCTTTTCATTCCTCCACTGCATACACACGAATATGTTTTATGCTCTTGTGATATTATGACTGGTTATTCCTCTTTTGTCAGAAAGTTCCCACAGTGAAAATGCAATTACCGAAAAATTACAGCGGTAATTGCGTCGGTCGTACAGCGATGGAATTGCTATGCGAAAACATCCCGTGGCCATGGCAACGGACAAACTTTGACAATTAAGCTTCAGAAACTCAAAAAATGTCGTGTTTTGGTGAGTGCTCCGTTCAATGCATCGAGAGAAGTACAGCACAGCGAATACAGGCCGGCTGGCTGGCAAAACGGGAAAAATAATGGCGCCCTTTCTGATAGAAACAAGAGCACAGAAATTGAATAACATCTGGCATTGATCCAGCTCCAACCGTTGAAATAAACGAATAAATTCAGGAATCGAATTCATGAAAATTGAAAATTCATTCAAGGCATAATTTTGCAATTCCTCTAGACGAGTTGAAGAGGCTGTTGAACTCAGCGTTCGGTAAAATAGATTGAAAAGGTCTGATAAATACGGACTTCATCGACATTCTTATCATTTTGTGGTGGCCAAATAATCAATGATATATTGAAACGAAAAGATCGTGCTCTGAATGATTAAGTGCTAACGAAAATCTAATTGCAGCGGGCTCTAGGGAAGATGACCCTTGAGCTATTTTAGCGATTGCTACCGCAATTGCGTTTGGGATTACTGCCGATCTATTCCCCCATGACATTTTGAATCATCGACAGTGTGAAAAAGAGAATTTTCCATTCAGTAGCAGCATTGTTAATGAGAAAATTCAGTCACGAAATTTGAAGTGTGAGAAATCAAAAATAATAACGTTGGAAAGATTTGAAACAAAGCAACTACTTTTGAAAATATTTTAGAAATAATATTCTACAAAACATATATAAAAATCAACCATGTGAAAATAAGTTACGTCAGATCGCTCTGGGATCTTACTCTATTAAGGATGTCGTTTGATTCATCAACTCTATTGACGGCCTCCTTGGGATTCGAATGAACAAGTTCGGTGAAGAACAGAAGATCTTCATTGTTGAAGTCCCTAGAAAGCTGAACTAAGAAGCTTTCACGACCCTCGATAATAATAACATGGTCAATTTTTTCTTCATTTTATC
Organism: Hippodamia convergens; assembly: GCA_038502775.1. Taxonomy (NCBI): domain Eukaryota; kingdom Metazoa; phylum Arthropoda; class Insecta; order Coleoptera; family Coccinellidae; genus Hippodamia; species Hippodamia convergens. The sequence continues at coordinate 4,412,779 of CM076610.1, read as the reverse complement.
GTTGAGGAGTTGTGGTTCTCTGCCTCTTTTCGATAGGGTGAACAAGTGTTCGCAATCGAAACGCTGAATGGTGTTGCAAACATGCTCACTGATAGGTGTAAGACTGGCCTAAGTGAGTTTTCCTTTCTACCATTAGATCAAGACATGTTGTACCTTGGCCCTTGTTGGTTGGGTTGCTGATTATTGGGTTAACTTCTGGTTGATATATTTCGTGGTAGAGAGCTAAAATAATACAATAAATTTTGAAACAAAAAGTACCTAAGCTGAGGTAAAAAAAGAACGGAGTACTAAAACATTCTTCTACTATAGAATCATACGATACTATCATCACTAGTATCATACGATACTAAAGAGTCAGGGGAAAAAAACCTCAACCGAAAAAACCTGTCTCCCCGTGAAAAAATAGAATAAAATTGTTGTATCTGAATATTTTATATTGAAGGACACGATTATCGGAACGGCTCCTCGGAGGAAGGATTTTCAAACACAAACTCCAACCTAAAAATAAAAAAAGACAGAACAGCAAGAGAATGCAATTTATACTTCGTAGAATTGACTTTCAACACATTGCAAAAATGAATTTGATACATTGTGTATGGCTCTAATGCCATCTTGAAATTTATTAATTAGGTGTTTAACTGTTTCCTCTGATTCACCACATTCACAATTAGGACTGTCAAATGAATTCCACTTGAAAAGCATGCTATTGCTACGACCATGAACTGTTCTTATTCGATTAAGAAGGGACCATATTCTCCTGGGAAGGTTAAAACCAAGAACTTTATTCGATGGATCAGATATTAGATCTTTATTAGATGAAGAAGATGCATCCAATTTGGATTTCCAGATTTCCTTGTAGCTGAAGTTCGAATTCAGAAAGTTATTCCACCACCTTGGAATTCTTTTTTCTGGAAAGTAGGAAAGTATCGGAAAAGAATCTGGAAATAAATTGAATTTATCACAAGAAGTCCAAGTTGCAACTATATTTGTTGGCACTGATAGCCATTGGATAGGTGTAGCTCGAATGGTTCCAGTAATTATTCTCATTGATAAATTGAGCTGTGCGTCGATATTCTGAACATGAACACTATTGAGCCAAACAGGGCAACAATATTCAGCGGTGAAAAAAACCAGGGCAAGGGCTGCTGTGTGAAGAGTAGTCGGGTCAGCACCCCATGACGTACCAGCAAGTTTCTGTAGAATGTTATTTCTCGTTTTCAGCTTCATCCGTAAGTCATCCAAATGTGCTTTGTAATTCAGAGAGGAATCTAATTGAACACCTAAGTATTTGGGAGTAAAATTATGTGTCAAAGGAAAGTTCTTGAGAACAACATTTAATTTTCAAAATTTTTGATGGTTATTCAAATGAAATAACGAAACCTCGGTTTTATTCGGATTTGGACACAAACGCCATTCGAAAAGATAATTTTTCAAAATATTCAGATCAGAAGTTAAATTTTCTTCAATATTTTGAAAATCAGAATGTCGGAAAGCGAGTGCAATAACGTCGGCGTAAATGAAATTTTCAGATGAAGTACAAGGAATATCGCACTTATATAAATTGAAAAGAAGGGTTGCTTAAACAGATCCTTGTGGAAGGCCATTGTTCAAAGTTTTGAAGTTACTACTATTATCATCATCAAGAGCACGAAATCTTCTATCCGACAACATATTCTCTGAGTATTTAAGCTACAAGGGGACAGAGAAGCCTCCAATTTTAGTTGGAAAATTTTGGCGCCCAACGTGGGGCTCAATCTTTTGGAATTCTTGAAATGGCTCCTGGAAACATATCTCAATGGTCATTGAGCGTGTGACAAAGTGTCTTGGCATCGAAATTTCCCAACCCAATTCATATTCCCGACCTGAGTTTTCCTCAATACTTTGAAAATCAGAATGTCGGAAAGCGAGTGCAATATCGTCGGCGTAAATGAAATTTTCAGATGAAGTAAAAGGAATATCGCACTACTATAAATTGAAAAGAAGGGGTGCTAAAACAGATCCTTGTGGAAGACCATTGTTCAAAGTTTTGAAGTTACTACTATTATCATCATCAAGAGCATGAAATCTTCTAATCGACAACATATTCTCTGAGTATTTAAGCTACAAGGGGACAGAGAAGCCTCCAATCTTAGTTGGAAAATTTTGGCGCCCAACGTGGGGCACAATCTTTAGGAGTTCTTGAAATGGCTCCTGGAAAAATATCTCAATGGTCATTGAGCGTGTGACAAAGTGTCTCGGCATCGAAATTTCCCAACCCAATTCATATTCCCGACCCGATTCGGATTTTGACACCAACGCCATTCGAAAAGGTAGTTTTTCAAAATATTCAGATCAGAAGTTGAATTTTCCTCAATACTTTAAAAATCAGAATGTCGGGAAGCGGGTGCAATATCGTCGGCGTGAATGAAATTTTCAGATGAAGTACAAGGAATATCGCACTAATATAAATTGAGAAAAATGGGTGCTAAAACAGATCCTTGTGGAAGACCATTGTTCAAAGTTTTGAAATTATTACTATTATCATCAACAAAAATACCAAATCTTCTATCCGATAACATATTCTCTAAGTATATAAGCTACAAGGGGACAGAGAAGCCCCCAATCTTAGTTGGAAAATCATGGCGCCCAACGTGGGGTACAATCTTTAGGAATTCTTTAAATGGCTCCTGGAAAAATATCTCGATGGTCATGGAGCGTGTGACAAAGTGTCTCGGCATCGAAATTTCCCAACCCTATTCATATTCCCGACTCGATTCGGATTTTGACACCAACGCTATTCGAAAAGGTAGTTTTTCGAAATATTCAGATCAGAAGTTAAATATTCCTCAATACTTTAAAAATCAGAATGTCGGGAAGCGAGTGGAATATCGTCGGCGTAAATAAAATTTTCAGATAAAGTACGAGGAATATCACATAAATATAAATTGAAAAGAAGGGGTGCTAAAACAGATCCTTGTGGAAAACCATTGTTCAGAGTTTTGAAGTTACTACTATTATCATCAACAAGAGCACGAAATCTTCTATCCGACAACATATTCTCTTAGTATTCAACTTACAAGGGGACAGAGAAGCCTCCAATCTTAGTTGGAAAATTATGGCTCCCAACGTAGGGCACAATCTTTAGGAATTCTTGAAATGGCTCGTGACGTATTGTTTGCAAGAATATTTGAATACACACAGCGAACGGCTGCTTTGAACCGGTGATCAATTATGGGTGGATTCTAAAAGAATTTGAGTCCTGTATTGTGATGCATGGGCGCCAATTGGTTAATACTTCTAAAGTAAAAAAATAATTTTGTCAATCACTAATAACCAATAACTAGCGATGAAATAAGTTGTTAAATAAAATCAATAAAAATTATGTACAAACAGTTTATTCTTGAGGGTTGTTCCTTGCATGTAAATACATTCAATTTTCTCTGTGGAAAAGGCTGCCAAAGGATTGTTTTCTGTGATTGGTGTTGAAAAGCTTGTAGTAACTTGGGTCATTGGTAAGGGTTTCCAATAAGAATACCTTCCTCTTAACTATTTATTAGTCTACATCTACTCACTACTAACTATGTCAATTCACAATAGAGTACGTTGTTCTTCTGTATCTGTGTCACCTGTTACGATATATTTATGAACATTGGGAAAGGTGCTGCATCCGCAATATTAGTAATCGTCTATTTTATATTTCAACATTAGATGCACTACAAGCTATTGATCGTTTGCTCGAAAAATAAGATTTTTTTCGATAGATACCCAACGAAATAATCTACTGCTTCGTCCAGATACGAGGAATCAATAATCACTATTGTGCGGTAAAATAAAAATCCTGAAACAATAAGTTCTAAGAAACTCACCTTCAAAAAGGGTTTTGCTAAGTTCCAATGACTTACGATGAACGTAGACTTCAATTTGAAATTGCTGAATGAAATCTAACCAGAAATCATCCAAAAAGATCGACAATTAGCTAATCCCTTTACAGGTTCTACTCTAGGTGAAAATCAAAAATGGAAGTGCCTTCCATGAAATAATTGAATTCTAAATTTTGAATTGATAAACGCGACATCTGGCCGAAACAGAAGACGACAACGCTGAACGAAGAACACCTGTGCTCGGAGATATGATAAAAACATATTTTGAAAAATCGAAGTTAGATGGAGTTAATGACAATGTTTGGATATTTTAAAGTAACAAAATAATAAATTCCTCAACTTCAACTTCAGACCTGGTATTATTAAATGCTACAGGCTCCTGGAAAAATATCTCAATGGTCACTGAGCGTGTGACAAAGTGTCTCGGCATCGAAATTTCCCAACCCAATTCATATTCCCGACCCGATTCGGAGTCCCAAATCCCCGATGCGCGACGTCAGCAAACGTCACGACTTTCCTAACAGGCCAACGCGTGCCCACCCTTCCGGGTGGCGAGTCTTCGCTAGAAGCCAACCCGCCGTCCATTTCGAGGCTAAACGGCAGATGAACGGCCGTAGGAACATAATCGAATTCAATCTGGGCGACCGAAAAGTTCGGGAGGCATACGAAGTGGGAAATTGTGACGGCACAATCGGCCCTTGTCCGTTCGTTGCAACTCACGCAAGAGTTGACCTGTCTTCCATCTTTTCATATTGCAGTTTGAGCGGACGTGGACGGAATCTCGGAGACTTTCGTGCAGATTGATCGCGATGGCTCTGCTCGGATCGGCGTGAAAATTGGAAAAGTCGGCGGTCGCGATAGGGTCTGAACGAGATTTTGCCGTTTCGGTGGGTTTCGGCAGAGTTTTGTAGCTGCGAGCGGATCAGATGGTGATTAGACGATGGGGAAAACATTATCGGCGGCAGATGCAGTTTTTGAAGGCTGAGACTCATAATGGTGCCATTTTAACATCAGGGCCTCACTCTTATGGTCTTTTGGATTTAACCCTTGAGTCGTGAACTCATTACGATACTGAAATAGAGAAGAACTTTTATTACATCAAAATTCATGTCGTTTCTTTCAGTAAAACAAAGTTGAAGATCTGAAAACTCCTTGAAGCAAAATGCAGGAATCAAGTCAAGCCTATCCCGAAATGATACCATTGGAATTCGGTTGATAGTCCTAATTGTGAATGTGGTGAATCAGAGGAAACAGTTGAACACCTAATTAATAATTGTTCGATTTATAAATTCCAAGATGGCATTAGAGCCATACACAATATATCAAACTCATTTTTGCAATGGGTTGAAAATTTCAGATCAATTTGATGAAGTATAAATTGAATTCTCTTGCTGCTCTGGCTTTTTTTATTTTCAGGTTGGAGTTTGTGTTTGGGAATCCTTCCTCCGAAGAGCCGTCCCGCTGATCGTGATGTCCTTCTATATAGAATATTCAGATACAACAATTTTATTTTATTTTTTTAACGGGGAGACAGGTTTTTTCGGCTGAGGTTTTTTCCCCTGGCTCTATAGTATCGTATGATACTAGTGATAATAGTATCGTATGATACTATAGTATCATACGAAGAATGTTGTGGTTCCTTTTTTTTACCTCAGCTTAGGTTCTTTTTGTTTCAACATTTATTGTATTATTTTAGCTCTCTTATTCAAAAGAATATATATATATATATATATATATATATATATATACCATTGTTTCACTGAAAGAAATGGCACCTATTTCTGAGTATATTGATGTAATAATTTTTTTACACTCATTTTGACTATTTCTTTCTGACAGACCCTGAATATATTTTTTATCATGTGATTCTTCAACAATATGATGAAGAGCACAAACTCACTCGAGCACCCCCAACAAAAATTACATGAAAAAAATAAAAGTTCAATTGTTTTTTGTTGGTAAAAGTTCTCATTCCCACAGACGGAACCAGTTGTGTTCTGTTATTTCACGTTACCACTTGAGGTTTGAAGTGACTAGATCAATCAGGATTCAAAATCAGCTCTTGACCATGGTGTATAAATGAATCTTCCTCAAGTTCTACTTTCCAAATAAATCACCGTCAAAAGTCTTTGACTACTGACTCCAGTTTTTTTCTATATTTTGGAAAATGAAATCAAGTATTCAATCGCAAAATAAGAATGACAGCATGCGTAGGGACATTTATTCTTTGATTCAGCCTACTTAATACTCAATAATTCAAATTTCACATACAAACTATATGTTTCATGATATCTGAATGAATCTGAGGGCTATGTATGATGTATGATATATTTCTGAAACGGGGAAAAAAATGTCGATTCTAAGCCATTTCAAACTATTGTTTCCATGAGAAAAAACACAACTTTATGATATACCTCAGCAAGGAAACCTCTTGGGAAAAACAAAGTATGCCACTGGATCGCTATGAAAAAGTGCTTGTATAACAACATCCTAGCACAAACAGGAACGGAGATAATGGCCAAAGTTGAAATAGCCCAAATCTCAATTTTGGCCTATAACTCGAAAACAAAAAAGATAGAGGAATGCAGTTGGCATTATCCGTTTCTCTGAAAAAAGACAACCGTAACGTGTCATTCACTTTCGTCTATCTCGCTCGGTTAAAAGGTTGTAGTTCAAGTATCACAAATTTTGCCCACCTTGTACATCGAAAGATTGAGGGTTGCCGGCAAAATTGATAATAATGGATAATGGATAATAATGGTATTTGTTCCTCACCGTATATACGTTTGACCCCTGCAATAATTTGAGACCTAATTAATTTCGAATATAAGTCACTGAAGGAGCTGGAACTTATTGACTTCAATGTGACGAAGTTGGGAACAGGTGACACAAACTGTTCAAAATTAACGATCTCATCACGACGTCACGTGTATGTTCGATCGGCTATTTCGAAGAAAATTCGCGGATCCACAAATAACTTATAATAATTTTAGATGTTGACCATATTGTTCTATTAATAATGTTCCGTTCCTACTGTGTTTATGCGGGCGATCTTATGTTTGCCTGAACTTGATATAGAAGTGGTTCAAGCACTCGTGAGTCTGCCTGTTCATATCTTTTTCTGAGGTTAATATTAATTGGAACTGCGGTTTGTGTTTCATTGAGGCCAACTAGAAGCCATCTGTTTCGGAGTGAGAAATCTGATCGTTTTCGAGTCAGAAGTTAAAGTGCTCTGTTCTAGAGAACTACACTGCGCAAAAAAATTAACGCACATTATGAAAATCTCAAATTTATTCTACAACTGAATCTGTTCTCAATCATAATTATTTTTATCACAGAATTATGCATGCATATGTTATCCACTTTCAACGTTTTTCTACAATACAAATCTTTTTTCCCAGCAGGAATAAAAAAGGATGATATTATCAGATTTTGAATGTATTGGCTCCATTTTAAAATCAGTTGTTCTCGATCAATGCTAATGATCAATAGTTTTTTTTTCGTTTGATTTTCTACACTCGATCGCTATGCAACACGAAACACGCAATTTGAACCAAAGGGAATGTGCCCAAGCGGTAGACATACACAAGAATTGCAGGAGGTTTTGAGTTTCCATACAAGTGTGTCCAGAATGTCCGAAGACCAGGACAGGGTAGACCACGGGTAACAACTGCCATTCAAGAACGTTACTTGAGAGTTTCTTCGTTAAGACAACGGTTTGCAACCGCTCGCCTCCTTCAAAATCAGCTTGAGCAAACTCATGGGGTGCAAATTAGCGCTCAGACAATAAGAAATCGCCTCAGAGAATATGATTTAAGGCCTCGTGTCGCGGCAAGAGGCCCAGCTCTTACTCCAGCCAATCGAAGGGCGCGTTTGGATTTTGCGAGAGAGCATATCCATTGGGAAGAGGCCGATTGGGAAAGAGTTCACATGAAAGATGAGTCTAGATTTTGCCTCTACCATTGTGATCGACGTTCCCTTATATACAGACGTCCACATAAAAGATATGCTCAGTGCAATCTCCTGAATACGACTGGTTTCTGGGGAGGATCTATTATGGTATGGGGTGGAATATCTTAGATTGCTCGCACAGACCTAGTGGTCTCTAAAAATATTCATTTTGGTATAAAAGTCTTGGCCATATGCTCCTATTATTTTTTGACGAAGATTTCGAAAATGCTTCGGAAAAATGGGATCCCAATTTGAAAAAAAACGATTTTTTGATGTTTCGTCACTTCTAACTTTGACAAAGAATTTGTGACCTCCTGTATCATATTCTGAAAATCACGCTTAGGAAAAGAAACATCCGCCTTTCTTCTCGGAAATTCTCAAAAATGAGAATTTTCAATGAAAAAATCTCGAAATTGTCTGTATTTCAACAGAGTTCAATTTTGAGATTTTTTTTCGTATTTCCTCATTTAATGATAATTTTCTAGAGAAAATTCAAACTTTTGGAATCACAAAGACTCAGATTTCAATGAAGAATCTATTTATGCAATGAAAAATGGGTCTCTTCATTTGAAAAACGAGTGTTGATGTCACTTCCGGAAAAACCGGGAGTCCTTGAACCTTCTAAAAATATACGAGAAGTCGTCTTCTTACTTGAAGCTCACCTTTGGAATTTCAATAGAGCCATATTTGTGAATAACCTGTATATATACCAGGAGACGTCCCATACAAATTACCGAAAACACTTTTTTTACATCGCGTTACAGCTCTTTGTAATGTTATGTCTCGTGAAGTGAACTTGTTTTGGACCTCGCTCGAACGTTTTAGATCTGAGGTGTCACATGCTATAAGATAGGAGATGTATTGTTGTCAGACTGTAAATTTGTTGTTGTTGTTTTTTTATTTGTTTTATGACTTAAAATTATTGAACTTGATTATTGTGAATACAATTAATATTCATTTTCAAATGGGATGTACCGTTAAATGTACTGAGCGATGCTCATTTTCATTAAATAAATAAATATTTATAAAATTTTGCTGATTAATCTTCATCATTCTTTTGATCATCATTAAAATTATTTTAGAAGAAAAATCAATTCATATTTCAGAAGAGCAGTCTTCTTCCCCAATCCCGCATTAATTCCGTAAAGAAACGTCGTTATCTAGATGAAAAAATTCGTAACCCCTCGGCCAATTCACATCGCCTGGACGAGATAATCGGCCGGGCGACACGGTTTTAATGAAAAAAAATCCCACCGTCTCAGCTACCGTATCTGCCTCTAGATCCGGCGGCGTAACGGCATCAGATCCGGTCGCGGCACGTAGACCGACTTCATTGTGTACAGAAAATAAGCATTAGTAATTCATGAAACCGCAACGGCAGCCGCTGCCGGGAACAGCGGGCCGGGGCATAAAGCCGAGTTTATGATACTGACTTTTCATGATATTAGAATACCGTCGAGGCCCGTTTCCTCCTGTGGGTTTCCGTATCTCCTCCTCGCTCCTCCAATCTTCGGGCGTCCCTAATATCATCTCGGCGATAGGCCTTATAAATCCCGTAAGCTTTTGATCGGGAGGAGAGAGCGTAGCTCTTTATGGAATATTTTGATGGACCCGAATCGGTGGAAATGGTGGGGTCATCTCGGAAGCTCGCTTAACGGTGTAGTTTGGTTAAGAAGGGTTCATAACACGTGACTTACTTATCATCAGTCAAATATTTCCTAGATCTTTCCTTTTAGCGTCTTCCTTCAATTTCAGAAAATGTAACAAGCTCTGATTGCCAATGAGTCATCAGATCCCATGTGGAGCCAACTCTACACGCTTCAACTTTACAACTGGGTAGTACACGTTTTAAAATTGAGTTTGTAAGAGGAGTCCCACTTCTGCACTTAAGCGGTACAGTGTACCACTTCCAATGAGGCGAGACATTCAGGACATTCATGACACGATAGGCAGTCGGGACAAAATTTGTTCTACTACATACTGTGTCGCTCGGAACTGGACCGATGCAAAAGGGGAATAACGTCGTTACGTTAGACGTTAGAGTTGAAGCGATCATTGTAGTACAAACTCCCTATATTGGGTCGGTAAGAACGGTCAAAGGAGGAACCTCTAAAAAACAACCCTAATTTTGTCATGAGGAATAACCACAAATCCGGTGATTTATGACAAGTCACACTGGTGAAAAGGAAAGATGGTAGTACCTTCTATCAACATGAAAACTGAAAGCAACTAACTATAGGGTCACTTAGTGGGACATTTGAAATGATGTGATACAGTTTTTCAAAGTGTGTCCGGGACACATGAACCGCCTCTTACAATAGTTACCCAACACTAACACTGGGTCTATTGACATGCCTTTTCATTGAGCACATCCATCAAACCATTTCATTAATGAATCTAGTTTCTACCTACATCAGAGGGCTTTGCTTAGATCAAATTTTTATCTCGTTTGCACGAGAATGACTGTAAGCAATTGGGATGTCAACGTCTAGCGATTGCAAAATCTGGGTCAATTAAGTATTTATCAACATCTTGGATGGAATGCTTCATATCTTGTCAAACAACTCAACATTTTTAACATTAGAAATGTTCTATCCAAGAATGAATGCTTAAGCTTTTTTGAGGCACTTGTACTATCAGTCCTCAGATACGGAATTATAATATGTGGGAGTGAGGGATAATTCGGAACTGTCTTATTGACATAGTTTATTATTGCGTTGCAGTTTTTTTTAACTGAGTAAATTTTTCAATTTTCATGTTTTTTTTTGTTTCATTTTTTGCAATTTTAGGGTTCGCATCCAATTTTGGTGATAGAGAATGTTCATCGATTGTGGTTGCAGATTATGGCCGCATACAAGCTTGCTCAAGTTGTTTAAATTTTGTTTCATTGAATGCTTCTTGATGAATAAATTGAATTGAAATTGAATCAAATTCATTTTCAGCATATGTCATGATATGGATCGTTTTTATTTTTCAAATTTTTTTGAATATACTCATCGGAAATGTAGAAAAGTGGTTCTATTATCAGAAAATATTCTATTACATAGAAGATTTTTGTTGATGATGATAAACTGTTCCACATGAGTTAGGGATATTTACTTAAATTGCAAAAAAATATAGTTTAAATGAGATTTTGTGACGAAAATTCATATTAATATAATTTCAAGTTGCAGGAAATAGAATGAATTTCAGCCTATAGGGCTGCAGCGCATACAGGTTGGTTGAGAAAAATCGGGTCAAATTGGGGAAATTTTATTCCCAGAGAGTTCAAGAGTTTTAAGATTATCAATACGATGTATGGCCTCCACGGGCATCAATAACAGCTTGACATCTTCTTTGCATACTACACACAAGATTGTTGAACATGTCTTGGGAAATTTGGTTCCATAAACGGGGCAGAAGCACTCTCAGATCATTTTAGGATTCAGGGTAGGTTGATAAATATCTTATCTTCTTCGGAGCCTATCCCATCCATGTTCTTTGCAATTCAAACCTGGTGATTGCGGAGGTATAGGTAAATGTGGAATACCAAGCTCCTCTCGCGCATTCTTGACTATGACTTCACGGTGCGGTCTAGCGTTATCGTCGAGAAATTGAAAAGTTTCAGCAATATCAGCGTGAAAATTTCTCAAAACACATACCTATTAAGAATCGTATATTAATATTGATATTATTGTTACCAAGACATCTATGATTATGAATCATTTATGAAAAAATGCTGCCAAATTCCTCGCTCTGAGCTAATTAAGTTGCCTATAAATTCTATTCCACAAACTCTATTCGTAAAAACCTCACTCCACACTTGACTGAAATAAAGAAAATATCGCTGATACTCGTGGCAGACTTCAAAATCATCACTTCATGTGTGAACATTAAAAAAAAAACTAATTTCAAATTCGTTTCCTTAATAAGAAACAAAAATTGTGACACGGTGCAAAAATGAATTTTCCTGTTCATTATCGCAGTAGCTAGACCTGCTCCCAAATCCCCCTTGTTGTTTGGTATTCAACAGCGCCTCTCTCCCTAATAACGGCACATCGAATAATATCAGCGAGATTCAGAACGGGTCTCCGGTTCCCTTTATTAACGCGACGGTAGCGATACGAAACTTCGGTTTATCAAAACGGCTAATTGGCCGTAGGGCAAATCATCCGCTCTCGCGTCAGCCCCGCTGCCTGGCAATGCCCTAATCAAGATCATGGCCGAAAATACAATCTATATGAAAATCTGCCGCAGCTCCACGTTCAAGTGGTGTCGGTGTGTAATGCGCAGATAAATAACGCTGCTGGAGGCCAGATAGCATCTGTGTCAAATTAGATACTTTGTATTTCCTCTCCTGTCTGGAGGTCCCGTTTGGGTGATGTATCGGCTGAATGCTGCTGAGGCAATTTGGGTTATCGATAGATCGTTATTAGGCTTCGGTGACATGGAAAAGCAATAGTGGGAAGTTTAAGGGGGAGGAATTTTATGAATTCTCTCAAAATTTAGAAAAAACGATCCAACCAAAAATTTAAAATATTGTGTTCAAAATCGGGGTTGTTTTGATTTTGTTAAATTACTGTGAAGCACTGTATCCAGATGAGTTGGAGATGCTAGTGTAAAAACATTTATTGACATCATTCACAATCATAAAATGAATAAGTCACCCGCATGAAGTTAATACAGTAAAAAATACAAATATTAAAATCATCTATAAACTTAGAGTGAATTATTCAACTAAAAACAGAGGTAATCTAGAGATGTTCAAAATGAGAGGTCCGATGAAGTCAGACTTAGACTTTGAGAAAGTTTCATTAATTCAAAATTAAACACAGCGGTTACAGTGATAGAAGCAATTGAAATTGATTGCAAGAGCCTCGTTATTTCATCAGAAAAACAGAGGGTTGAATGAATCATTAGAGTAGGCTGAGTTGTAATAAAAGTGAGATCAAGTCTTAGAGGAGATACGTGTATTGCAAACTTAGTATTATAAGTCTGGTCTTCATTGAGATTATTACAATGTGAGAATATCATGATTGAGAAATCAATATTTATGATCTATAACGTTGGTCTTCAAAGAGAATGCTAATTAATCAATTGAGACGACATTTACAGTGACAAACTGCTTTTCGTAAGCAGGGTTAGTGTTCATCAGGAAAATAAAGGCTACATTTGACAATTATGAGGATTGTAACATAAGAGTTCTATGTATGAATTAAAAACCACCACCCGTTGGCTTCGAGAAAGCAAAAGGGCCTGAGATCTTACTTGCTAAGTGCTTCAGATGAATGAAATTGAGAACTTCTTATGTATAACGAGGAGATCATACCAGTTGAATGGTTTCATCAATATTTGAGGAGACCCTGAAGGTGAAGGGACTGGGACTGTCAATCAGGTTCAATGTTTGAGCTACTTGATCGTTCAAATACTTCAGAGAAGTTCACTTGGTTTTATTGAGAGAGAAGAGTAATTCCATGATTCACCTTCGCGTTTGAGGATTTTCATGACTGGAACTCGGACACATTTTCAAACTTACTCATTCATACAGTGAACTCCCAATAAATCGAACATCGATAAGTCGAACAGTTGTTCTGGACCCGATTCATACATATCTTACCCAGTGCATTTTCACCTCAATGAGTTTAGAGGGTCTAGTAGATGAGTCGAACTGCTGGAAGGGTCGTCAAGAGAACCTCCACCTCTAAAAGTCGTTCTTCTGACCACCATTGCCTCTATGAGTGGAACTTTTTGATCTAATAACTGAGATCGAAGAAGATTCGGTTCGCAAACAAATTCCCACACGTGATGACTATACGATTTTTCGACCTCTAAGGACATGTTTCCGGTGCTCAGACGCTCGTTTCTATGTGATGATGATTTTGTGTTTACCTGAGTTTTTCTCTCAATTAAGAAAATCCTCACTTGAATAACTCGAATGTTTGGTGAGCCGAACAATAGATAAGTCGAACAGTTTTTTTGGCTCGACTTAACAAGAGTCCACAGTATATTAATTACAAAATGTTTGAACAACAATAAAAGAAAAATATCAGAGGTGTACAACAAGACCTGTAGGTCAGCCCAGCAAAAGTTCTTTATGCGTTATCCAGAACAATATATTTTTCCCCAAAATATCTATCCATTTGACAGCACTGAAAATTAAAAGCATTGAACAAGACAGTTATATGATACGAGTTTCAGAACTTACATTTCCATTCTCTCTGGTAATGAAAAGAATGCACATTCAAGATTATTCTTTCTATTATTTCTTCAATTAATCACCATGTATTTCGAATGTCGGCCAGTTTTTAACACAAAATTTATAACAGAAAAACACACAAGAAAAGATTTATAAAGGGAGCTAGGTGCTACTCTTGTAGATTTCGAGTTATTTCATTGAAAAATACGCGAGAAAATACAATCAACATTCAGCAAAAATATTATTAAATACTTAAACCATAACCCGTTCACTTTTGAAACTACAGATGTCGCTCACATCACTGTAGTCGCTTCGTTTCCCATCTATAATCTTTGCTATCAGTGATGTATTTCCAATTTTGTGTGTCAATTGTGACTGGCCTGGCGATAATGCTCAATATTGCATTCATTTATAGAAATTTCGGGATTCATCTGGCATTTTTAAATGAACCGATTCTTCCATTTCACGAGGAGGAACAGCGAAAGGAATGCGCCTTTTTCGGAACAGACTCAACGCTATCAATCAGTGGCGTTTTATATGGTCCTCACGCCCAAGGAGCTCGGCCAACATTGCGAATTCACCGAAGGCAACGAAAGTATTTTGCAAGTTGGCCCTGGGCCGGATAATCTGAGGAATCGTTCGGCTGTGAATGCGAACGTTGCCTCGGAATTTTGAATGACGGAACTAATTAAGCGAACTTTGGCCCCGATGGTTCCTGTGTTGGATTCGGGGCAAGAAATGGGGGAATGTTGGGGTAGATGGGAGAGCGGTCGATGGTTGATTGTGCGGAGGCACCAGGAGGGGTTTTTCCATTTTGGTGATAAGTTAAGAAATTCATTGAAATATATATTCCTTGACAGAACTATGCAGGCTGAAATTGACGATTGCTGGTCATCGAAATATGACGTTGAAATGGGAGTGCCCCAGGGGGGAGTTGTTGGACCTCTCCTGTTCCTACTCTTCATCAATGACCTACCTGATTATGTTAAATCAGATAGATTAGTTATATATGTGGATGATACGTCTGTAGTAATCAGAGCAGATTGTTTCCAGAATCTCGCTGTCAAATGCGAACTCATTATGAATAGTTTCGGTAACTGGTGTCGGCAAAACGCTATTGTTTTAAACTGTAGTAAAACTGAATGCATCTATTTCAATTTCAGGAACAAAGATACGAGACTTGCTGTCAACTGTTTGGATACAGCAATTTTATCTAGTAATTGTGTTAAATTCCTTGGTCTATATCTCGACAAAAATCTGAGATGGTCCTAACACATTGACCATCTATGCAAAAAATTGAATAAATCATTCTATGCTATATCACGAATAAAAGATTCATTACCTATTAATGCTGTGATCAGTGTCTATTATAGTTTGGTGTATAGTCACCTATCATACCGTATTCCCATGTGGGGTAATTCAGTAGATTCAAATAGGGCATTCATTACGCAAAAAAGAATAGTTCGAATGATGTTCCATCTTGGCCCACTTGCAGCTCGGCCAACATTGCGAATTCACCGAAGGCAACGAAAGTATTTTGCAAGTTGGCCCTGGGCCGGATAATCTGAGGAATCGTTCGGCTGTGAATGCGAACGTTGCCTCGGAATTTTGAATGACGGAACTAATTAAGCGAACTTTGGCCCCGATGGTTCCTGTGTTGGATTCGGGGCAAGAAATGGGGGAATGTTGGGGTAGATGGGAGAGCGGTCGATGGTTGATTGTGCGGAGGCACCAGGAGGGGTTTTTCCATTTTGGTGATAAGTTAAGAAATTCATTGAAATATATATTCCTTGACAGAACTATGCAGGCTGAAATTGACGATTGCTGGTCATCGAAATATGACGTTGAAATGGGAGTGCCCCAGGGGGGAGTTGTTGGACCTCTCCTGTTCCTACTCTTCATCAATGACCTACCTGATTATGTTAAATCAGATAGATTAGTTATATATGTGGATGATACGTCTGTAGTAATCAGAGCAGATTGTTTCCAGAATCTCGCTGTCAAATGCGAACTCATTATGAATAGTTTCGGTAACTGGTGTCGGCAAAACGCTATTGTTTTAAACTGTAGTAAAACTGAATGCATCTATTTCAATTTCAGGAACAAAGATACGAGACTTGCTGTCAACTGTTTGGATACAGCAATTTTATCTAGTAATTGTGTTAAATTCCTTGGTCTATATCTCGACAAAAATCTGAGATGGTCCTAACACATTGACCATCTATGCAAAAAATTGAATAAATCATTCTATGCTATATCACGAATAAAAGATTCATTACCTATTAATGCTGTGATCAGTGTCTATTATAGTTTGGTGTATAGTCACCTATCATACCGTATTCCCATGTGGGGTAATTCAGTAGATTCAAATAGGGCATTCATTACGCAAAAAAGAATAGTTCGAATGATGTTCCATCTTGGCCCACTTGCAGACTCATATTTCTGAGCTATGAATTGATGACACTCCCATGTTTATATATATGTATAAATGTCTTATATATGTCAAAGAAAATGAATATGATTTTGTCAAGGTTACTGGTTTTCACGATTACGACACCAGGAATTCTGAAGCTCTGAATATTTCGATTCATAAGACCTCTAACTTTGAAAATTCACCCTATTACCAGGGCATAAAATTATTCAATCATCTGCCTATGGCAGTGAGATCATTGGAAATTCGGCGTTGCAGATGTGCAGTGAAAGAGTTAATGTTAGCTAAGGCTTATTATAATGTTAATGAGTATTTGTGTGGTAATGATTTCCAACTTTGATTGGAAACATTTTTTTTCCTTTGTTTTTTTGACTTGTCCTATACATACCGTATGTCTTAAAGGATCAATAAATTTATTATTATTATTATTATTATATACTCCCCGTCAATAAATTCCGGACAGGCAAAATTTTTGTCAAATTCAACACCCTGTATCTTTTTTCGTAGTGCTGCGATTTTGTTGAAATTTTCACCAGGTGTAGTATTGGGTATTGTTGTATTAACCTGAAATTTACTTTGCAAAAATATCTGTAGTTTATCCGTTATGCAGGAAGAAACAAAACCTTGTTTTATACCCTCCATTTCTAAACACCCTGTGGTGAATTTGAGGCGGACAATTTTATATCATTAAGTTCAACTTTGAAGTGTAATCCTTTCGCAACAAAATGTTTCTCGATTTACGTCAGTAGAAAGTGTTGCATTTTTTCAATTTTTATAACAATTTGAAATACCTCATCGACTAGCGAACATACACAAACATCTCAATATTGATAACGTGTATTTCCACCACGCATTTCCGAATTGCTTCTGGAGGAATATTTTCCTATTCCTCAATGAGGGCTGTCCGTAAATCGGGTAAGGTGTAGGACTGCCGATTTCGAACATATCTACCTAGCATATTTATCCCATACATGTTCAATTGGATTTAAATACGGACTTCTGGCTGGCCACACCAATCGTTAAATATCCGCCTCTTCTAAGTATTCTGTTACAACCCGTGCAACGTGAGGCCCAGCATTGCTTTGCATTAACAGAAATTGTTGGGGATATTTTGCCCTAGAAGCAATTCGTAAATGCATTGAAAGTATGCCACGTCGTATGGTAAAAGTGATGAGAAAGCGAGGTGGAAATACACGCTATTCATTTTCAGATGTTTGTTTATGATTGCTAGTCGATAAGGTATTGTTATGTTCTAAATTGTTATAAAAATTGAAAAAATTCAACACTTTCTTTGAATATGTGTATCTTTTTTCAAAAGCAGATACTGACGAAATTAAAAAAAATTTTGTTGAGAAAGGGTCAAACTTTAAATTAATACTTTATGATATCAAATTTTCCGCCTCAAATTCACCACAGGGTGTTTAGAAATGGAGGGTATAAAACGAGGTTTTGTTTCTCCCTGTATAACGGACAAACTACAGGTATTTTTGCAAAGTTAATTTCAGGTTGATATTACAAGTCCCAATACTTCACCTGGTGAAAATTTCAACAAGATCAGAGAACCACGAAAAAAGATACAGGGTGCACTATTCTGTCAGATGCCAAATCATTTAAAAATTGGTGCCAAACAATGAAACAAGAAACAACTTTTCCAACTCTACAGCTTTCTAACGTTTTGGAATCTGAATCTCTCATTAAGAAATCGAAAAAATTGATAATTTAGGCCATAGAGTATCTGGTGAATATTTAATCGAGTAGGGTTCGAATAAACAACTCGAGTGTGGTGCGGCGCATTCGCCAATTCGTAACCTTTGCATCTCTTGATTCATATCACAATAAAAACAATTTTTATTGTGTAAGTGAAACTAATCTAGCACTTTTTTTTCGCTCCAGAAGTCCAGCAGGGAGTAGGTCAAGCACCAGAATACAAGAAAACAACTTTGTTTTCCCATTCAAACTATTACGAACAACAACACTCGAGAATTCGAGCAATCAAAGTGTTGAATTGAATGATATTTCTCACTTCTAGTTTGATTTCCACAAGATATACAAAAAATTAGTTTGGTTCTTCTTCAGGCATATGAAATGAAAGTACAAACCATGAATATTAAATAAAAAATGCATGCGGAGAATCAAAGATTACGAAGAATTATGAAGAGAAAAGAAAAATCTCCGCTAGAGGGTTAAATTTTTTTATTTCTACTGTCAAAAACCTTTTTTCGCGTTATCTAACTCATTCTTTTTTTTTTCAGGTAAGCCAACCTCGATGCATATACCGAAACCTCATTCAAAATTCGGCTAATTGACCGCATGATCGAGTTCAATCGATTGGACGATACAGCTGGCTCATTTGGAGAAAGAGGAGGGCACAGGGTAACTCCAAATATCGACTTGTCCAGCGATTGTGGTCCCAGGTACTGAAACGTTGGCAAGAACAGCTGACGAGGTGCCTTCGCGACTTCCACTGAATAATCACCTGCACTTTTCATTCTGCGTTAATTCTCGAGTTGCCAACGTTTCCTTTCATTCAGGGAGAATGCCGTATGTAGAGTCCGGATTTTAGGCGAAAAATTCGGAATATGAATGGAAAGTGGCCGATAAATTCCTGAACAAGAAAATAGGGATATTTGTTCATTGAAATATGAACTATGTCTTGTACAAATATCTTATTCACCCCAATTTGATTTTTATGTGTTGAAAATTTATTTAATACAGATAAGTGAATGAATTCACCAATTTTTTTCAAAAGAGGGAAAATTATCTGCCTTTAGGGAGCCCACAGCATAGATTCAAGCTAGTAATGATCGAAAAAAAACTGTTTAATCCTCTTTCACTCCTTGAAGTTTTAGCATTGTTCCTAAATCAGAGCTCCATGCAAGTCTCTTGGAATTTTCTGCTAAAGGTGAAAGACAATGTAAAATAGTTTTTTTTTGCACGATAAAATGAATTTTGTTAGTTACCGCGTTTGTTGCTATATCGGTAGATCATTTTTATTGGTAAAGGTAAATGAATCACTTACTGAATATTCTTTGAAATAATGAAATAACACAAACAATTTGAATTCAGTTCATTCAATATTAAAATTGAAAGTACAATTTCTACAATTGCTGGTGGAAATACCACTGGATTGAGTAGTAGCCGAATTCGCAGAAACCTCTGCTGAATTCAACATTTCATGTTGCAACTCGCTACGTTCCGTAGTATGCAAAATTTTTTCAGCAAAGTCTAGTTTATTTTCCAGGGAATCCTCGACGTAACTTTCAGCCACAGTCGAAGACCGCCATCCACCGTGTCGTTTTAGTCCTAATACATCTACTGCCTTATTAGCTAAAAATGTGGCCGAAGTGCGTCTGAAAGAGTGGCCAGTATAGGTATTTTAATTTTCTAAATTCAAAAAGGTTGCAATTTTTGACGGTCAACTTCCAATTGTCCCTCTGCCTATTACTTGATTACTGTATTTTCCGTTTTGATATCTCAAAAATAAATGCTCACTCTTCGCATTTTGTGGACGCAGAAGGAAATATTTTCTATATATTTCCAGGTTATTGATATCATTATCTCGATCGTTGTCTGTGAATGTTTTCTGAATGTTGGTTTTCGTGTTCGGAATTTTCACGATTAGAAATGATTACCGATCTTCTATGTCCCTGACGCTCATGTTGTACAACTCTTCTCTTCTACACGCCCCTGATATACCTAATATCATTCCCACCTGAAAAGACATAATTTGTTCATAAAGCACTATTATATTAATAAAAGCACACCTTGATAATTAAAAACATATCATCTGGTGCTTCCTTTAAGAATTTACTCATTTCTTCTCTTGTGAAAACAGCAAACAGATTTTTTGGGTTTGTAACCAATAGATTCTCTTTTGAGGAATGCTAAAAGCGTTGCAAACTTGGATATGGCAATACCTTCGTTCAAAAATATTGTGCTCTTCAGCATTGAATATTTCGCCCAATGACTTCCAGGCGATCTCAGCTTGATTGTTGTAGCGGAAAGGCTCCAAGTCAAGCAAAGTATGATATCTCGACTTTGAAATAAGTTCAGGGAGACAGGTTCCGTGTTGGAGAGACCAAGGCTTGGTGGGCAACGAAAAACAACACCGGCTCAGAATCGTTTCATCACCGCTTCGGCGAGAAGAAAGTCTACATCGTGTAGAATGCTAAGGAATACTTTTCAAAATGCAGATGGGGTTCGAGTTTCCATCGAAACCATCCGACGACGTTTGAGAGAGGTGAATTTAGGTTCTAGACGTCCATTAAGAGGAGTTCCATTAACACGTTACCATAAGAGTCAAAGACTAGAATGGGCAAGGCAACATATCAATTGGAACGATCAATAGCGTAGTGTCCTTTTCACTGATGAATCCAGATATGGACGATTTTCAGATTCTCGAAGAATAATGGTATGGACAATCCCACGCATACCCCGTAATCGACGCTATGTCCAAGAAGTCCATCCATTCCGAGGGAGAAGTGTTATGGTATGGGACGGGATATGTTTCAACGGGCGCACAGATCGACACATTTGTCCTGGGAATATGACCGCCTTACACTATGAGGAGCATGTCATTGACAATGTTTTGCCAAATTTTCACGCTGCTATTAGTGAAATTTTTCAATTTCTAGACGATAACGCTAGACCGCACCGTGCAGTCATACTTGAGAATGCGCGCAAGGAGCTTGGTATTCCACATTTACCAATACCTCCGAATCCACCAGATTTGAATTGCATAGAACATGAATGGGATACGCTCCAAAGAAGATTAGATAATCATCAACCTACCCCAGAATCCTTAAATGATCTGAGAGAGCTCCTGACCCGTTTATGAAACCAAATTCCTCAGGAAATGTTCAACAACCTCGTGTGTAGTATGCAAAGAAGATGTCAAGCTGTTTTTGATGCCCGTGGAGGCCATATGTTGTATTGATACTCCTAAAATGCTTGAATTCTCTGGGAATGATTTTCGTTACTTTCTTAACCACCCTGTAGATGCTGCAGACCTACAGGCTTTGTTTTATTTTCTGCAACTTGAAATCATATAAATATGAATTTTCATCACAAAATCTCATTCAAACTAAATTATCTTGCAATTCAAGTCAATATCCCTAAATTTTGTTGAGCAGTTAAATTGTCATAAGAGTGGAATAAAATCTCACTGTTCAGAATAGATCATCTTTGTCCTGAGTAGAAGCATTCATAGAAGCATTTATCAATTTAATTATTTAACCAGAACTGTGAGGTGGTCTCATGCTCTTCAACTAGACGAAACCTTCGAGAGTAACTCTAACTTTACATAATCAGCATTCTCGTAGGACTCCAACCATACACTTGTTGAGGACATGATATGTTAATAAAGATACTATTCAAAAATCTACAGGAGAATACAAAGAGCACTGTTGAATGATTCAGAAAAAATAAGTCGAAAGTGTTATTTTTCCTTAGGAGAGTTAGCTGTCACCTCATGAGAATCCATAACCATGTGAATGATTCTTAGTTCCGCCAGCTCTGGACACTTGCATACCATGAATTCCTCTGATCCACATAGCCTCCAAACTTCATCTGCTGATTACCTGCTTGAGGTAGCTTGGCGTCATTCTTTAAATACAGTTCCATCTGTTCGAAAACAATAATTTCATCCATTTTGTGGCATTATTGGCCTTGTTTCCGAAATACATACAGGGTCCTCTGAGGATAAAGAAATCTTGCCATCCGACATTCCACAATTTGGAAACACAATCGATCGTGGAAATTCCAGTGACAAGTTCTGGAATTGAGGAAATGGCGGATTTCCCGACGTCGGAAGAAAAAGAAAAGATTGGGCACAAAATCGATGAGGATGCTCCTTCTTAACGAACACCATGAAAGGAACACTCTAGTTCGATGGGTTCATTATAAATGGAGATTCCAGTAATTTATTCCATTCAAGTTTTCGCCGCCTATATAGCAGTTCACCTCTCGAATTTTCGAATGGGAGACAATCCATCCCCAAACAAGGAATTCAGTGGCGCACGCCCGAAATTTTATTATCCACTTGACGGGTTCTAGATGAGAATAAATTCCACTTGTTTGCTCGTAATGATGAAAGGAAAATAATGGCGGTACAGAATGCAGGCAGACATTTTCCGAGGGTAATAAACTAGGTAGTAAAGCAATGTGCGGTATTTAATTTTGAGGGAATGAGCCGTATAAAACGTGTTGTCTAGAATTTCTGATACACTTTTCAATTTTCTCCTCTCAGTCGAGGATTTTCTGTACTGTGAACGTTCCCGCTGTCGTAAAGCAATGCTGAGGTGGAAGTGAATTTTTTATTTCACTATATTCGAAATGAGAAAAAAAACCGTCTAAAGGACCATCCCCACGTGCGGATCAGATGAGTGGAGACTAGCAATCGGAAATAGTTATTTATGATATGGGTGTTAAAAGTGACGTTTTATTTTGTGAGTGAAAAAGTGAAATGAGGGGAGGAAATTGAACAAGTTCACGAACAGAATAAAATCACTTTTTTTGTACAACTGCCCTATTTTGATAATGAAATGGGCAAATTTGCAACGACAATACACTTCAAAATGCAATTTAATATTCAAATAATCAAAAGGTTGTTGTGAATGGCAAACGTTGCAAACGTTATGATTACTAAAAAAAGTCAATTTCGTTCCTGTCCAATTTTCGTCTTGGGTTTTTAACTGCTTTATATGTTTGTCGAGAGTCCAATTATTAATAAAAGTGACGATTTGATTGTTCCTCTGGATATTGAAGAGTCTGCAAGAAGAGCAAATCTGGAACTCCTACCTAAAAAATCTGTTCAGCAGTACGATATTGCATATAACAATTTCCTGGCCTGGTGTAAATTGAAAAATGTAGAAAAGAACTTCATTTAAACTGTTTCCTGGCATACTTAGAAGAAAAATAAAAAATATGGAGTTCATCAACTTTTTGGAGCAAATTTTCAATGATAAAGTCAAGCGCCCTTGTTGAAAATGGTGTGGATGTAAGTGAATATTTTAAGGTGATAACATATTTAAAACGGAAAAGTGAAGGATTTCGTCCCAGAAAATTGAAAATTCCCACTTGTGAACATGTTGAAAAGTTAATAGAAAAGGCACCAGATGAGAAATACTTGACGGTTAAGGTTACAATTTTATTTATTTGGAGTGTAATTTATCAGTGGAAGACATCGAGATAACAAATAAATCATTGGTTATACAAATTCCAAATACGAAAACGAAAGTCAGTCGTTCTTTCAGTATTATTGGAAAGTATGTAAACTTTCATAAGTACTTTGCACTTCTGTCATCAAACATCGTCGTTTTTTCCTGAAATAAACTGCTCGTCACTCGAAACGTTAATAGTAAAATTTGGCATCAACTTTCACTTCTCATAATTTCTAAAATACTGAACGCATTTTAAATTGCAGCCCAGTTTTTGAAAGCTCTTTTCATCCACGTTGGTCTTATTTCATGCGGTTATTTTATAAATAGCAACCATACCTCGGGACCATTTTGAGTTTTTGCCAATAACTACAGGGGTTTCGGAAAAAAAATATTTTTTTTTGCATTTTTGTTCTGAACTGACTAATTTTGGAAAAGTTTCACAAATGGAGGCTGTAATGCATTTCAGGGAAGCCTTTTAGCAGTGCTTCGTGTTGTTTCAGGTAGGTATACCAGAAGGTATGTATACCACGTTACCCATAAACCATCAAAAATTTATTACTTTTGAACAGTCTATGATAAAAGTGTGATCCTTAGTAGACTGTAAGTTCAAAAGTAATAAATTATTGATTTTTCTGGGTAACTTGGTATACATACCTCCTACAACACGAAGCACTGCTAAAACACTTCTTTGAAATGCTTTAAAGCCTCCATTTGTAAAACTATTCCAAAATTAGTCAGTTCAAAACAAAAATTCAAAAAATATAAATTTTTTCCGAAACCCTTGTAGTTATTGGCAAAAACTCAAAAACGTCTCGAGGTATGGTTGCTATTCATAAAATGACCGCATGAAATAAGAGCAACGTGGTCTTCGGAGAAAATGGCGGAGTGGAGAATTGTTGTTAAACATGCACAAAATTTTGTTTCACCCTGTATCTTTGATCTTGATCAATCTTGAAGGAGCTGTAAGGAATAATTCGATAGTCGATGAAAAAAGCTTTTAAAATCTGGGCTGCAATTTAAAATGCGTTCAGTATTTTAGAAATTATGAGAAGTGAAAATTGATGCCAAATTTCACTATTAACGTTTCGAGTGACGAGCAGTTTACATGAATGATAAATGCACTGCCAATCCACTCGGTATTAATACATTTGGGACAATTCCACCAATTTTCATTACATTTGATTCCTCATGCTCATGGACTTTCAGAAAAAACGAGAAGAATGGGTATTAAATTCAACATAAAAACCGTTTTCAAAACACAAAATGACCGAAGATTTATAGTAACAAAAACTCAACCTTTGAATGAAGAACAAAAGTCATTGTATTGTAAATTAAGAAGTCAGCTTGTATTTTGTTTGATCAAACTCATGATCCTGCCAATTGGTCATTTCGATTGATTAATCGAAAAAAAATTGATCTCAGGAAATTGTTAAATGAAATGGAGCAATGCCACTATTATGGTTAATTAAGATGCTGCAGATTTGATATTGTCATGATTTTTTTCATTTATCTATACATATATTGATAGGGAAAGGTCCTAGGACTGATCCTTGCGACACTCCTGCTTCTATCGTTCTTGTAGTTGATGTAGTATCTCATATCTTGACCTGATCTCTTCTGTTTATCAAATATGATTTCACGATTCCAATCATGTTTCCTTGAAATTCTTTATACAAGAGTCTGAGAGTCTTTGAAGCAACATTTTTCGATGTCGAGGAAGAGGGCTCCAATTTTCTCTCGTATCTCTTATCTTCAACAGCTGCTGGACGGTCGAGGGTTGTGTACGGAATCCGAATTGACCTTCTTGTCTTGTCTTCTTATCTTGTAGCAAAAATTATTTTGGAATTGACTCTTTTGATGATGTGGCTAAGTCCCGGAATAAGGCTAATTAGTCTTAACTTCCTGAATCGTTTCTCTTCTCTCCTTTTTTCTAGATAAAACTTGAATTCTCCACATTAGGCCCATCTGGGACTTGACTATCGTCTCTGTTGGGAAGGAGTCGCGAGTGAACCCGCTGCAGTGGTGACATCTATTCGCCGCATTGGCTCGACTCTCCATGATTTAATTTGAAACTCATTAAAGGTAGGGGCTTTGTCTCCACCTCGGGGAAGTTGTCGATCGGCCCCACGCCTTCGTTCACGTTTTCCTCCAACCTCCTCTTTTCCCGTGCCATCTCCCCGTCTTAATTGAATTCATTTAAGATCCCGTAGATCGCTCGTCTAGCTTCCTTTATAAAGCTCCCGGGGCACTTGTCACCATTCAAATAGCGTGCCGTCTTTATAATCCGAAATGCAATTAGGCATTGTCGTAGACAGACAAAGCGACATAATCGCCGCGATGCTGGTTTTCCATCACATTCGTGAACTGGGATATGTTTCATTTTTGGACCTTGGTGACGGAGTTCACGATATACCGCGGTTGGGAAATATTGTCAGGGATTTTTTTTTTGCAACGAGATTTCACTTCATTAGCTCCATTTTTCTGCACAGGGTGGACCAGATTGGCACTTTTGGAAGTTGTTCCTCTTCAAACACAAACTGATGACGTTACAATTTCAAGAACAAAGTCCTCTCGAAGACGGTCAGGTTATAATGGAACCTCATGCAATCAATCACCTTGTCATGGTGTGCTAGCTTAAGTAGTAGTTCAGTAAGTGATGATCTTAGGAAAATTCAAAATAGTTATAATCGAAATGAATGCTATTTTCAATTCCCTGGCTCAGAGGTGGGAGAAATGATATTAGATTTTGTCACTGAGATGAGAGATATACCGGTTTCAGCCTTATTTGGCATCATCAGTATCCCATACACCTCAGGGACAAGAACAGAAAAATTCAGATATTTAAAGTGATAAGGTGTGATGTATTGAGTAGAAATTACAGAGAAGTGACATCCAATTACGTCGAAATGAAGTTCCACATCTGCTATCACATGCTTGAAAGAACCCTGTACAGGGTATCCCGAATTGCTTGATTTTGGCTGTTTCTGGTACTTTCAGACTAGATAGGTAAAGAAAGTTGAAAGGAGTCCTGGGCTCGATTTCCGTGAAAACACCAGTGGTGAAAACCGTTTAAATATCTTTATTTGTTTTGAAGATATTACAAAATTTTGATATTTTTTCTATTTCGAAGATGTGCCATAACTTTTTCATTATCGGAAATATCTGAAAAAGATGAAAACTTTCTAGAAGCACTTTTTCACTGAAAATGAGACATTATTCGAAGTTTTTTTTTCTTTATAATTTTTTTTCAAGATCTTAGTGAAGAAAAATGCATTCGTATTTAAAATAAAAAAGTGATTTGTTTCCACGAGGAACAAATATTAATATAGTTTCTTATTCCCGGTGAAAAAGCGCTCATAGAAAGTTTCATTCGTTCTCAGATATTTTCGAGAATAAAAAAGGTATGGCACATTTTTGGAATCGATAATATATTAAAATAAAAACAAAAATAAAAATAAAGATATCGTGAAACGATTTTTACTTATAGTGTTTTCACGAAAATCGATCCAGGACACCTTTGAAGTATTTACCTATCAAGTCCAGAAGTACCTGAAACAGTCAAAATCAAGCAATTTGGGATACCCTGTAGATCCTCTCTCACTGAATGAGATTTTAGCAGTGGCCCTAAATCAGGGCCCTCATGGAAGTTTTTCCAAGTGATGGAAACGCCCAATTTTTCTCGCGACTGTGAAGCTAAGTGTTTTTAAGAAAAAAAATCTCTGCCTTTACGGATTTCCCACCGAAAACATTTTTGAAACCTAGATGAATATGAGTAGGAATCATCGAAATTACTACCATATTTAATTCATAGGCTCACAGATCTTTTATTATGAGTTTGGAGGAATTAAATCAGATTTTGTCACTGACTTAGGGCACAAACGCCACTTGAAAAATACTGATAATTGTTATTTTTCTATGCCTTTTGGGATTCTGCGGAATAATAGTAGTAGTTTATATATACAATATATATTGAAACAAAAAGGTACCTAGCTGAGGTTGGTGCAACACAGAAAAACCATACAGGCCTGCAGTATGACTAAATGAGGAAAATGAAAAAACCTCAATTGGAAAAAAAAACCCTTTCCTCGCCCGTGAAAAAAAAAATTACTAAAAATATTAAATATCGGAGATATCTTGAGAGACATTAGCGTGTTCTGAGAGAACATCTTAATGTTATCCGTCTATGGATTCAGATGAACATATTCTTCACTAAACGACTCGCAATTCTTAATCTGAAATGAAAAGAGATAAAAGCAGAAAAGAAATTTAGAATAAATTAAATTTTTTTGAAATTAACCACCAATTTCAAAAATGCATTTGTTACTTTATGTATAGCCTCGAAACCATCTTGAACTTTATACATGGGACAACTATTTATAAGATGTTCTATAGACTCATCATTTTCCCCACACTCACAACTAGGGCTCTCAACCGAATTCCATCAGAAGAGCATGCTGCCCGTTCTAATGCGATTTAGAACAGACCATATTCTCCTGGGAAGGTCAAAACCAGGAACACTGATGGAAGGATCAGTATCAGTATCAATTAGAAAATTTGACCAAATAGATTTACGCGACTTCAATCTGGGGACCTTATCTTTTGGAATATAGTATTTGAAATGAGTTTGGAAAAGAATTAAATTTGTTCCAAAAATTCAAAGCTCTTGTCTCTCTGCGAATATAGGGAGGGATAATATTTGAGAGGACTGGTAACCAAGGCGTAGGTGTAGAATTCATAGTACCAGTAATAATAATAGTAGTAGTAACGAGGAGGGATGTGTTCTCTGTAAACTTTGTTACTGTGTCCCTAGCTACCCCAAGCCCAGCACTATCTATTGTTCACCCAACAGAGATAAACTGAGGAGCAGACTTGCAAAACGCGGTTTGTCCAAAATTTCACTTTTTCAACCAAAGGTGGCGTTGCATTATTCTTTTGCAGGACTATCGTTTCATAAAATCCTGGACATTCAAATTCCTTTGTATCCTGCTTAATGTACGGTGGAAACCACTTAGACATACAAAATGCATTGAGTCCATCGCGTAAGATTCGACAAAGTTGACTCACCGGGTCTAGTTTTGGGTCAAAAAATGAAGAAAAAAAAAAGAGTTTGAAAAATTACTAGTGTCCATATCTAGCCGGAATTGAAATGGTTAGTTCCAATTTTTGCAGAGCACTGTGAAGATGGAGAAACGGTCGTTGAAGAAAATGAAGAAGTCTTGTGTGACGATATAGGGGAAATTAATTTCACTCTGAAAATAAAATGCAATGTTTATGAAGAACCGGTTTGAGCGGCTATCGAAACGCTGTTTTTCAACTAGAGACATGCAAATAGCATTTTGTCCAGCTCTTTTTTTCAATAATAGAGCTATTTTCGCTTTTCCAGTCTACAAATGGAGTAACAATTCATTCAATTTTTTTGCTGTTTTATGGTACAAATCGCAATTCGGTAACTCAACCCGTTTCTGAGCATACAATTTTTTGTTTTTCCTGAAAATTTACAATTTTGGACAAACCGCGTTCTGCAAATCTGCTTCTCAACTGTCCTTACATCAAAATTCATAATCACAATAACTCTGTCCACCCGCCAGCTCTGCAATTCCCTGGAGTGAGGAGGACAAGAGATGTTCCACTAATTAATTCCGAATCGAAAGGCACGATAATCGAGAGCTTGTTCCGTGACGGATTTAATGACGGACGATTTTTCTTTTATTAAGAATCGAGCTCGGCGCCCGGGCGTTAATTGATCCCACCGGAGCTGAGGATTTCGCCCGATGAAAGGACACAATGTCGATGGAAAAATGCAAGAGGATGAAAAATGAGGTGGAACGAGTTGGAATAACATGTCTAAATGGAGTGAAATCAGTGGCGGCGCTCCGGACGGGGCGAGGAAGAAAAGGAGTTTATCGAGTTCGACAAAATGAGGAAATTTTTGAATCATAGATAGATGAATTCATCATGATAATCATCGAAATGACTACTATCTTTAATTCATAGGCTCACAGATATTTGATTATGAGGCTGGAGAAATGATATAAGATTTCGTCACTGGGAGTAGAGATAGATAGCTGTATCCTGACCAATGTTTTTCCTTCTGCTTGGAAGCATGCGGTGGGTCATCCTATACCGAAGGTTCATAATCCTACTTCACTGTCTGATTTGAGAATTATAAGCATTCTTCCTCTGCTCTCCAAAATCCTCGAAAGAGTTATGTATGACCAGATTTGTGATTATTTTGAGTCCAACAAGCTGTTTTCCTCCTTTCAGTATGGATTTAGACGATTTCATGGTACGGTGATGGCATTGGCATCTGTGACGGACGATATATTTAGAGCTCTTGATCTTGGCGACATTATGATTCTCCTCCTTCTTGACTTTTCGAAGGCATTCGATACTTTGAATCATCGCTTAATTCTTTCGAAACTTAAATATTACGGATTTGACAGAGCGTCGGTGTCTTTTGTCAAATCATTTCTCTCTAACAGAGGTCAAGAGGTGAGGGTGAACGGTGTTGCTTCGCGCGTTAGAGCCATACTTTCGGGTGTGGCACAGGGTTCCATTTTGGGCCCTCTACTTTTTATCATTTACACCACTGATTTGTTCCGCTCCCTTCAATTCGCCGATCCTGAGTGCTATGCTGATGATACCCAGCTTAAGTTCAGATTTTCGCCTGATAACGTTCACTTGGCTTCCCAAAATATTAATAGTGATCTTTCCGTGTTGAATCGATGTGCTCTAAATCATAATCTGGCTCTCAATCCATCTAAAAGTAAGATCATTATATTTGCGAAGGAAAGAGAGTATGAGTTAATCAAAAGTAACCTTCATGTTTCGGTGGGTGGCATTCCTATACCTGTGTCTGATTATGTTAGGAGTTTGGGATTGACATTCGATAGACAACTGAGCTTTTCCGATCATGCTTCCCATTTGATTCGTTCGGCATTTTATCATCTGAAGCTGCTCTATGCATCGAGAAGTTTTCTCACTTTTTCGTTGAGAAAGCGCCTTGCTGAGTCTTTGGTGCTATCATTGCTGAATTACTGCGATGTTGTGTACTTCCCCTGTCTGAACCATCACTATAAGTGCAGAATTCAGTACATCCAGAATTGGTGCTGTCGGTTCATTTTTGGTTTGAGGAAATTTGACAGAGGAATTACCCGGAGAATCAATGACCTTGGCTGGCTGCGGATGGAGAATCGTTTCAGGTTGCATATGGGCTGCTTTGTTTTCAGGCTGTTGAAGTATCCATCTCCGCCCACTTTGAGGAGGAAATTTGAGACGAGACATAGCGTTCACAGTCTGAATATTAGATATCCCCATGCGCTGACCGTCCCTCATCATCGGACTGCAAAGTTCAGGAAAAGTTTTTCGTTCAACGCAATCATGATATTCAATGAATCTCGGGCTGATATTCATCACGAGACCCTCCTCAGCTTCAGGTTCAGGTTGAAGATGAGTCTACTCGGGGATCAGTAGGCTTGTATTTCTCATTTCCGCCGCATCTATCTTGGCTCCCAGCAAACTGATAGTTACTAATTGTGCAATGGATGTGTTAGAGTAGACAATTGTTTTTTGTTTTTTTTTTTGTTTCAGCGGGTTGTATATCATATAATATGTAATGTATAATTAATTTTGTTTATGAACTATCGGGAGGTTAAGTGTAAGAGTAGCCGTAGGCTAAACTTCGCCTCTCGAGAGTTCTCATATTTTGTAAAAAAAAGTCGTTAATAAATAAAAATAAATAGACCTGTTTCAACCTTATTTGGCTTTATCAGAATCCCATATCACATGCCAGTAACACTTTTTCATTGATTTGGCTGCCTTCAGTCTGAATCCATTCCTTGAAAGTATCGTATGTACTCTCGTAGCGGATTTTAGATTTCTCAGGAATAACTGAAGAACAGCCGATTTCCCAGGCTGTTTGAATTTCATTATCTTCCGAAGATTCTCGCTCATTTTTCAACGCTAGTAAATTCAATTGTTTATTGTCACTTTGACAATCTACTGAGTTTTCATCACCAAGAAAACACCTTATATTACATTTCTACACAGCAGTGATGAAGCCACGAATAAATGAATTTGTCAGATAATTATTTTGTACATTAAGTAAAAATTGTGTCTATCCTGCAAAAAACGCTATAAGTATTTCGAACGTTAAGGACTACCGACTTTTGTCTTCGATCGGTAAAATGCCCTTACCGTTCTCTATACTAAGGGTCGCTTTCATAAAACTTTAAATATGCGATCAAAAAACTTTACGTAAATTCAAACCAATCGAATCACTTGTTTTGAAATTTCAACGAATCGCGGTGGTTTCAATTAATTTAATGGCCCTTGAGTTAGGCCACCCTAAAGCATTCCGATAGCCCTATTAGCCTCAGCGTTTGTTAATTTACGTCTTGGCATTTTCAGAAAACTCTTTTCAAATCGAAGCCGTTGATAAGATGGAAACATTCATGAAGCATATGCAAAGAACCATACTTCAGAAAAAAGGCGACCAGAATGACGAAATGTCTCGTACTGATTTGAGTTGTAATTGAGTTTTAAATGATTTTACAGCGATTTCCTCGAAGATTACATACCTTCTCAAAACGATTGAATACGATATCCCTAACTCTTGAGGAGCAGTATATTCTTATACAATATATACATATGAAATTGGAGGCCAAGTTAAAATAAAAATTGAACAATAATAAGCAATTTCCTAAAACTATGAATCACACGTGATCTCCACTTCTGTATACAACTTATCTTTCCAACTTTAGAATTCATCCAATGACAGGATCAGTTAGCAGGTTCAGTTCAATCGTAGATGTTGAAATCAGATCCTCAACTCTGAAGGTGATTCGATTTCCTCAAGAAAAAAGGCAATTACAGTAATCTGTCCAGGAAAGTATTTGTAGTAATTTCTCCAGAAGAGTATTTGTGTTAATTTCACCGGAAGAGTTTGTTGCATTTCTCCAAAGAGTTCGTTAAGTTTGCCTCTCTCCAAAAAAGCAATCGCCTAGTTTAAAGAACTGAACTCCATTTAGAATTACGAGAGTTACTTTCTAACGTTACCTGAAGAGACACTCTGAAACGGAATAATGAATGCTTGCCAGGGGAAATCTAATCAGCTACCACTTATGCTCGCAGGTACTGATTGTCGATATCTCAATTGAATTGATAAACAGGGTGGCCATTTGAAAACTAAATTGACGAGATTACAGACGAAATAAATTTTTTCGATAGAAATGCTCTGACAGGTCGATTTCTGTTTCGAGGGGGACAACTTGAGATGTAGGTTACGGATGCATAGCGCTTCAACCCTTGCTACTACAACCCTCACTCCCAATTTTTGAATAGGGAAGATGGGGTGAGTGATACCTCATTTGAAAGGTATTTGTATACTGATTTCAGCACAGTAATTGTTTTTTCATTTTATGCATTAGTTCTCGAAATATTCTTGACTAAGCATTTGAAAATGAAGTGGTGATTTCATGGCACTTGTAGTGTTTTTTTGTGAAAAACCTTTCAATTGAGGTATCACTCACCCCATCTTCCCTATTCAAAAATTGGGGGTGAGGGTTGTAGTAGCAAGGGTTGAAGCGCTATGCGTCCGTAACCTACATCTTAAGTTGTTCCCCTCGAAACAGAAATCGACCTGTCCGAGCATTTCTATCGAAAAAATTTATTTTGTCTGTAATCTCGTCTATTTTGTTTTCAAATGGCCAACCTGTATAGGGTGTTCTCAAAGTCATTGATATGCGTAGTGACAAAAACACCGTTGCACAAGGACGAGGAATAATACAGGTCCGATCACTGACCCCTGTGGACACCGACAGATTTAAGTCTGGAATAGCAACGCACTCCAATTTATGTGAAAGCTTTTCGTGTTATCATCTTTGGCTACGAACGATGCAGCGATATCATGGGAGGTTATGGAGGCAACGAAATTATCTTCGAATTACCAGCAAATCACGGGATGATCAGATCGATACCTCGGCCCCCCATAACTCCATTTAATTCTGCAACACAATTTCGAAATGGGCTCGGGAAACGGCAGCATAACACACTCTGCTAACGTATAATGTGCCAGCAGCTTCTGGCAATAACCGACTTCATGATGCTCTGGTTTTATTAGTCAAGATAGAGATTACGTTAATAAATTAGGTCTCAGCATCCCCCGGTTTTATAATGGAGGCTCCAACGTTCGATTATCATATTTCATCTCGGTGCTGCGCAGTGTTTTTATCGGCACGTCTTGGATTTATTGCACGCAGGAATTATTGACTGAATTTATCAAATTAACGATGCCATTCGCCCCGTCTCATTTCTTCTATGTTTTGCGCAGGGGGTGGAAAGAGTTATGGGGTGCTTGAGGAAGAGAAAGTGCATGCGGTAGGTCGTAGGTTGATCCAAGTTTCCTCATCTCTTCGTGTATATCAGCAGAAAATATGGCAATAGGGTTGGGCGGGGTAGTTTTTGGTGGAAAATATGCGGGAATTAACGAACAATATGAAAAAGATTTTTTTAAGAGAAAGAATCCTTGAAAAAAAGCCATGAGGCTAGGGAAATTGAATAAGATATTGTCACTGAGAGAAGAAAAAATAATTGGGGGTTATTATAAATAAAAGATATTCAGGATTATTCACGAATATGGATGGCTCTATAGAATATTTTAAAGAAAAATACAAGATTCGGGATTGAAATTCTAAAGGTGAGCTTCAAGTAAGAAGACGACTTCTCGTTTATTTTTTGAAGGTTCCAGGACTTTTTAAAATAGGAAGACCCATTTTTTATTGCATAAATAGATTCTCCATTGAGTCTGAGTCCTTTTGATGCCAAAAAATTGTATTTTCTCGAGAAAATTCTACTTAAATGAGGAAATACGAGAAAAAAAATCTCAAAATTGAACTCTGTTGAAATACAGACAACTTTGAGGTTTTTTCATTGGAAATTCTCATTTTTGAGAATTTCCGAGGAGAAAAGCTGATGCTTCTTTTCCGATAGCGTGATTTTCAATATAATACAGAAGAACACAAATTTTTTGTCGAAGTTAGAAGTGACGAATCATCAAAAAATCGATTTTTCAAATTGGAACCCCATTTTTTCGAAACACTTTCGAAATCCTCCCAAAAAAATAATAGGACTTTTATCCCAAAATGAATATTTTTCAAGATATTCAGGAAAAACGATTTGTCTTCAATTTTCAATCTCATTCCGAATGTGTTCTCTTACTGGAAAATAATTAGCGGTCAAGTGACATTTTTGGAAATCTATGTTATCAAGAAAATATTTTCTTATAGTTCAGACGAATTAAGTTCTTTCAAAAGCATTAAAAATTATTACAAATTATTTTTCCAGCAATCCTGATAATTTTTCATGTAGACTCCACTAATACTCACATTGGGAACTTTAAACCAATTTTTCAGTAAGAAAACACTTTCGGAATGAGATTGAGAATTGAAGACAAAATCGTTTTTCCCGAATATCTCGAAAAATATTAATTTTGGGATGAAAGTCTTGGACATATGCTCCTATTATTTTTTGACGAAGATTTCGAAAACGCTTCGAAAATATTTGGTTCCAATTTGAAAAAAAAAAGATTTTTTGATGTTTCGTCACTTGTAACTTTGACAATGAATTTGTTACCTCCTGTATCATATTCTGAAAGTCAGGCTATCGGAAAAGAAGCATCAGCCTTTCTTCTCGGTGATTCTCAAAAATGAGAGTTTTTAATGAAAAAACCCCGAAGTTGTCTGTATTTCAACAGAGTTCAATTTTGAGATTTTTTTTGTATTTCTTCATTCAAACTTTTTTAATCAAAAAGACTCAGAATTCAATGGAGAATCTATTTATGTAATGAAAAATGGGTCTTCCCATTTGAAAAATGAAAGTTGATGTCACTTCCGGGAAAACCGAAAGTCCAAAAAATATATATAGGAGAAGTCGTCTCCTTACTTGAAGCTCACCATTAGAATTTCAATCCTGAATCTTGTGTCTTTCCTAAAAATATTCTATAGAGCCATATTCGTGAATAACCCTGTTTAATTGATTAATAGTAATAATTACGGATACAAACTCTCACATTCGTCTCGAAATAGTGACTTCAACCTATGACTATTGTGACTTCAACCTATTCATTTTATTATATTAAATTATAAACTCAAAATATCACTGTTCAACATAAACTTGAAATTGTTGAGAATGGAACAAATTTTATTATTAATATCGAAATTTCATGCATATGTGGAAAAATTCATGTCTTAATATCGTAAAAAACAAACATAAATATGAAATTTTCTGATTTATGAAATTCATTAAAAGTAAGGTTGTGATACATCAATGTATTCAGAAAAATAATTGCAGAAATCTTACGTTGAAATATACAGGGTGTTCTATTTCAAAAATGAGTTTGTGCTCAATCTCTGAATCAGTGCTCTGGAAAAAATTCAAGTACGCCACTGACTTCTACGTGAAATAATCTATTAAAAGCAGTTTTCATTTTTTCGCTATCTCATACAGGACTCGAGAAATAATAACATCTTCAAAAAGTGCACATTTTCGTTTTCACCCTGTATTTCAGAATTCCGGAAATCATAGCATGGAAGTTATGGATGTTTAACCAAAGCTATGTTTTGCACAAAAGAAGAGGAAATCATTCAACGACTCAAAAACCGCTGAATATGAATATGAGAAAGTGATACCAAAATAATCGTGTTACTACGATGAATAGAAAAATGCAATAATATACAGGGTGTGCTATTGAAATAACAAAAAAGTTACTACTTTTTACATAAGCGGCAACACCTTCTAGATATCTTATGGTTAAAATGTTTTTCAGTGGGTCCAAAAAAATCTCATATGACATTTACGTACTTTTTTTGAGTTTTCTGCGGTATTTTCAAGTCAACTTTGAATCAATGATATAGGAGCTCAGTGCTTAATAGCAGCTTCACTATCTGAGTGATGACATGTAGAGGATATTGCGTTATTTCTGATAGTGCCTCCATCTACATGTCATTCCGAGGAGCAATTGAAAGTTACATAATTAGGTTCCTCCACTTGACCCACATTTATGAGTGTAACCTTTCTAATGTTACTGAGTATCATGGAGCTGAACTGTCAGAAGTTGGGACGCTGCCCGCTGCGTCGAATAATTGTTTTTTCGCGCGAACTTTCGAATTCCGCCCTCAGTGCGGCCATATTTCCAGGTCCGGGCAGCAAAAACGACGACCCTCTTCACCTAATGGACTACCGAATTACACAAGTAGGACATAAAGCAGCGTTCTAGTCGGATCATCTGCGAAGTGGCCATATATAACGGCCTCCGTGGCATAAATTACCGAAACGACTCGGCCATTGATATGGATGAAGGGGGTAATGAGCTGTTTTGCTGACGTATAATAAATTGCATGAGCAACTTTTTGCCGCCGAGCGGACCGGCAGAAACTGTTTCTAACTTCTGGATGGCGCCCCCGAAACTTCGAGATTGATGACGGAATATTGTGGTTGTTGGACGGTCCAAGTTGGCTGCGCGCTGATAATTCATATCGGATTTACGTGGTGCTTTTCGACAATGAGTTTTTTCGATGAGAGTGTTACTTTATACGAGCATACACGTTCTGAAAGTGGCTCTTTTTCAATATCGGGTTTTATCGTCCGAAATTATAACGGGAAACTTCTTGGGCAGAATTATAAGGGAGTGCCTCGAGCTTTGTACACTGTGTCCCAAACTGGGTGAGACTGCACTGTATCTCAGCTATTATTGAAGATAGAGACATGCGGTATTCTCGACTCTGTGTCACTTTTTTGTAAAACTTTCAAATCCACATACTGAAATATTCGAACTACACTGCGCAAAAAAATTAACACACATTCTGAAAATCCCAATTTTAATGAAAGTTAACTCTACATTGACGCAATAACTTATTTTTCATGTTTCCTCGGGAAGACAAGATACATTAAATGGAAGAAAATTTCAGGATTTCACAGAATCTTATGTGAAAGAAGAGAAATGAACAATTTTCAAAATACTGAAATGCTGATAAGTGATTTAATACTTGGTATTCATACCCCTTGCGTTAATTACAGCTCGGCAACGACGGTTCATACTGAAATGAGTGATCTTAAAATGTTCTGATCTAATCCTTCCCAGATTTCTCCGACTTGGATTCCTAAGTCATTAAGAATAGCGGGATGATTTTCTTAACATCTCAGCCTTATATTGAGTTTGTCCTAAACTTGCTCAATCGGATTGAGATCTGGACTTCTTGCTTGCCATTCCATTCGAGAGACTTCAACCTCTTCAAGGTACTCCTGAAGGATGCGCGCACGATAGGGTCTGGCATTATCGTCCATAAAGATGAAATTTTCACCAATGTATGGGGCAAATGGCACTACATGTTCTTCAAGAATGTTCCTCATATACTTAAATGCATTCAAAGCTCCATTATCAACGACCACTAGGTCTGTGCGAGCAGTCAAAGATATTCCACCCCATACCATAATCGATCCTCCCCCGAAACCAGTAGTATTCAGGAAATTGCACTGAGCATATCTTTCATGTGAACGCCTGTATACAAGGGAACGTCGATCACAATGGTAGAGGCAGAAACTCGACTCATTTGTGAAGAGAACTCTTTTCCAATCGGCCTCTTTCCAATGGATATGCTCTCTCGCAAAAACCAAACGCGCCCTTCGATGGGCTGGGGTAAGAGCTGGGCCTCTTGCCGCGACACGAGGTCTTAAATCATATTCTCTGAGGCGATTCCTTATGGTTTGAGTGCTAATTTGCACCTCATGAGTTTGTCCAAGCTGATGTTGAAGGACGCGAGCGGTTGCTCGCGTTGTCTCAACGAAGAAACTCTCAAGTAAAGTTCTTGAATGGCAGTTGTTACCCATAGTCTACCCTGTCCTGGTTTTCGGACATTCATACCTGTCTCCCTGAATCGCTGCAACATTCTGGGCATACTTGTATGGGAAACTAACTCTTTCTGCAATTCTTTTGTATGTCCACCCTTCTTCTCGCAAAACTACCGCTTGGGTACATTCCTCTTGGGTCAAATTGCGTGTTTCGCGTTGCATAGCGATGGAGTGTAGAAAATCAAACGAAAGAAAAAACTATTGAGCACTAGAATTGATCGAGAACAACTGATTTTAGAATGGAGCCAATACATTCAAAATCTGATAATATCATCTTTTTTCATCCATGCTGGGAAAAAACATCTGTATCGAAGAAAAACGTTGAGAGTGGATAAC
The DNA here is from genome assembly GCA_038502775.1 of Hippodamia convergens. Taxonomy (NCBI): domain Eukaryota; kingdom Metazoa; phylum Arthropoda; class Insecta; order Coleoptera; family Coccinellidae; genus Hippodamia; species Hippodamia convergens. The sequence goes on along the minus strand of CM076610.1, from coordinate 4,373,962 downwards.
ATATGCATGCATTATTCTGATAAAAATAATTATCATTGAGAACACCTTCAGTTGTAGAATAAATTTGAGATTTCCATAATGTACGTTAAATTTTTCGCGCAGCCTGTATGAGATAGAGAAAAAATGAAAACTGCTTTTGATAGATTATTTCACGTAGAAATCAGTGGAGTAGTTAAATTTTTTTTTCAGAGCACTCATTCAGAGATTGCGCACAAACTTTGAATTTTTCAGATAGAACATTCGTAAATGCATTGAAAGTATGCCACGTCGTATGCTAGAAATGATTAGAAAGTGAGGTGGAAATACACGCTATTAATATTCAGATGTTTGTTTATGTTTACTAGTCGATAAGGTATTGTAATGTTTTAAACTGTTATAAAAATTGAAAAAAAGCAACACTTCCTTTGCAAATGTGTATCTTTTTTTTAAAGCAGATACAGACGTAAATCAAAAAACATTTCGTTAAGAAAGGGTCACACTTCAAATTAAAATGATATCAAATTTTCCGCCTCAAATTTACCACAGGGGTGTTTAGAAATGAAGGGTATGAAACAAGGTTTTGTTTCACCCTATATAACGGATGAACTACAGGTATTTTCGCAAAGTAAATTTCAGGTTAATATAACAATACCCAATACTATACGTGGTGGAAATTTCAACAAAATTGGAGAACCACGAAAAAAGATACAGGGTGTTGAATTCGACAAAAAATTTACCTGTCTGGAATTTATTGACGGGGAGTATATTTCCGAAAGAGGAATGTTCACAGGTATGCAAAATCGATCGAAACTTCGTCACAGTATAACCTATATGTATATGAAATCACTAGTTTTTGTTTCAGTCGAAAAGACCTAGTAGTTCGGATTTTACAACCCCGTGAATATTCAATTCCTCGCGGCGATGTGATGTCATACTACATTCGCAAATCGCACTCCGTGAGACGAAAGGCCCTCATATTGGACCCGGCTACGTACTGAACCTCGCTAGTCGTTGGATGTAAAGTGACGTCACACGGATCCATCGAACTCATGTTTATAACTCGATATCTCGGGCGCTATTTGAAGTATTCAAATAATTTTTGGGCACAATATTTTCATTTTCTACGGAGAAAAGGAATATGTAGAAATTGAAAAATGTGAACATTCCTCATTGTATTCTTCCACATGGAGTGGAGGCAGCACTCCCCCTAAACATCCGCAAACTCCCCCAGCCTTAATGTGAGCACAAACTTTGAATTTTTTAGATAGAACATTCGTAAATGCATTGAAAGTATGCCACGTCGTATGGTAGAGGTGATGAGAAAGCGGGGTGGAAATACACGCTATTAATTTCCAGATGTTTGTTTATGTTTACTAGTCGATAAGGTATTGTTATGTTTTGAATTGTTATAAAATTGAAAAAATGCAACACTATCTTTGAAAAAGTGTATCTTTTTTAAAGCAGATACTGACGTAAATCAAAAAACATTTTGTTAAGAAATAGTGAAACTTCAAATTCAAACTGAAGGATATCAAATTTTCCGCCCCAAATTCACCACAGGGTGTTTAGAAATGAAGGGTATGAAACAAGGTTTTGTTTCACCCTGTATAACTGATGAACTACAGGTATTTCCGCAAAGTAAATTTCAGGTTAATATAACAATACCCAATACTATACCTGGTGAAAATTTCAACAAAATCGTAGCACCACGAAAAAAGATACAGGGTGTTGAATTCGACAAAAATTTTGCCTTTTCGGAATTTATTGACGGGGAGTATATTTCCGAATTGTATTCTTCCACATGGAGTGAAACTCCCCCAGCCTTAATGTGGCCGCGATCTTCGGCGGTTCGAGGACCCCGGAAAGGGAAGGAAACCAGGCCAAGAGGGCCTTACTCGAGCCTCATACAAGTCGGTCGGTCCTTGACTCGCAGAGCGATGGTTGCTATTGATGAAAGTATGTCGAAGGTCGGTTTAGGCTGCGCTATTTCGCGGCTTACCCTAATGGAGGTGACGTCACGACCATTTTTCAGACCCTCCTCGGAGCTGTCGAGTTTACGGGGGGAAAGCGGGACGGTGGTATCGCGGATGGATCAATTTTGCGGGTTTGTCTATTTTTACTCGGGAAGGGTTCCGTGAAAGATAAGATTGCGGAGGAGAAGTAGCATGATTTTTGCTCGTTAAGGTATCCTCGTAGAAAAAAAATGATTATTCCGAACGAAAGTATGGCGGAAATTGTTTATGGAGACGAAGATTCTGAATATGAGCTGTTTTTTCTAACCCCCATATTTTCACTTTGTTTCAGGTCATCTGACTCAGACGGCTCTTTCTGAATTTCTGCCAATGAATCGAAGAAACCGATTCTTGAATAAAATCATATTATTTCCTTGTTTATAGTCAACTAGCTCAAACCCACGGTACTGATAGGTCCGCAACCTGACATTCAGAACCTCATATCGGAGGAGAGACAGGCACGTGACTACGTGACAAAGCGATCTTGTGTAGATTCAAAAATTTCTTGCTCAAATTCGCATTCGTTAAACCTGCGGTAACTTTTAAAATATCCATTACGAAAGTATGATTTAAAAACCATTTTTCACTAGAATAAATGCCGCAGATAACAATCACATTCATTTTTATATGAATTCATTCCATGCCAGTCGGGTGCCCTCTTCAAATTGAACATTATTTTGAATTGAACTAAAATGGTTACATTGGGTTGTCCTTAGCAGTGAGGCATATGCCGTCGCGGACTTTTTTATAGAACTTTTTTGAGAACTACAAAATTGTCTCTGACTATGTTTCTCTATCTCTTATAGTTCACCAGGGTCGGCTGTAAAAGCCTGAAAGAACCGGGTTGATTACCGACTTTTTCATGAAAACTCGATATTTTTTTAATTTCTTCGTAACTTACCACTTTCTACACAACTTATATTTTAGTGAGAATATTCATGACATGAGTGTTAAAAGTGACGCTTTATTTCACGAACAAAATAAAATCACTTTCAACACAAATACCATACAATATTTTTTGTACAGCTGCCCTATTTTGATAATGAAATGGGCAAATTTGCAATTACAATAAACTTCAAAATGCATTTTAATATTCAAATAATTAAATGGTTGATGTGAATGGCAAACGTTGCCAACGTTATGATTACTAACAAATGAGAAAAGACGCTGTCATTTGAATTTCGTTCCTGTCCAATTTTCGTCTTGGGCTTTTAACTGCTCAATATGTTTGTCGGGAGTCTAATTATTTATAAAAGTGAGGATTTGGTTGTTCCTTTGGATATTGAAGAGTCTACAAGAAAAGCAAATCTGGAACTCTTACCTAAAAAATCTGTTCAGCAGTACGATATTGCATATAACAATTTCCTGGCCTAGTGTAAATTGAAAAATGTAGAAGGAAACTTCAGTGAAACTGTTTTCCTGGCATACTCAGAAGAAAAATCAAAAATATGGAGTTCATCAACTTTGTGGAGCAAATCTTCAATGATAAAGTCAAGCGTCCTTGTTAAAAATGGTGTGGATGTTAGTAAATATTTTAAGGTACATATTAGCATATTTAAAACGGTAAAGTGGAAGATATCGTTCCGAAAAATTGAAAATTCTCACTCGTGAATAAGTTGAAAATTTTATAAAGGAGGCACCAGATGAGAACTTCTTGATGGTTAATGTTGCCACTATTTTCGGATTATTTGGAGCCTGTCCGCATGAAGAATTGTGTAATTTATAAGTGGAAGACATCGAAATAACAAATAAATCATTGGTTATACAACTTCCAAATACAAAAACGAAAGTCAGTCGTCCTTCCAGTATTATTGAGAAGTTTGTAGACTATTTTCATAAGTACTTTGCACTGCGCACTCCTGTCATCAGACAGAGTCGTTTTTTCCTGAAATACATGAATAATAAAAGCAATGCCAATCTAGTTGGTGTTAATACATTTGGAAAAATTCCATCTATTGTTGCCAAATTCCTCAAACTGCCAGAACCAAAGTAATATACAGGACACTGTTTTCGAAGATCCTCCGCATCATGGCTAGCAGAATCTGGAGCAAATATTACGGATATAATGATGGATGGAAGTCTACGACGGTAGCCGAGGGCTATGTTGATCATTCCATTGCATATCAGCACCTCAGAGGTAGAGTGTGTTAAGTCACATTTTTTCAGACACGAACTATCTACAATATTGGGTTCACATCAGTAAATTCTAGCTAGTGGAACACATTTTTGACTCCCTAGGTATTTCAAGTCGCCAAATAATGGCAGTAAACATTCTTTGAAACAATAATCGAACTGAAAAATCTCTTTTTTGTCCAATTTTGAATTTGTGACTTAACACACTTTACCTCTGGGGTGATGATATAGAAATGTCATAGCTGAAAAATTTCTCCCAACCTCAACAGATTTTGGATTATCATCATCCAATATTGTACTTCCGGTTTCTACAAGTACTGATGGTGCTGAGGATTCTAATAATGTGTTGCGAAGCTCCCTAACGTCACAGGGCATTATTGTTAGTAATTGTTCTAGTTTTACGATTAATATTAATGTTCATAAGTAATGATTGTCAAACATGACAATTCTCGTAATATGTCTTAATTTTTGCTCCTGAAAAATATTCTGTTTTCTTGTGTTATAACATGTTTGGTTTATCTATGGGAGATGATTTCCTTTCATTAGGGTCCCGTAGCGGTTTTCAAACATATGAAGTGCCGAAAAATCATCACCTGGAAGGTCGTATCTGGTTTGGAAAAACCCTCACGGCCAGAGAGCAACAATTTGTGGATTTTGAATTTGAATATCGAAGGAATTTCGAAAGGAAAGTGTGATTACGTCTCCAAATTAGCTGATGAACATGGTATCAAAAAGATTCTTCTGCAAGAAACCCACACGGCAACAGAAAAAAATCCTCGTGAAAGAGGACAGTTGAAAGGTTATGTATTAATTGATTTTTCACAAGTTTAGCATGTTATGTTGAAAAATTATCAGTTTCGTAACATTCAACAGATTCGGAAAGGGGAAATTGATGGAGTTTAATTTTTCATTTCTTTCAAATTTTGTGACATTTCTGTCATAAATATTTATAAACCTTCGAACATTATTTGGACAAGAAATCTTAATGTTGATGTTTTTTGAAGTAGCAAATGCATTTCCAAAATGCATTCGATTTATTCTGAATAATCGGTTCCTTTTCTGCTTTTGTCTTTTTTCATTTCAGATTAAGAATTACGAGTCGTTCTGGGAAGAATCTGTGTATCCGAGCCCATCGACGGAAAACATGAAGATGATCACACTGATGTCTTTCAAGATTTTCCTGATATTTTATGTTATTTTGTTTACGGGGAGGCAGGTTTTTTCGGCTGAGGTTTTTTCCCCTGGCTGTATAGTATCGTATGATACTAGTGTTGATAGTATCGTAGGATTTTATAGTATCATACAAAGAATGTTATGATACCCCGTTCTTTTTTTACCTCAGCTTAGGTACTTTTTGTTTCAACATTTAATGTATTATTTTAGCTCTCTTTTTCATAAGAATATATATATATGATTGTTAAATATTGATAATGAAAATTTGCAATTGAATTTTTCTCATCTGATTTGATCATAAGGAAATGGAGTGCTACAAATATTTTTAACACTAATTTTAACATTGTTTGCAGTCATCAAAAGTGTCACTTTTAATGGCAGTTTTACCCAAAAAAAATTTAAATTTAAACAGCCCCAGGTTTTTGCAATTTCTTTGTCAGCTAGTAGTATATTTTGTTTTCTAAACCCGAAACATTAAAGGGTAATCATGATGGGAGGGACATCAAATTCGACAGTATCAAGCTGCGCCTCCACGAAAAACTGAAGAATTCGCCTTCATTTCTTCCGAAACCGAAACGGCTGGCATGAATCACTTTTCGCCCATTTCCAGGGGCATTTGGAAAAACTCCCTCCGCTAAATGACACATTCCGTGGGCCCGGCAAGAATCGATACACGTCGAAACATAAATTCGGGATATAATTTCGGTTTTAATTAAACTTCGGACAGAAATATGACCGCAATCAACCGATTAAGATTAAATTGGAAACTACTCGGGTCTGCTCGATTCCGCAGACCGTTGGTTTTATCGATTCCGCTCCGTTTGGCCCCTTAGCGATGGCCGGAGGAATGTTCCTCCTCGGCATCTTCGGCTTCGGAAATTGGGATAATGCGATTACGACGGATAATATTCGAAATATTGCCCATTCAAGGGACGCGGGAACAATGCGGAAACTTGATGGAGTTAGGAAGTGAGGGTTCGTCTCTCAATGGGGCCGATATCTTCTTCAATTTGATTGGAGTATGATGTACATACTGAGGCTCAAAGTGCCGATTCTATCGGGTATTTAAGAACAATACGTTTGGAATGGAATATGGAGTGGTGTACAGGGGTTTGAGAATAAGTTCGAGGGATTTCGGCGTGAAGAAATAACCAGAAAGGAGTCAGACTCTGTGCTAAAAGAAATGAGGAGTAATTCCAGCGCACCAGCAAGAGGAAAACTTAATTAACATGTAACGGTGTAATTTACCATATTGTCAGAATGACAATTCTCGGAATATTTCGTAGTTTTTGGTCCTGAAAAATATTCTGTTTTCTTGTGTTATAACATGTTTGGTTTATCTATGGGAGATGATTGCCTTTCATTGGGGTCCCGTAGCGGTCTTCAAACATCTGAAGTGCCGAAAAATCATCACCTGAAAGGTCGTATCCGGTTTGAAAAACCCTCACGACCAGAGAGCAAGAATTTGTGGTTTTTGAATTTGAATATCGAAGGAATTTCGAAAGACAAGTGTGATTACGTCTCCAAATTAACTGATGAACATGGTATCGAAGTGATTATTCTGCAAGAAACCCACAGGGCAACAGAAAAAAATCCGCGTGAAGGAGGACAGTTGAAAGGTTATGTATTAATTGATTTTTTACAAGTTTAGCTTGTTATGTTAAAAAAATTATCTGTTCGTAATTTTCAACACATTCGGAAAGGGTAAATTGATGGAGTTTTTTTCATTCCTTTCAAATTTTGTGACATTTCTGTCATAAATATTTATAAACCTCCGAACATTATTTGGCCAAGAAATCTGAATGTTGATGTTCTTTAAAGTAGCAAATGCATTTCTGAAATGCATTTGATTTTTTCTGAATAATCGGTTTCTTTTCTGCTTTTGTCTTTTTTCATTTCAGATTAAGAATTGCGAGTCGTTTTGGGAAGAATCTGTTTATCCGAGCCCATCGACGGATAACATGAAGATGATCACACTGATGTCTTTCAAGATTTTCCTGATATTTAATATTTTATGTTATTTTTTAACGGGGAGACATGTTTTTTTCTGCTGAGGTTTTTTCCCCTGGCTGTATAGTATCGTATGATACTAGTGATGATAGTATCGTATGATTCTATAGTATCGTACGAAGAATGTTATGATACCCGTTCTTTTTTTTACCTCAGCTTAGGTACTTTTTGTTTCAACATTTATTGTATTATTTTAGCTCTAATATATATTTACCGATTTCAAATTTCTGTATCGGGGATCAGTTGAAGCACTCGGCATCTGCTCTCTGTTAGCCTATCCCATTGTTAATTCACATCATCTCGTTTTCGCACTGCATCTGGAAAGTTGTGGTACTGTTCTGTCGTTCTCGAGTGAACTTAATTACCTGTGGCGATTAATAAATATCGCTTTTTTTGGAGGGAGCTACACCTTCAACACCTTTTTTTGGAGGGATATAAACCTTCAACACCTTGAATTAAACTGCTCCACATGAGTAAGGGATATTGACTCAAATTGCAGTAAAATATAGTTTGAATGAGATTTTAAGAAGAAAATTCATACTAATATGATTTCAAGTTGCAGGAAATGAAATTAATTTAAGCCTGTAGGTCTGCAGCGTATGGTGGTTAAGAAAATCGAGTAAAATAACGAAATTTTATTCCCAGAGTATTCGAGCATTTTAAGACTTTCAATACAATGTATGGCCTCCACAGGCATCAATAACAGCTTGACATCTTCTTTGCATACTACACACGAGGTTGTTGAACATTTCTTGGTTCCATAAACGGGGCAGAAACTCTCTCAGATCATTTAACAATTCTGGGGTAGGTTGATGATTATCTAATCTTCTTCGGAGCATATCACATGCATGTTATATGCATTTCAAATCTGGTGAATGCGGAGGTATTGGTAAATGTGGAATATCAAGCTCCTCGCTCGCATTCTCAACTGAGGCTGCACGGTGCGGTCTAGCGATATCGTCTAGAAATTGAAAAGTTTCACCAATAGCAATGTGAAAATATAGAAAAACATTGTCAATGACATGCTCCCTATAGTGTAAGGCGGTCATATTCCCAGGACAAATGTGTAGATCTGTGCGCCCGTTGAAACATATCCCGGCCCATACCATAATAACACTACCTCCTCGGAATGGATGGACTTCATGGACATAGCGACGATTACGGGGTTTGCATGGGATTGTCCATACCCTTTTTTTTTCTAGAATCTGAAAATCGTCCATGTCTGGATTCATCAGTGAAAAGGACCCTACGCCATTGATCGTTCCAATTGATATGTTGCCTTGTCCATTCCAGTCTTTGACGCTTATACTTACGTGTTAATGAAACACCTCTTAATGGACGTCTAGAACCTAGATTCACCTTTCTCAAACGTCCTCTGATGGTTTAGATGGAAACTTGGACCCATCTGCATTTCGAATAGTATTCCGTAGCATTTTCACGTGGATGTAGGCTTTCTTCCCGCCGAAATGGTGATGGAACGATCCTGAGCAGGTGTTGTTTTTCGTCGCCCACCAAGCCTTGGTCTTTCCAACACGCAACCTGTCTCCGTGAACCCATTCCAAAGTCGAGATATCACACTTTGGTTGACTTGGAGCCTTTCTACTACAACAACCTGAGTTAGTTCACCCTGTAGCATTCCGATAGCCCTATTAGCCTCAGCGTTTGTTAATTCACGTCTTGGCATTTTGAGAAAACTTGTTCCAAATCGAAGTCATTGATATAAACAGACTCCACTTCAGAATAAGAACATTCAGAAGCATATGCAAGGAACCATACATCAGAAAATAAGCGACCAGATTGATGAAATATTCAATTCTTGATAAATCATCTCCAATAAGCCCGGAAGACTCTCGTAATGGTTATTATTATTATAAACGCCCTTATTGAAAAAAATTCATATACATTCCTTGCTAATAAATAGTTTCAGGCTAGTTATGTGGATGATACTTTTGTCGTCTGGAGTCATGGACTTGAAGAATTGGATGCTTTCCTATCCCATCTTAACAGTAGGCACCCAAATATTCAATTCACTATGGAGATTGAAAAGGATGGTGCTCTACCCTTTCTAGACGTCTTGGTTACTAGAAAGCCTAATGGAAAGCTAGGACACAGGGTTTATAGAAAACCAACCCACACTGACAGGTATCTACACAAGCAGTCCAATCATCATCCTCAACAGAAACGAGGAGTTATAAAAACACTCGTAGATAGAGCCCGACGATTGTGCGAGCCGGAATTTCTGGAGGATGAACTTGAACATCTACAGCATGCATTCGTCGCTAACGGATATAATGCTAAGGAAATTCAGAGGGCAATAAGACCAAGACTTTCCACACGTGATGATAACACATCACAACTCACATATATCCCCAAGGTCACCGATAGAATTGGTAGAATACTAAAGGGCCACAATATAGAGACTGTCTTTAAGCCAACTCAAAAACTTGGCCAAATGATCAGAACTACCAAAGACAAAGTCGACCCACTCTCCCAACCCGGTATTTACAGGATACCTTGTGACTGCGGCAAAGCATGCATTGGTACAACGAAGCGAAGTATCAATACGAGAATTAAGGAGCATGAACGATGCTGTCGACTCAATCAGACAGAAAAATCCGCACTAGCGGAACATGCTCTGACAGATGGACACAATATTGTTTTCTCAAAGGCAGAAGCTATTTCAAACATCAAAAGTTTCTATCCTAGGATGAACATGGAAGCCATTGAGATATATAAACATAAGAACAATATGAACAGAAGGGAAGAAACTCCTTTGGTACATAGCGCATGGTTGCCGGTGTTGGAAAAGACCAAAATCAAGCCAATACGAAGTGAAAGCGATGGACCAATCAACATCGCGCGCGTAAACCCACTAGTTTCTCCCGCCAATGATCAGGGTATAAGTTGGGCCAACGGGTCGAATCCAGCATCACTTTAGGAAATTCAGCGGTCGAGTTACAACCTCAGACCAAGAATCCTCTGAAGATGCTTACCGCAGTTGTGGGCGAAACGTTAGGTGAAATAATTCCTAATAGACCACGGCCAATAAGCCCGGAAGACTCTCTTAATGTCACATTCCTTGTTGATTCTCACAGATCATTTGGTCGCGGAGCCTAGCATAGCTATTCTTACTCAACCACCAAAATAAAAAGAAAAAATACAATAAGTTCAAAATCAAAATCCAAATTTAAATTTAAAGTTTCAAATGGCACCCGATAACTAAAATTAAACCATTCAACTCTCAACATAGTGGTACCGACCACTCAAACATCCTCTCACTCATTGAGTCATTATATCCTTCATGGCTTCCCTATTTCGCAAGGTGTAGACACTGTTTGGATGCAAAACTCTCCTTTTTCTTACGCCTGATCCGCCACTGTTCCTAGCCAAAACCGAGGTGGATACCAGCCATGTGACCGCATACGAATCGGCACAAACGGGAAGGAATTTCAGCTGTTATGGTCCGGCCAAGTCTTCTATGATATATGCGCGGGCCCATTTAACCGAGAGTCCGCCCGATTCCAATGTAAATATTATTGCATTTTTCATTTTCTGGCGAGGCTTCGGGCGTATATTTCAAGCAACGTCATCTTCCGCATTTGCATTACGGTTGTTACGGCCAGGCCGAATGCAAATGGGGCCATTCCGACGATGCGATAGGGCAGTGTTCCGGACTTTGGATACGCGTGCTGAGCTTCTCTTATGGTCCGCCAGATGGAGTTGTGAGAGGTCGTAGCGGGCCGGCTGCTTTTGATGTCAGTTTCGCGAATTAACATGGAAACTGATAGAAGCTCATGAATGCGGAGGAAGATATTCCTTGCACAATCTTTATTAGACGATTGCTTTTGAGGGCTTTAAAATGGTCCAATTTTCAAGCTATATACAGATTCTAACACAACCCTACTTTAAACTCTAACTGCTCGATTGTAAAAAAAATCTTATGTGAAATTCGAGCACGAATTCATTCTCTTTTGTAAGAGATTCGGAAATGTCTTTTCTCTATTTCAGTATCGTAATGAGTTCATTACAGTACTAAAAGTAGTGCTGTAATGAAACTCATTACAGCATTGTTTTCAGTTATATTTTTCGTTTTATGGTTGTCACTACTGACCTCCGATCGAATCATGTTTCGAATCAAATCAATTCAAATTCCGTGATCTGTCAAATTTCGTATGTCACACCAACTGCCAAGATAAAATACAAAAGTCACTAATCTGAATTTTCATTTGAATTTCGAGAGTATTGCACAAAAATTGACTGAAATAGAGAAAATACCGTCTAATACTCGTTGCAGAAGGCAATTCCAACACTCATGCTATCGAAAACTCGTTCCTTCGTAGCTCGTTTTCGAACTTCGCATTCGTGTTGGAATAGGAGCTCATTCTGCAACTTGTTTTAGAATATACTATCTCTATTTCAGAATAGAAACGAGTTCATTACAGTATTAAAAGTCTCATTAAAGCATTGTTTTCAGTTATATTTTTCGTTTTGTGGTTATCAGTACTGAACTACGATCCTATTAATTTTCAAATCAAATCAATTCACCTACTGCCAAGATACAATAAAAAAATCACGAAGCTGAATTTATATTTGAACTAGCTGACCCGACAGACTTCTCTCTGCCTCAATCGATAAAATATCAAAAAAAGTTCCCTCTTTACCTCTGAAAATGAAGAGAATTCTTTTGATGTATGAATAACAATGTACATACCTATTTCAATGCAATTAAATTTTTTGTACCTTTTTGTATTCCACCTAATATAGTTCGCTGTGTCAGCTACCTCATCTAATTGCCAATTGCCACAATTGGTCCCATCACCAGATCCCCTACGCTCTTTAGTTTCTGGAATAGGAAATGATTCTTAACTTTTCTTGGCCAACATTATACCATAATAGTTTATTATAATATTAAAGTTGCTTAAATAGTTTCAGGCTTTCACGACCGGATATATTGACATTAAGAGAGTCTTCCGGGCTTATTGGCCGTGGTCTATTAGGAATTATTTCACCTAACGTTTCGCGCCACAACTGCGGTAGGCATCTTCAGAGGATTCTTGGTCTTAGATTGTAACTCGACCGTTGAATTTCCGAAAGTGATGCTGGATTCGATCCGTTGGCCCCACTTATACTCTGATCATTGGCGGGAGAAGGTAGTGGGTTTACGCGCGCGATGTTGATTGGTCCATCGCTTCCACTTCGTATTGGCTTGATTTTAGTCTTTTCCAACACCGGCAACCATGCGCTATGTACTAAAGGAATTTCTTCCCTTCTGTTCATATTGTTCTTATGTTTATATATCTCAATGGCCTCCATGTTCATCCTAGGATAGAAACTTTTGATGTTTGAAATAGCTTCTGCCTTTGAGAAAACAATATTGTGTCCATCTGTCAGAGCATGTTCCGCTAGTGCGGATTTTTCTGTCTGATTGAGTCGACAGCATCGTTCATGCTCCTTGATTCTCGTATTGATACTTCTCTTCGTTGTACCAATGTAGACTTTGCCGCAGTCACAAGGTATCCTGTAAATACCGGGTTGAGAGAGTGGGTCGACTTTGTCTTTGGTAGTTCTGATCATTTGGCCAAGTTTTTGAGTTGGCTTATAGACAGTCTCTATATTGTGGCCCTTTAGTATTCTACCAATTCTATCGGTGACCTTGGGGATATATGGTAAGATTGCTCTTCTATTGGGGGTGACTTGTGAAGTGTTATCATCACGTGTGGAAAGTCTTGGTCTTATTGCCCTCTGAATTTCCTTAGCATTATATCCGTTAGCGACGAATGCATGCTGTAGATGTTTAAGTTCATCCTCCAGAAATTCCGGCTCGCACAATCGTCGGGCTCTATCCACTAGTGTTTTTATAACTCCTCGTTTCTGTTGAGGATGGTGATTGGACTGCTTGTGTAGATATCTGTCAGTGTGGGTTGGTTTTCTATAAACCCTGTGTCCTAGCTTTCCATTAGGCTTTCTAGTAACCAAGACGTCTAGAAAGGGTAGAGCACCATCCTTTTCAATTTCCATAGTGAATTGAATATTTGGGTGCCTACTGTTAAGATGGGATAGGAAAGCATCCAATTCTTCAAGTCCATGACTCCAGACGACAAAAGTATCATCCACATAACGTAGCCATGTGGACGGTCTCTTAGTTGCCGCTTCAATTGCACTTTGTTCGAATTTCTCCATGAAGAAATTTGCAATTGCAGGACTTAGAGGGTTTCCCATGGCGCAGCCATCTATTTGCTCATAGAATTCGCCTTTCCACTGAAAATAGCTGGATGACAGGCAAAGTTCGAAGAGCTTTGTTATGTCATTCGGGAATAACTCAGACACGTAGTTAAGCGATTCCCTGATGGGAACTAGTGTGAACAAAGACACAACATCAAAACTAACGAGTCGGTCATTCGGTCCCAACTGAATGTTCTGCAGTTTTTCTACAAACTGGGTAGAGTCCTTGACGAAAGTGTCCGTGTTTCCCACATGAGGTCTCAACATAGTTGTTAAAAGCTTTTTCTGAGTGCTCAGGCACATAGGATATATAATCGAGCCGAGTGTGCTCTGTTAAGGGAGAGGATCCGTTATTCTCGTCAGAAACTTGTCAGTATCGATGAGGAAATCGGACAAATACAGAATGATCTAGTAGGAACCTTAACACCAACAGACTGGACTTCTGTCGATAACATAACCCAGAAATCCATGGACGGGCGAATGTACACTAATACTATACGCCTCAAAAATAAATTCTCACGGTTGCAGGAATTATCTGTTTCTTCAGTTCCGAACAGGAAAAAAACTGTTGTTAACTTGTCCAAGAGGACATTAACACAAGAAGAGAAATCCATCCTTGAAAAGGGAAACAATTTCTCCATTCGAACGAAACAAATTCCTGTAGAGAATATAATAGCCAATGTTGAGGCAGCAATTCGATCCTTACCTGAGGCTACGGCTGAAGAAGTGAGGACTGAAGCCTCAAGAATCATCAGGAAGGCTAAACCTCCAAAAAATAATATAAATTTCAGGGAACACCAAGCCATAAAGAGTCTCAATGAAGAAACATCCATTGTGATCCTTCCAGCTGACAAAGGAAACGCGACGGTAGTGATGGACACCTCTGACTATGATTCCAAAATGAGGGCGTTGTTAGACCCCTCAAACTACAGGAAACTTAAAAGAGATCCTACCTCGTCCAGGCTCAGACAAGCAAAGGCTCTTATAAAAGTTTCTTCTCTCGATGAGGAACTTAAAAAGAGGATTTGTAAGAGTGAAGCAAGGGCTCCGCGTATATACGGACTTCCGAAAATTCACAAGGATAATGTCCCATTGAGACCTATCGTTAGTACCATCGATTCACCAACATACGACTTAGCCAAAGTTTTAACAACTATGTTGAGAACTCATGTGGGAAGCACGGACACTTTCGTCAAGGACTCTACCCAGTTTGTAGAAAAACTGCAGAACATTCAGTTGGGACCGAATGACCGACTCGTTAGTTTTGATGTTGTGTCTTTGTTCACACTAGTTCCCATCAGGGAATCGCTTAACTACGTGTCTGAGTTATTCCCGAATGACATAACAAAGCTCTTCGAACTTTGCCTGTCATCCAGCTATTTTCAGTGGAAAGGCGAATTCTATGAGCAAATAGATGGCTGCGCCATGGGAAACCCTCTAAGTCCTGCAATTGCAAATTTCTTCATGGAGAAATTCGAACAAAGTGCAATTGAAGCGGCAACTAAGAGACCGTCCACATGGCTACGTTATGTGGATGATACTTTTGTCGTCTGGAGTCATGGACTCGAAGAATTGGATGCTTTCCTATCCCATCTTAACAGTAGGCACCCAAATATTCAATTCACTATGGAAATTGAAAAGGATGGTGTTCTACCCTTTCTAGACGTCTTGGTTACTAGAAAGCCTAATGGAAAGCTAGGACACAGGGTTTATAGAAAACCAACCCACACTGACAGATATCTACACAAGCAGTCCAATCACCATCCTCAACAGAAACGAGGAGTTATAAAAACACTAGTAGATAGAGCCCGACGATTGTGCGAGCCGGAATTTCTGGAGGATGAACTTGAACATCTACAGCATGCATTCGTCGCTAACGGATATAATGCTAAGGAAATTCAGAGGGCAATAAGACCAAGACTTTCCACACGTGATGATAACACTTCACAAGTCACCCCCAATGGAAGAGCTATCTTACCATATATCCCCAAGGTCACCGATAGAATTGGTAGAATACTAAAGGGCCACAATATAGAGACTGTCTATAAGCCAACTCAAAAACTTGGCCAAATGATCAGAACTACCAAAGACAAAGTCGACCCACTCTCTCAACCCGGTATTTACAGGATACCTTGTGACTGCGGCAAAGTCTACATTGGAACAACGAAGAGAAGTATCAATACGAGAATCAAGGAGCATGAACGATGCTGTCGACTCAATCAGACAGAAAAATCCGCACTAGCGGAACATGCTCTGACAGATGGACACAATATTGTTTTCTCAAAGGCAGAAGCTATTTCAAACATCAAAAGTTTCTATCCTAGGATGAACATGGAAGCCATTGAGATATATAAACATAAGAACAATATGAACAGAAGGGAAGAAATTCCTTTAGTACATAGCGCATGGTTGCCGGTGTTGGAAAAGACTAAAATCAAGCCAATACGAAGTGGAAGCGATGGACCAATCAACATCGCGCTCGTAAACCCACTACCTTCTCCCGCCAATGATCAGGGTATAAGTGGGGCCAACGGATCGAATCCAGCATCACTTTCGGAAATTCAACGGTCGAGTTACAATCTAAGACCAAGAATCCTCTGAAGATGCCTACCGCAGTTGTGGGCGAAACGTTAGGTGAAATAATTCCTAATAGACCACGGCCAATAAGCCCGGAAGACTCTCTTAATGTAATCAGTTAAGCTGTCAGTGTGCTGCTGTGAAAAAAACTGAGTCGATAAAGTACTTGGGTGTACTGATCGATCAACACCTGAGATGGAATGAACATACAGCCTATTTAGTAAAGCGGATTCGAAAACTTTTCTATGTGTTTTATAATATACGCAATGTTCTGCCTCTGAGAGAGTGTTTCCGGGTGTATGAAGCTTTAGTTCTGTCCTTGTTGAGGTATGGAATTGTGGTATGGGGTGGTGGTGGTAAAAATAGCATGAGAGATTTGGACATAGTACAGAGAACTATACTAAAAATAATCTTAAAGTTGGGGAAAAGATTTGGAACTGAAAGACTATATTTAGAATCTCAGCAACTTAATATCGCACAAATCTATATCTATGAGGTTTTACTGAATCAAATGAAAAAGAACAAACATCTAGTACAACATTCATTTCAAACAAGACAGCTCCGCAATGGAAATCTGGTTATCCCATTATTCCATAAGAAACATTTGCAGAGTAGCGTTCTGTACCATGGACCTAAATTCTATAATCTCCTTCCCTTTGAAATGAGGGCATCATTTAACATAAGGAGTAAAGTATGCAGGAATCGGCTTCGATCATATATAAGCATGAATTCTGGTAGATTCGAGGCCGTTCTTTCTAGATAACGTGGTGTATTCTTGAAGTTGTTGTATGGTTGATTGTAGATCCTTTTTCTTAATTTTTTTCAGAACTGCAGAAAATTCCTTCGACTATGTGTGAGAATGTTCATCATTGATTTATGCAGAATGTGACAGTATACAAGCTTGCTTAGACTGCACATTCTGCTACTGAACTCGTGAATTTAGATAATATGTATATTTTTATATTTTTATGATGAATAAATTGAATTGAATTGAATTGAATTGAATCATTGAAATACCTATCACTTCTCCAAATCAGTTTGATACCTACCGCCTTTACTATATCCCTTACAAAAAATGTTACCCTCATCGAAAAGTCTCCATATCTGCTCACGGAAAAAGAAGATGTACGAGGTCCATTCCACAAGAATGCCCAAAAGTTGAAGACTGGTGGATTTGTTCACAAAATGCCCTAAGTCCAGTTCCTGTCTGTAAAACTCATTTCCCAGAAGTACGAGGACTGTCCGAGAAGAATCACCCAGACCAGTGACGAATCTTCTGATGTTATCATCAGGAAAATTTCTATCGGTTAACAATGTGAACGTAAGAGAAATGTGCAGTGAACATACCGAATATGATAAACTGAAAGGGATTTATTATATTGAAACACCCTGTAACATTATTAATACTTTTAAGTATTTCTACAATGAAAAAATTTCAACGATATTTTACCGTGTAGTTCTGCCCAATATGGACAAGGGAAAAATTGATAATTAAATAATTCCAAATTTGATGATAGATAATGTTACTACCAATGAATTGATTTTTAATTGGAAGATACATCTGAATCACGTTTCGTCCATTTATTTCATAGTAACCATAATAGTTATTATCGTTATCATATTTACGTTATATAGAATTTTCATAATAAGATTTTCTGAAATTGTGGAAAAATATAAAAATAGTTCAGCCCCTAACGCTGAACTTATTTCTTTAAAAAGGGGTGGTATTACGCAGTAGCTAAGTAGACTTTCACAGGAAGTAATAGGATACTTCTCTATATCAGCAATTTCTAGTTAAGAGTTTACTTCTCAACAGGCATTGTAAAAATTGTCATTGTTATCTAGACCTGCACACAGTGGAAAATAATAATTATATATATATATATATATATATATATATATATATATATATATATATATATACAGGGTGTACCAAGTTCGACGGCGAAATCTGAAAATTAGGAATTATGATATTGTTTGACATTATCTACCGAGCTAAAATATTCTTGGAGCCTGACCACTTTCAGTTACACAGGGAGCGGAAAAAAAATTTTCAAAATTTTTTTTTCCTGTTTTTTTGTTTTCGAATTTGACAAAGTATGCAATTCTGAATACATTCGTACTCAAATCGTTGCATTCGTCGAAATACTTTCCAAAATATTGGGAAAAACCTGAAGAAAAAGAGAGAAAAGAGTATTCGGTATTATGTTTGTTATTCCTAATCTGGATACGTCTTAAGCACAAACCGTTTTCACATTTTTGAAGTCGAAGACTGTGTCAATATTGTACATTTCTAGAATTTTGAAAAACTCATCACAGGGTGTTCCAAATGTTGGGTCAAAAATTGGGATCAAGATTGGCCCATAACTTTCGTGTTTCAAATTGGAACCCTATTTTTTTATGATTGCGTTGGATTGTACGAAGAAAAATGATGATAATGTTCCAAAATAGTAATGTTCCCAAAATTGATAATTCTTGAGTTATTTAGGATTTTCTGATTTTATGTTGTACATAGCGTCAAATTCATCAAATCTGTTTTATATCAACTATGACCTTGGTCATAGAAGATATATTATTCCAATAACTCACTAGTGACACACCTTTTTTTTAATTCATTCATCATTGTTGTTATGAAACAGATTTTATGAATTTGACGCAACGTACGACATGGAATCAGAAAATACTAAATAACTCAAGAATTATCAATTATCATCATTTTTCTTTGCAGAATCCAACGCAATCATAAAAAAATAGGGTTCTAATTTGAAAAACGAAAGTTATAGGCCAATCTTGATCCCAATTTTTGACCGAACATTGGGAACACCCTGTGACGAGTTTTTCAAAACTCTGAATATGTAAAATATTTCCACTGTTTTCAACTACAAAAAACGTGAAAACGGTTTGTGCTTAAAATATCTAGATTAGAAATAGCAAACATTACACCAAATACTCTTATCTAACCTTTTTGTTTTGTTTTTTTTTTGATATTTCGGAAAGTATTCTGACGAATGCAACGATTTGAGTACGAATGTATTCAAGTGTGTGTCACTAGTGAGTTATTGGAATAATTTATCTCCTATGACCAAGGTCATAGTTGATATGGAACAGATTTTATGAATTTGACGCTACGTACGACATAAAATCAGAAAATCCTAAATAACTCAAGAATTATCAATTTTAGGAGCATTACCATGTTGGAACATTATCATCATTTTTCTTCGTACAATCCAACGCAATCATGAAAAAATAGGGTTCTATTTTGAAAAACGAAAGTTATGGGCCCATCTCGATCCCAATTTTTGACCCAACATCTGGAACACCTGTGATGAGTTTTTCAAAATTCTAAAAATGTACAATATTTCCACAATCTTTGACGTCAAAAATGTGAGAACGGTTTGTGCTTAAGGTATCTAGATTAGGAATAACAATCGTAATACCGAATACTCTTTCCTCTCTTTTTCTTCAGGTTTTTCTCGATATTTTGGAAAGTATTTCGACGAATGCAACGATTTGAGTACGAATGTATTCAGAATTGCATACTTTGTCAAATTCGAAAACAAAAAAACAGAAAAAAAAATTTTTGAAAATTTTTTTTTTCGCTCACTGTATAACTGAAAGTGGTCAGGCTCCAAGAACATTTTAGCTCCGTAGATAATGTCAAACAACATCATAATCCCAATTTTCAGATTCCAAATAAGTCTAGTTCTCCAGAAACGCCTAATAGGCCGTCGAACTTTGTAGGTTTCAATTCTTTCTCATTGATTTGTCAGAGATTGAAAAGAAAACCCCGAAAAAATTTCAGAAAAATGGCTCCCATAATAGATTTTTTCTTCGTCAACAAATTTTTAAGGACTGGAACTATGCAAAGAATTTCAGCTTTGAAAGAAATTAAAAAAAAATAAAGGAAAAGCTTTGAAAGAAAAATGCAGACAAGAAAGATCAGAGCTGCTAGAAAAAACTAAACGCTTAAATAATGTGTTATGTGTTACGTTCCGTAACCCAATGAAACCAACAGTATATTGAATAATTTATTGGAACGAAAATTGAATAAATCGTAAAATCAAAAATTAAAAATTGCCGACCACCGTAAGGTAACCGATTATATTGTGACTTATAAAGGTTCATAGGACACTCAAGATCGTCATATAGGAAAGGAAGTAAAAGATCAATCTTAGAGCAATCTTAAATACAGAAACCAGAATATCACTTAGAGAAACAAAATGTTGAAATTGAGTATGAAACAAGGCGTGGCTGAGAAAAAAGAAGAGCATCAAAGAGCAGGTGAACGAAGAATCAATAGCATCATAGATACAGAGAAGTAACACTGAATGCACAAAAGATTAACATGAAAAGGAAGAACCAAACAAAAAAATGAAAATGATCTATTCTAGAAAAAAGAAAGAAAATGGAATCAGTCTATCAAATATTTAAGTAAAAAATGAATTAAACATTAGAAAAAACCGAAAAATGTCTGTTATGCCTTTGAATTATCTTTTTTCTTACTATATTCATTTCGGAAATGATTCAGATGAAATGTTGTCAATTCTCAGATACCAATTTTTTTTTCTAAGAATTATTCTATTCCATTCATTTTTTTTTTATTGTGATAGTATGCCTTTATTTAGTGACATAGTTATGATTTTGTGCTTTGAATTCAAGATATCTAGTTTTGTAGAAAATGTACCTCTTCAAATAAGATTAAATATGTGGCTGAAGCAAGATGGGGTTTCATGTCACAACGCTGCCATTGTGAAGAGATATTAAGATCAAGAATTCGAAAATAAATGGACCCTTATATTTTGACCAGAGTTACTTCTAATGGAATAAGGAAATGATAACAATAATAATAAAGTTTATTCTGTGATAAACAGTAACCACGGAGGCGTGAGCTTGTACGTGATCTGTAATAGAATATAGTATGTAATTACAATAGCCAGTACATAATATGCAAAACTTAATTTAAAATTCCAATGTGCAAAAGAGAAAAGTAACATTTCGGACCTAACATGAATATAAACAAAACAGAATGACGGAACGCGTCACTATTAAAAGGGGGGTTCATTCGCGCTATAGTTAGACCTACCTATGCTGAAGTGTAGGAAAGATTTTAATTTCAATAGAAAAAACAGCTGTCTCAGTTTGAGTTTCAAAACGAGATTAGAAAGAATTCCTCATTATGGGTTGATAAGAGAGTCAAAATATTTCCTTCCTTTTCCAATCACCCAGTTCTTCAATTTAGTTCTACGTGTTTTAGAATTTATTATCAGTTCCAATTCTTCGGGAACTATAGAATAAAGACGTGGAGCCAGGTGAGTAAAACTTCTCTGACCAATACAATTTTCGGCTCTTGGTATAAAGCATCTGTTGGTATTTCTAGTCCTAAAAGGGCATTCTGTTGTTTGGATCCTAATTTTTGGAACTTATGGCGGATAAGATTTTCAGTGCGAACAACTGGTGAGGATTCATTATTTTGGATATCCCGTACAAATCATCGGACGGAAATAAGAGTCTTTTTCTGTAGATAATACGAAGCAACCACTTATGCATGACTTTAACTCTTTTCAGGTGACAATTATAAGCTCCTCCCCATCCGATCATTCCATACTCTATCTGTGACTGACGCAAACCAGTATATCGTCGGCCTAATTCGTTAACCTGCTAAGTCCATCTCTCGCTCAATTTCACTTTTCGAGCTATTCAGAAAGTTCAAACGATAACCTACCTTATATCATAAGAGAAAAGGCAATATCAATATTCAATTTGGTAGAAAAGCCGTGCACGAAAAACTGCTTTGTACCCCATAGCAAATCTTCAAAACGAAAACCTGCTAAATCCTATCGGAGCCTCAGTTTTATATTGACAATGGTCTGCCACCCACGTGCTTGTTGCGACGCCTTAAGTTTTGGAATTTTTAAGTAAAATATTCAGTTACATAATGATCGAAAACGACAAAATTGGAAACAAGACTCGTTTGTTTTATTTAAGTAATTTCTTTTCATAACATAAAAGAAGCTACGATATACAAAGTATTTCATTGTTGTGACTCCATCTAGCGGACAGTAGAAATATCAAGAAAAATCTGCAAGAGCAACAGTTCTAAAAAAGAAGTATTAGTGTGTTTTACGACGAACCGATCCAGCCAGAACCAAGCGGTGTGTTGACCTTCGGTGGGTTTTCACATTTTCTGGCGACCGTGACAGGACTTGGATTTTCACATCGCAATATAGTACGACTTTGTGGATTTTTGTGTGAATCGTTTTGAAATGGCTGACACAATTGAAATCAAAAGGAAAACACCAAGGTGCTCAGGTGTAGTTTCACAAAATCGGCAGGTGAATTAGAAAATTTGCTGAAAGAAGTGCCGGTGCAACTTAACCAAGTGGCTGTGCTGTGGTAGTTATTCAAACGGAAATATGAGGAGATGCATGCTGTGGAATGTTCCGTCTATAATCATTTGTTGGAAGCGGACGATGCAGAAGAGGAACTTCTCGCGGAGATGGACTAGAATGATGGTTACAGCAAAAGGTTCTACGAGATGAAGTTTCAAGTGGAGAAGTTGTTGGATCAACCACCTAATTCGGTAGATGCTCGTTCGAGGGATGGAACTAGGCGTGAGTTAGAGGATTGCCCATCTAAAGGTAAACACAAGTTCCAACTACCTACCATACAATTCAAAATGTACAATGGTAATATCCGCGAGTGGCTCGGTTTTTGGTTTGTGACAAAATCGAGTATTTGATTCAAGCTACCGTTGATGGCAGTCGCGTGCGTAAAATTGTAGAAAGCTTTCCTTGTATAGGCAAAAATTACGAAAAAAGAATTGATTGCTTGAAGTCCAGATTCAGCCGGAAGATTTGCAGATCGAAGTTTATGTGGGTGAATTGTTAAAATTGGTCCTCAACAACGCGCTTTTACAGGGTAAATATGACCTAACTCAGTTATACGATCGGATAGAAACACAATTCCGCGCCCTAGATACTCTAGGGATAACGAGTGATAAATACGCTGCTCTATTATTTCCTCTGATTGAGTCGTGTCTACCTCAAGACCTTCTGAGAATTTGGCAACGATCTACATTTAATACAAGCCAGGACATGCAAGTTTCAGGGTCGAATTCGAATTTAACTAATTCACTGTATGACGAATCTTCTCTAGAAGTTTGTTTGAAAAACTTAATGCGTTTCTTGCGTACGGAAGGAAGTTGAATGAACTGCGAGTTGATTTGGCAAGCGAAGGATTCGGTTTGGCAGAGAATATGAGGGAACAAACAAATTCTGAGAAGAAAAATGTGCGTAGTTCCGAAACGAAAAAGACCTCAGCTGTATTTCTACATGAAGATATTCAAAAATGTATTTTTTGTATTGGAAGCCATGAAAGTAACTCTTGTTTTGAGGCGCAGAAAATGAGTATAGATGAACGAAAACGTATTCTTTCAGAGAAAAAAGCGTGCTTCAAATGTTTGAAAATTGGTCATCACTGGTATCACGTAGATGTAGAATGCGCTTGAAATGTATTGTACCTCTCATGTGCCAAGACATTCCTCATAAGCATCGGGAAGGAAAATCAACAGATGAAAAAGTTGAGCGGAAAAACGATCAAATCCTAACGAATCAAAGTTGCAATACTTATGTCTTTCTTCAGAATCTGCGAATGTCTTTGAAGGGGAACAAAGGTGTTAGATCCGTGAGAGGATTAATCGATTCAGGGTCCCAAAAGAGTTACATTCTGAAGTCCACAGCTGCTGCGCTCAATTTGAAACCGAAAAGGGCGGAGAAAATGACCAACTGCATTTTTGGAGGTACACAAGTTGACAATACTCACTTTTGCTATGACGTTACCATTAGCAGAGGCAACTATAGCCTCACATGTAACGATGTGTCGACAGTATTTTATGGTCCTTGGATACAGGAACTCGCTGATATTGATGTCTCTGATGTCGGTGATTCAGGTCCGATAGAAATGTTAATTGGAGCAGATGTGGCGGGGTTATTCTACACTGGAAAGAGGCACAAGCTGAAGAGTGGACTGGTGGCATACGAAACACATTTTGGCTGGACAATAGAAAGCAAGGTACCAACTTCAAGTTCTTTCAGTATGCTGACGACAGTTTCCATGCTGTCAAACCCCACGATAACTGAACTTTGGCAGCTGTATATTTTGGGTATGTCAGATCCGAAGGAGAGAAAGTCAAAAGAAGAAGCAATTGCAGCTGGGAAGATAATCGAGGAGACTATCAAGATTGATGATAAAGTTGAGGAAATGAGAAGAATCTCAGTTGATCGACCCTCACGTGGGTTTTCTCCTAGTCCTTTACGTCGAAATGGTGGGAGTGCCCTGACTGGTTATATCGACAGAAAAATGACTGGGCTGAAAAAATAACGCAAACAGTGAATTGAGTGGTGCTTCAACCCCACTACTGCCTCTTGGTGGAGAGGATTTTTCGGGAAACTCATTGAAGTAGTGAAAGGGTTACTCAGAAGGGTCTCGGGGTCCGCATGTCTTAATTATGAGGAGCTACTGACTATAATTTGAGATTGTGAGGCGACGGTTAACGCCAGACCCCTTACATACGTGTCGTGCGATTCAGAAGATGTATCGGCGTTGACTCCTGTCATGTTTTTGAGGGAGCAAGTAGAAACTTCTTTACCTGATTGTGACGTCATCGAAAGGGTGTGTTTATGTCGAAGCAATAGACAAAAAACTAAGAGACGATTTGCGTAAAAGATTCCGGTTGGAGTATCTAGGACAATTAAAATTACTGAATGACAAAACAACAAATACATCTATAAAGGTGGGGCAGGTAGTGCTCGTCGGGAACGACCACAGCAAACGGTTGGATTGGCTCCTCGGTCGTGTAGTCGAGGTGATGCGTGGTAAAGACAAACTCATAAGACTAGCTCCAGTAAAAACGTGTCGCGGTGAACTGCTTCGACCGGTGCAACGCCTTTATATTTTAGAATGCGACGGAGAAGCTTCCCTAACCCAGGAAGGAGTTGAAGTTGGAGCGGCGGAAGATGCTTGCAAGGAGTGGGAATAAAAGTTCCCCTGAGACTCTCAGAATAGGAATTGTATTATTGGATTATGTATTTGAACGCAAAAAATTACTTTTGTTGGTAAATTAATTTCTCGAGTGGGAGAATGTTGTGGCTCCATCTAGCAGACAGTAGAAATATCTAGTCATGCTCTGTAATTCACCCAAAATCTATGTGAAGAAAAGTCTATTCTATTTTCTGAGAATTGTGTAATTTTAAATATCAAAGAGAGCGAATGTAGTGTCAAGAAAAATCTGCAAGAGCAACCGTTTATATGTGCGTTTAGGTGAATAAAAGTTTAAAAAAAGAAGTATTAGTGTGTTTTACGACGAACCAACCCAGCCAGAACCAACCGATGTGTTGGCCTTCGGTGGGTTTTCACATTCATTATAAACTGGACAAACATACATAGCAGTATAGACAACACCTAGGGAATCATTTTTGCATCATTACATATACCCCGTTTTCGAAGCATATGTGAGATACAGGGTGTTGAACGTCAGCTTTTTGAACAATATTCTATTCGGTGTGGTGGGTTATGTGTTACTTTCGAGGTAGGGGTTTCAGATCACCTCTGAATATTTTTGTGTGCTTGTTCAATTCAGAAAAGGTGAAAATTTGCGAAAAAATAAAACAGAATGGCGGAAAACCTACAATGTTCGTAATTATCTTCCCAGTCGCCAAATTAAATTTCATTTTCAGAAAAAACACGATCTTACTTGTCTACATCGAGAAGAAAATTTCACCTTAAATTTTTAAAATTATGCACGATTTTACTCCCTTCTATATCCGATACGAACATAAAAATGGAATTTACACTAAGGCCCGGTTTTACAATCGAAGGTTAACCTTAGGTCAAGGAAATTTTGCAGGTTAGGCGTTTTACAATCGCACGAAACGTGGTTAACCTTCCAGCGGGCGCGCTGTGTAATTTTTCTCGAGCGGGCGCTTGTCGTAAATTTTACGTCATCGGGTTTTTTTCATGTAGATGGTGTTTTCTATATATGAATATCAGGGAATTGCTCTAAGGTTATGAAAAATGATATATGACAATATTTAAAAAAAAATTTATCTGACTTTCTTGAACAAAAAACCAAGCAACACTCTAAATATGTTATTATTTCAAAACAAAACATTTTATCGACCTATGAGTCAGAATCAATCTTCTCAAACCACGGCAACTGCAGATTGGTTGTTGCATGTAAAGGACTGGCAACGGCAACACTTCATTGATGCTGAGGATCTTTTCTTCTCCAGTGCACATGACCGACAAACACCTCGTTTTGGGGGGCTTTTTCTTTCTTCTGTTATCGGTTGAACTTCCCGACCGTAATTCGCTTTTAGAAAAGTATTTGCTTCTCTCCTTCAGATTCGTCTGAAGTGTTTTCTTGTTCGGTAGCACTTTCTTCAGCTTGTTGCTCGACTTCTCCTACCAAAAAATCGCTGTCACTCGAAAAAAAGTAAGTCTCATCATCTTGCTCTGACTCTTCGAAAAATCTTGTGCAATTTTTTCTAGCTCATGTTGTGTAAGCGGCCTACGGGACATATTGGAACACGTCTAAAACAAAAAAAAATATAATAAACTACATAAATGAGAAAATATTGAATAGAGCAGTTGAGCAGTTTATACTTACACCTTAAGGCGCGTGTCGTAAAATTTACACTCAATGGAAATTTCCAGAAGTCAATGAATAACAAAGACTTCTGAGCACGTCTGTAGTTAAGAGAGTTACTGAGCGACACATAGCTCAGAGCTCGATGCTTAAAATTGAGTGGTGAAAGTGGGGGAAGCGATAAGGCTCATTTGTCGTAAATTTTACGACAGCGCGCCCGCTGGAAGGTTAACTATCAGTTAACTTAAGCTACACCGAGAGTGTGGGTACACCTGAAGTTAATTCAAGAACCATAGAATTATTCAAAAGTGTATATGTATATAACCTAAAAACGAATGTTGTTTCGTTTTTCTTTGATTCGAAAATTATTTTGGTTGATAATTACACTTCAGATTTTCTGTTAATATGGATTTAATGGGTAAAATGGGTTATGATATAAACGCTTATAGCAGTGATGAAGAGGATTATCGTAGACCATTGACTTATTAAACAATGTCGTAGACCTAAGGTGATCCGTCATAGACCAAATTATTTCGATATTTACGACGATGATGATTTTTTCAAACGATTCAGATTATCGAAAAGATGCGTTTTAGATATTCTCAGCCATATGGAACATTTGATAGCTCATCCAACTAGAAGGTAGTTAAAATGCAATACTTTTGTAAGTACATTTTTATAAGAAAGATTTCATTTTCAGAAATGATTGTCTATCTGCAAGTCAGCAGCTTCTACTCACAAACTATTATGCTTCTGGATCATTCTTGAGATGTAATGGAGATTTTGCTGGTCTCAGCAAAGCAACTGCAAGTTTGGTTGTGAGACGTGTAACTAGAGCTATCAATACTCTTAAGTATTGTCAGTTTTCCAAGGTGCATAGGTGCTATTGACTGCACCCATATAAATATTCAATCGCCAGGAGGTGATCAAGCCGAATTATTCAGGAACCGTAAACAGTTTTTTTCCTTGAATGTACAAACACATTCGTACAAGAAAAGTCGTTGAGAGACAGTATGGTGTGTGGAAACGTCGCTTTCCAGCCCTTGCCATGGGAATGCGTGTCAAATCAGATACAGCTCAAGCTGTGATTGTGGCAACAGCCATTCTTCATAACATAGCATGTGACCAAAAAGAATTGATCCCTCCAGTCAATGATGAAAAAGAAGCTGCTGTAGAATTCACTACAAATGTTGATCTTTCAGAATTTCCCGATCAAAGGCATAATACAAGTACTTCTACTAGAGATACCTTCATGAACATGTATTTCAATAGATTGAATAACAGAAATAATTGAACTCATGTATGCATAGACAAAACTGTGAAAACATTTATTAAACTGATATATAAACATTAAATATATTCTTGTATAAATCAATCATCGATTTCAATATTCTGCAGGGCACATTTCTTATCCATCAATGCCAATTTACGACGTAAAATCTTCATTTTTATTTCATGTTCTTCTAGATACTCCTCTTGAAAATAAAATAAATAAATAGCTTTATTTAAGGCAACTGAGCTAAGTCCTTCAGACTTACAAAATAAATTATGTGAAATAAAAATGAAATTTAGAATTTAGAAGCTTACTTTGCTTTGTCCGTAATTTTTTCGAAATTGGCTGCCTCAGATCTTTTGATGAATATGACGTCTTATAAATTCGTTAATGCGTCCGACCTACTATTTAGATCAAAAGAACCAATTTTTTCTACCAAATAAATAAAATTTAAACTCAACTCATAGTTACGAAATCACCATCGGTAAAATTATTGTAAAACGCCAGGTACGAGTTAACCATCGAGTGCCGGTAACCTAACCATAAAGGTTAACTTTCGATTGTAAAACCGGCCCTAAAGGGGAGGAATAAAACCTCTGCCGAAGTCATCAAAATTTTTAACTCAATTTTTTCATCTTTCGGCTTTCCTGATCAGATTATATCCGACAATAATCCCTTTCATTCGTACAATATGATAAATTATTTCACTCAACATTATATTTCATTAACAACATCGAGCCCTAATTATCCTGAAAGTAATGGTTTGGCAGATAAGGCAGTAAACATATGTAAAAATATGTTAAAAAAAGGCAATTTTGAAAATGGAAACGTTTACATGTATTTGTTGAAGTATAGAAATACTCCTTTTCTTGACATTGGCTTATCTCCTGCACAGATAATGTTCAATAGAAGATCGAAGGATAATTTACCTTCACTAGAATCAAATTGTCAATCTGGGATCGTTGATCCAGTCACGATGACAAAAAACTTGACGGAAGAGATGATGCATGATAAAATTTGGTACAAACATAAGAATCATTGGAAAAAAGGAATCATAGATAGTAGAGCCACTCAGCCAAGTTTTTACCATATTGGAGATAACAGTAACAACAACTATTCCATCTGATTACTATAAATATTATGATGAAAAACCTTATGAGTAGGTAATTTTTTTAAATTTAACTTTTGTGATGTTCTATTGACGATGTTGAGGAGATTTTTATTTCATAGGCTCTCCATCATCAATCCAAACATTTAGAATCATATCGGTTTGTTCGACATTACATACCTATTGTTTTTAAAATAATATAATAGATATGATGTTTCTTACTTGAATGATGATCGTTTTGTTCAACTTTCAAAGAAAATATATTTTGTTATGAACTCATTGAATTTGTTTGATTTGATTTATAATCAAGCACAACTGATGATCACAATGAAAAAAATGTGTTTTGATATGCGAAAAAGAAGTGATTTTGCATAGTTTTTTCCTTCTCCTGTAAAGTACGCGGAAATGGACTTGACAGGTTAACGAATTAGACCGACGATATATCATCTTCAAATTTGGGACGCTCAGGTAGATTTTCAGGTATCTTAAGTTTGAGAGTAGATACCTAAGTTTTCTCACTAAAGAATCAATATGCTTATCCCATTTCAGATGTCTGTTCCCAGCAAACACGGCGATGCAAATGTAACTCTTATGCGATGTACTGTTTACCTCCCCAAGCGCTCGCATTTGCATCCAAATGTCCGCCACATCAAGTACGCCTTTCGGAAAAATGAGTAGTTGAATATGCGATCGTAAAACTGGTCACAAATGATACTCCATTTCTTGTCGCATTTGTGACGCTCATGCGAGTTAATTTTGAGACCACTTTTCTCTATTTCCTTCCGACGTCGCATAGGTATTTTGATGTGATACTAAAAGATATCTTCAAATAGGAAGCCATTTCTGATCGCATTCGAGACATATTTTGTTATACTTTATACTCATTCCGTACATGAATATTATACCATTTTTGATGGGTAATTGCAGGAGGATACTGAAAAAATTTATTCGAACCAAAAATATAATAATTAGCAAAGTCAAGATAGAATACATTAGAATACAAAAAAAGGGAAAAAACAAAACAGAAAAATGTACAATATAAGTGTGAGAATTAATTATGTAGTTGGGTTTTCAATCTACCTTTCCTTCCTCTGTCTCGCATAGATTTCGAAGTCCTTCTCGAGAATTCCACTGTTCTTCCTCACCACATCTGAAAGGAATGAAAATAAAAGTTAAAATGATTTTTTTTTATTAGCAGGATCGTAATAAGTTCGATTATTTGAGAAATAATATTAGATTATAGGAGTATTGTACATTTCTCTCCTCCATCCTTCGATGAATAATTAAGGAACATTAATTTCTAACTTGAGCAAGTTTATCAACAAGTTCAGTTCAACTATTCAATTTATTAGTTCAACTTATTTCAATTGATGAGAAGATAAAGATATAACGGCCATTACTGCGAACGATTACTACGTTCTTATAGGTGTCAAAATCATTGAAAAATTTCTGGACAACAATTTTACAAGAAATATTCGAATAACTTGAAAGGGTTGTGTTTGAGAGTATCGCGGCTACACCTCGAATCAAATACTCACTGAATGAAATCTTCATAACGGGACTTTCAGCTGTTTTGTAATTAGACCCTTGTCATGTCCGTGAACAAAGTTCAGCCGTTTAATCGGTGAGGGTTCTTTTGAGACATCTCACCAACTCACCACGAAATCCTTGCTGCTGTTACTCCCAACGGCTTCATATGGCTTTTACTGAAAAAGTATATTTCGTATAAGGTAAGAAATTCAGTTTTTGAAACTATAAGACATGAAAATTCCGAAGGAGATCGGATTTGAATGGTGATATGAATTACTAAGAAATCTGTTCCTATATTTCATAATTTATTAAAAATTAGACTAAAGGAACATTAGAAGGAGTAGTTTCTTTCAATTATACTCACTCTCTAAATAACAAAACTTGAATTTCATTCGAATGCTCCAACTGTGTTATTGTGAATTTCGCAGAAAACATCACCAATTTTGCCAACCCTGTACAGCACAAACTATTTCAGACACCCTAATTAACACCCAATATTTTGAAAAGTGCTGGGATTGCCTATTCTACGGATTTTTGAAATATTTCTAGAACCAAATGAAATAAAAAAATTTCAACTGCAGAAATCAAGACAAATCTCAGAACAAAACTTTTTTTTTTTAGATCAAAAAGTTCTGCGCCAACACACATATTAACACTTCATTATACGATTACTATATGTAGCTAAAATGAAATATCAAAATATTTGATTTACAACAATAACTAAAAGAATTTACTCACCAATGAATACACTCAAATTGCAGAAAACACTAGTCACAAAATGATGATGGATCCAAAAGAAAAAACTCAAGTGTAAAAATTGTTTTCGTTGAATTTGTCAGACGCAAAACCACTTCTCTTTCTTCTCACCACTGCGAATTCCATAGCCCAAACCGGGTTTTCGAGAGAAAAATATCCCGGCCGAATGTAATTAGGGGCAATAAAACCCAGATGCGGTAGTTTCTCTACAGTTAAAGATCGAAGAAATCCTTATATTATATTACTCAACACTCTTTGGCTATGAGTCACAATATGAACGAATATTTGAATCGCTTGGGAATCACATTTGAGATATCTTTATTGATCGTCAAAATGTTGAAAATTTTTCTTCCACATTTCGTTAACAAAGCGATATCACAAAATTAATAGGTTTTGGACGCATATGCGACATCACAATAAAGATATTATTTCATGTTGAAAATGTAATTCCACAAAAGTGTCAGGCGATGGAACGTGTTTGCTGGGTTGATTGTTACCCCAAGACATTTTACATGATCCGCTTCAGGAATTGATGTACTGCTGTCAACTATAAGATCACCCATATGTGGAAGACCGGAATCGTATGATGCAAATGGTTGGTATAATGTTTTTTCAATATTCATTGTGAGCTTATAATTACCTTCAAACTAATTTTTTATTTTAATTAATTAATAATGTTTATTCATAAATTCATTCACATTATATCATATGTTGTTAGTTATCTTAATGAATGAACAAACATTTGTTTCCCACAAAAGTTAAACTTGTACGTGGGCAGTACTACCTAATATAAATAAACAAAAATTTTTGTGTACATGGGTATAAAAACAGGAAAAAAGAAAAAATACAAAATCGCCAAAAATCATTCCAGAAAGATCTAGGTTTACTTTCAATCCAGTCCTTTATCTTCTTCTTATATGCAGTTTGGTGATGTTTTTGTAATCAAGAGGGAGACTATTATACAATAACGGTGAGAGGTAAGTAAACGTTCTAAGGAAAATAGTCTTCTTAGGTTTAGGAAGAGGAATAATATTTTTCATCCTGAGTTATTTGTCTTTTCCATACTGATACATAAGCAGAGCCTGTGCATGAAGCTGTCGAACAGTGAACACATTTGCAATCTCAAATCAATTGTGGGGTATATGATGGGTTTTTTGTAAATGATCTTTAATATCCATTTCTGGATGATTTTGAGTTGCTTATGGTACGAATTTGCCAATCCCCCCCAAACCAGTACTCCGTAGTTGAGGTGTGGTTCTGCCAAAGCATAATAAATTTTCTTGAGTTCTTCTATTTGACAAATTTCTCTAAGAGATTTGAACCTATTTAGCAGCATTCTCAATTTTGCAGTGATAAAGTTGGCATGATGATCCCATCTCAAATGACAGCCTATTTTTATTCCCAAGTACTTAATGTCATAAGTTGATTCAATATTAAAAGCAACCGAATTATTAAGCTTCACTGAAAGTATATCAAAATAAGGCAGGTTGGATCTTAAACTCGTGAAAGGCATAAACTTAGTTTTATCTACATTTACACTCAGCTTTTTTTTTTTCGAAAAATTGTAGAACCTCTGCAAAACCCTTCTCAGCTTCTTCTTTAACTGCATCCCAAGTAGGAGCCTTGAAAAAAATTAAAGTATCATCTGCGAAGCTTACGATATTATAGCGGATGTTAACATGGAAAATATCTTCGATATATAACAAGAACAAAATAGGTCCTAAAATTGTTCCTTGAGGAACTCCATGAGTTATGTCCTTCTTATCACTGAGCTCATCCCCAATCCTGACCCTCTGGCATCTTCCACTCAGATAGCTCCTGACCAAATCAAAAGCCACACCTCTCCATCCCATACTTTCCAAACTTCTCAGTTCTCAGCAGTCTATCGTAGTCTACGGTATCAAAAGCTTTAGCTAGATCAATAAAAATTCCTATGGCTGGTATATTTTCATTTAATGCGTCAGTGATCAGCTCCACCAAGTTCCCAACTGCGTCAACAGCAGATTTGTTTGTTTTAAATCCATATTGCTTCGTAGATATCAATTTATACTTTTTAACAAAGGCAATGATACGATTATATATGACCCTTTCAAATACTTTAGCCACAGCTGAGGTCAAGGATATCGATCTATAATTTTTCAACTCTAATTTGTCAGAACCTTTAAAGATTGGTATGACTATTGCCTCCTTCAGTACATCCGGAAATGTTCCCTTTTTGATGCTTTCATTTATTAAATAAGTTAGGGGCCCCACAATGTGCGTAGAAATATTTTTCAAGCATTCAGCTTTGATTTCATCAGGTCCAGGTGCTTTATTATTCTTCAAATTTTTTATTATGCTTTCAACTTCTTTTTCATCAGTGTCAAAAAATACCATGGAATTTGAGTGTAGGCAACTTTTCTTTTCTTCATGTGGGTTTAATTTCTGAGCTAATTTATTGGCGTTTATGAAGTATTCATTGAATTCAGCTGCTATTTTTTTCTCATCTTCTAGTATAACACCAAATTCACTTTTTATTTTGGCTGTAATATTTTTGTTTGTTTTGTTTTTCACTATATTCCAGAGTCCTTTTGAATAATTTTTGTTTTTCTCGATTTCTTTTCGGTAATAATCTCTTTTGGCACACCTTATTAGTTCATCCAGTTTGTTCTTGTAAATTTTGTAATCCCTCATACAAGATAAATCAGTAGGGTTTTTAATAGCATTTTTATACAATCTATGTTTTTTATTAACAGATAGAACCAATGCATTTTTTATCCATGGTTTTCTCTTCCTATTTGAACGTTTCAAATGCAATGTAGTTGTGTTGTTCCAAATGACTGTCGTTATTTTATTCATGAACACATCCCATGCTTCATTGATATTATTCGCAGAATATACTTCACTCCAATTTTCACATTCTAATACTTCATAGATGATATTATAATTCACATATTTTTTCTGCCAGGTTTCTCTTCTTTTAGTTGAATTTATTGTCTGCTCAAAAGAAGTCTCCAAATATATCATGTAGTGGTCTGTAATACTTGAATGCAGTATAGCAGGTAAGTATGTTTCAGCATTATTTTTTGTGTAAACAAAAATGTGATCTATGATGGTTTTGGAACTTGTAGTAACGCGAGTATAATTATTTATCATGGAAGTATAACCATATTCGCTCAAGATGTTGGGGTATTCTTCAGTATCTTTAAAATTTTTTGATATATCAATGGTAATATCAGCAACAAAAAAAGTAATAACATCATCTTTTTTTTACATGCATTCAATACTATCGTTAAGTCATCCAAAAACTCCTCTGTATTCAAACTTGGAGGTTTATATGTAGCTATCACTTGAATTTTTTTATTCTGCTTTATTATATTTAAGAGTACAAACCTAATTTCACCAGTTGAAATTATCTCAAAGTCATATTGAATATTGTCTTTAATAAACAGTACCACACCATCATCCTGATTGATAATTCCCTCATTGTACACTAAGTTGTATCCCTCTATATTATATAAACTTGTGTCACCAATATTCCAAGTCTCCGATAATACCAGGCAATCCACTTCGAATTTGAATTGACTGAGAACTATATTTAATTCGTTGAAATTTTTATCAATACTTCGAATATTATTATGTAAGATTCTAAACTTATTGAAACAATCATCACCAACTGGTATTTTTAACTGGAGAATCAAAATTCCTGGTAGAAACCGAACCAATTTGGAAATCTCTAACAAACTGTTCCATACAAAAAAGTAAAAAAAAAAAATAAAACAACACTGTAAAACCCTTTTACAAAGCATTTATTCTCCAGATTTAAGTTGTTCAACATGATCAGAACTTCTAATATGTATTATTCTAGTGTCCTCACCCCTTCTACAAAACACCTTATCCTCTTTTACCCAAACAAACTTGAAGCCCAAATTTTTCAATTCCCTCGCTTTTTCCAGCAACTCATGAACTCCCTTCGGCAGATCCTCATTTATAAAATTTTTTCTCATTTCCCCACCCAGTTGTAGATTTTCAGAATTAAGTGGTCCCATCAGCTTTCGCTTTTGCAGAACTAGATTTTTCATCTTATCATCTGCAAACTCAACAAGAATTGGCTTACTCCTTTGTTTTGATGGTAACTGATTTATTTTCATCTCATTCTCTGGTCAAACGATCTCCAGTTTGTTGAATACTTTATTTACTTCCTCTTTGTTCATCAAGCCTACCAAAACAACATTTTTCCTTCTTTTATGGGCGTCTGCTTGTTCCTTCAGATCTTCCAATTCTCTCTTTATACTATTCATCTCTGCTTTCATAATGTCCTGTTCCTTTCTCATATTTCGGTTTTCCCTCTTCATTTCCTCCATAGCCTTTCTCATATCATCAACAAGTCCACTGTTGAAAGACACCGCCTCTTCAAGATCCTATATCTTTGTTAGCAATTTTCGAAACATTTCTTCTACCTTATTAACCTCCTCAGATTTTTCCGTTCTCTGTAAGCTCCTTCTCCTTTCAATCTTCTTAACGATCTCATCCAAGATGCTAACATCCGAATCCAAATGATCGTCTGGTTTTTTGCAATCTTGACATTCCCATTCATTCTTTTTTTATTAACAATGTCTTCCTGCAGTACATCACAAATGTGCCCATCCATCACATCTTCCCTGGCACTGAATTTTATAACCATTTTTAGCAATACTTCTGCTACATATTATGCATTTACGGTCTCCAGCCATTGTACTTCGCCTCACAATGGATTTTCCGCAGTACTTCGCCTCCCAATGTGTTCGATATTATTTACCAGCACCAGATGTCCCCTTATCTTTCCTTTTTTCACAGCAAGCGAATTTCGATTTCAGACGATTTCTAACTAGTTTCATTCAAATGTTCAATTTAAAAATAGGTTCTCCTGAAAGAGCGCTTCCTTATCTACACTTTGATATATAAATCTCCACAACTTCTTCCAATCAGACCATCATTTAGAGAAAATCAACGCGGAGCACAAACTTAACATGTACACCATTTGTAAACTACTCCTTTATGTTGAAAAGATCCCTTTCAGTCACTTCCTTGAGTTTTCCCCATATATCATCCTAATATACAATGACAGTGTCGTCCGCAAAACTAATAGCTTCTCCTTTTTTTCTCAACAATAGTAGGCTGTTCATATATTATATAAGAAACAATACTGGTCCCAACACCGTATCCTGGGGTACTCCATACTCTTGGTTGGCTTGCGTGTTCGTCTATTTTTACACACTGTGTCCTATGAGACAAGTAACTTTCCATCAGTCTGTATGCTCTTCCTCGAAATCCATTCTAGTAAAGTTTTCGGAGGAGCTTCTGATGCGACACTGTGTCGAAATCTTTCTTGAGGTCTATGAAAACGCATAGACCCACCTTGCCCCCATCTAACCAGCTGTATATTTTTTCTATAAGCTTTTGTATTGCATCCTCCGTAGATTAACCTTTTCTAAATCCAAACTGGTTTTCAGACAAAATTTTATTCTTATTTAGAAATTTCACAAAACGAACCTTCATCAATGATTCGTAATTTGTAATAAAACTTGAAATAATTTTCTCTAATTATGTGTCATATCCGTTCATTCCGCCACATCTCGTGGAACAAAGCAATGTTAGAATATTTCATTTTAACACTGTATCAGTAATATTTATTGATGACATGTTGCCCCCCTGCCACGAATTTATTTAGCATCTGTCAAATTTTATGAGATAGAAAATAGTTCTGCCAATCAATATTTTTCAATGCAAATATGACTAAACGTTATTTACGGTAATTTTTAATTAATTTTGATGAACATTAAGCGATTTAGAGAAAATAATGTATGATACTCGTACAGAAGGCTCATTCTGACACTCGTTCATTCCAAAACTCGCCACTTCGTGGATCGTTTTTGAATTTTGAACTCGTGTAAGAATATCAATGCCTTCTGCCCTTGTATCATAATCGTATATTCTAAAACAAGTTGCAGAATGAGCTCCTATTCCAACACGAATGCGAAGTTTTCGATAGCATGAGTGTTGGAATAGCCTTCTGCAACGAGTATCAGACGATATTTTTTCTCTTTTTCAGTCAAGTTTTGGGAAAAACTCCCGAAATTCAAATAAAAATTCGGATTAGTGACTTTTATTGTACCTTGGCAGTTGGTGTGACTTACGAAATTCGACCAATTATGAAATTTGAATTGATTTGATTCGAAACTTGATTCGATCGGAGGTTAGTACTGACAACTACAAAACGGCAAAAATATAACTGAAACAATGCTGTAATGAGTTTCATTACAGCATTACTTTCAATACTGTAATGAACTCATTACGATACTGAAATAGAGAAATAACTATTACCGAACACTTATCTCCTTTTTCCCCGACACCACGGAAATATTGATTGTCATATAGACCTCAGTAGACGTACTAATCATATAATTTTTGTAGTAGTTTTTACGCTGCTTTCAAAATGAATCCCGGACACTATGAAAATATACCATATTGGAAAGTTCCGGAACAGTATATCTAAATCTTTTGGCACCCAAATCTCGTCAAGTTTATGATCTTGGATTCATGGATTGGTGTAAAGAAAAAAATGTGCAAAACTATGCGGAGAGTGCTCTTATGGTGTATTTCCCAAATTTAACGAAGACGGTCAAGCCATCCACTCTTTGGTCACAGTATTCAATGTTGCGATCCACACTGGATATCAAAAATGATGTGGATATTAGTAAATATTCAAAAATTACGACCAAAGTGATGGTTATATACTTAAAAAGTCTAGGGTTTTTTCAAAGGAGGAAGTGGATCGGTTCCTGGATATGGCACCTGATAATGTATATTTGATGATAGAGGTTGTTCTAGTGTTAGGAATTGGAGGTGCTATGCGTAGTGACGAACTAGTTCATTTGAAAATTGATGACATTGAAGATATGGACTCGGTCCTGGTCGTAAAAATTTTGCAAACAAAAATCAAGAAACCTTGGTATACCGTATTTTTCAAGGTACGCCTCAGAAAGTAATCTATGAGCGTGAGGTCTGCGGATATCTGGTAGGTCCATTGGTTCCTATCCATTTATTTTCGAATTCTTGATCTAAATATCTCACAATGGCAGCGTTGTAAAATGGAGCCCCATCTTGCTGTAGCCACATAATTAATCTTATTTGAAAAAGCACATTGACTAGAAAACTAGCCTTCTTAAATTCAAGATAAAAAATCATATTTATGTCTCCAAATGAAGCCATACTACCACAATACAGATAAAAATTAATGAAATAGAATAAATATAGAATACGCTGCAGATCGGTGACGGTTACAAGTGGATGAAAATTGGATTCGATAAAAAATTCAGAATGAAATTATCTTTCGAGACACATTATAAAACTGTTCCTGAAAAAAAAAAATGTTGAGCGCCTTCACGCTTGGCGTCTTTATTCATTTCTCAGTTTTTTATGCGCATCTCAAGTCAACATTGACATGTTCAAAACGCAATTCACAGAATGAGAAAATATTTGGACGTTTTCGAGATAATTGGGGTTACCAAGATCACCCTGTACAGCCGATCTCATGTAAAAATAATGAAAGTGGAATTTCGAAATTTTTCACTCTTATTTCCTTTGAAAAAATGCCATCAACACGGGACCAACTCTATGAAAACCAAGAGGATTTTAAATTAAGCGTTAAAGCAACACTCAATGATATTTTAGATGAAGATGATTCCATCCAGAAAATTATATGAAAGGTTTAAGTACCATTTACTAACCAAAACTAAAAGCAAAGTTGAGAGAGATCAAGATTATAAGCAAGTGAGGAAACTGGAGATAAAAATGACAACATATATATATACAGGGTGAGTCGGGAGGAACGGACCAAACTTCAGGTGTGTATTCTATAGCTCGGAATAATATAAAAAAATCATATGTTTTTATCCGATTTTCATCTGTTCTCAAACTATAGCGTCATTATAAAAAACAACATTTTCTATATTAAAATGGTGTTATTTATAGCATTATTTTAATAAATGCATGAAAATCCCGCCATTAACTTCGAAACACATTCGTCTGCGAAGCGCTCTCGATGCTTTTCTGATTGATTCGTGCTTTTCTTTAAAAAGCAATGCCGTATTTCTAATGCGTCGAATTAGAGCATCCCGAGTAACAACTTTAACTTTGTAATCCTCGTACTTGAACCAGCCCCACAAACAATAGGTCAATGGTATGAGGTTTGGAGATCTTGGAGACCAACTAATAAGACCACAGCGAACAATCCATAGTCCAAGAAACTCTTGATCTGAATATTGGTTGACCTTATTTAAATATTCTAATTACCCTATAGTTTGAAAACAAATGAGAATCGGATAACAACATATGAGTTTTTTGGAATTATTTCGACCTGCAGAATACACACCTGAAGTTTGGTCCGTTCCTCCCGACTCACCCTATATATAGTGATAATAAAATCCGGTGAAGTAAACCAATCGATGACTTCGGAAATGTCATGAAATAGTCGGGAATTCAACACGAACCTACGATTACATGTTATAGGGTGGGAAAAACTATTACTGCCTTTATGTAAAGTTATTCAATTATGAAGAAAAAATTAAAATAATGAAAAACGGAAGAAAACTTATATGGACAAAAATCCACAACAAATAAGATCTGACAAAGTACAGGGTAGAAATACTCAAGAAAGCTTCGGAAAAGTATGGATTAAAAAATGTTTGGAGCCTTAATAGAAAAATACTTGTATATGTTGATGGCAGTAGCGGATTTACCGGGAAGCTGAGTAGGCCAAGAGCGGCAAAATTTAGGGGGCGGCAAAGTTGGCCTGAAATTTTTTTTCCCATATCAATAAGTTATATGCGCGTTTCACATCTTTACAAACATACTAGAAATATTCATCATAAATCTTAAAGACTATTGTCGCCAGTCCTATGATAATGCCGCCAATATGTCTGGCATATACAAAGGCTTACAGGCAAAAATTCGTAACCAAGCCCCTTTCGCAGTTTACGTGCCTATAAATTTTCAATTTAACAGTGGTGATTCAAATATAATATTGTTCATTTTCTGATATTATTAAGTTATGCTTTATCTCGCACTTTACTTATGTATTACTTGGTTATTATTGGACAAAACTTACCGATATTTTATTTGTGGACGGTAGTGAAATGGTGAAGCAAATCATCAGAATCACGAACACGGCAATAATTATCAATTCCAGGGTGTCGAAATGCACAGCAGAAGCATTTCGTGAATACTGTGCTGGAAATCCCTCCGATCTTCCTAAGCTAAACCACATTGTTGCTCGCCAAATAGAAACTGACAATGATTTTGTTGAATTCCGAGACTTCCTCCTCACTTGATAAGCCAATCTTTGTGTCGTCAGCAGGCATTTCCTGTTAATTCAGTACAGATGCAAAATATGTTTATACGAAAAATCTGGTTCACTAAGAGCGAATATACAGGGTGAGTCGGGAGGAACGGACTAAACTTTAGGTGTGTATTCTGCCGGTCGCAATAATTTCAAAAAACTCATATGTTGTTATCCGATTCTCATTTGTTTTCAAACTATAGGGTAATTAGAATATTTCAAATAAACAATTATTTTTTTTAATTTATCGCTTCTTTTCATAAATGCTAAAGGTGCTGACTTATTTTTTTTTTTGCGAAATGAGTTAATAGCATTACTGGAGGACGTTCCTTTAAACATCCGAATGCAAATGAATTATCAGCACGATGGAGCTCCCGCGCATTTCGCTCGTCAGGTCAAACAATATTTAAATCAAGAGTTTCGCGGACGATGGATTGGTCGCGGTGGTCCTATTAGTTGGCCTCCAAGATCTCCAGACCTCACACCACTGGACTATTGTTTGTGGGGCTGGTTCAAGAACGAGGTATACAAAGTAAAAGTTATCACTCGGAATGCCCTAATTCAACGCATTAGAAATGCGGTTTTGCTTATTAAAGAAAGACACGAATCAATCAGAAAAGCAATAAGAGCACATCGCAGACGAAGTCGAATGTGTTTGGAGGTTATTGGCGGGATATTTGAGCATTAATTAAAATAATGCTATAAATGAAACCATTTTAATGTAGAAAATGTTGTTTTTTCATGATGACGCTATAGTTTGAAAATAAATGAAAATCGGATAACAACATATGAGTTTTTTGAAATTATTCCGACCTGCAGAATACACACCTGGAGTTTGGTCCGTTCCTCCCGACTCACCTTGTATATTATAGGATATGAATATTCTGTCTTATTGAGCCGAGAAAAATGAAATTCATTGATTTTGAAACTTTAGTATGAGAGGATATTTCTGTCAGATTCGCGCAAGCTGTGGTAAATAGGGCAGTTCTCATCTCAAGAAAAAGACTGGAAACGGAAAAAGGTAGGTAGAAGTAACATTTTTCTGCAATCAGGAACTCCGATCATATTACGGTTCATTATTTGGTTGGTCTGATATGAGCATTTTACTCATGATTTGTTGAAACTCTTGTGTAATAAATGGGGAAATTGGTAATTTCCTCATTCTTATTGGTAATGCCAACTTTTGAAGGGGGAAAGAAACACCCACAAGTAGTGGAATAGTTAATTTTTATCGTCAAGGGATAATCAGTACCGTTTGGGAAAAGGACCAAAGGGGTTCATCGACGGGCTCGCGGAGTTCGGCTCGCGGTTTATTTTTGGGAGTGAAATAGAAAATTCCACAGTCAGTTTTAAGTCTCAAGCGGAGACTTGTAGATTTTGTATTGTAAAGTCACGTACTCGTCGGTAAATCACGAAACCGAAACGGAAGTGCGTGTAGGGAAGACGGTACACGGAAGTTGATCAAATAGGAAGGATCGTTTCGTGGATACCAGTGGAGAAAAGCCAAATTATAAGAAAGAGATCAAGGTCAGAATTTTCCAATTTTTTTTATGAGAATAGTCAAGTCCGAAAGTCTTGTCATCTCTCATCTCCTATCTGCTCACAACTTACATTTCCTTAGTGTTAGGTTATTTTGGATTTTTTGTAATTAAGTAAACCAGGGAACAGGGAAACTTACATTTTCTTCATTAAATTTTCTTATACAATCTGAGGTACAGACGTAAAGATTACTTTGTTACCTCAGTATATTTTGTAGGTATTTTGGAAAATAGATTTTTTTTGTTAAGTTATTTCAATAGTTTCAATTATCCCTAAAACTGAGAACTCTCTGACAAAAAAATAACACTAAGACCTTCTCATTTCTGCAGAAGGCCGTACCCACTCAAATTCTGTTTATTGGGTTGACATGAAGCCGCTCTCATTCGTCAGCCCCCTTAACATCTAGAAAATCCCGTATGAACAAAGTCACTTTTTATACGAAAAGGACAATGCTCATAAAAAGGGCTCTATTATAAACTGGAGACAGCGTTTGGGATTGTGTTTATTTTTTTTAAGAGAGAGTTTTAGTTTTGGAATTTTTGAAACTTTTTCGAAAAAGCGTATTTTTGGGTGATTGATTATTTTCAAGAAAGTTGAAGATGTTTCATTTCATGAATAGGAAAATGAATAAATAGAGTTGGGGAAAAAGTATTTTTGTGAGGTGACAGGCTGTATAGAGTGCCAAGTTTGATTTTGGAGTTGTAGGAGATTTCTGGACGAAGGACCATCATTTTTAAGGATTGAACAGAATATTTTATACGGATTATTTATATCTATTGGTGCTATTTTTGCGAAAACGAATTTAATTGAGACTGGAGTGAGGATTGTGAATTTTGAGAAGTAGAAGTATTGAGAATAGATTCATTTTCAGAATCAGATTCTTTTAAGTTTTCGAGAAAAAACAAACTAAATCTAGGTAAAGCTTTCGGTAAAGCTGAGTTTATTTGCAGGAAGTATCGATCTTCTCAGAATTCGATCCAGAGCGAAATATAGCATACTTTCTCTTTCAGGACGCTGAAAATATTTTTGGGGTTTCGTATTGGAAATATAATTGAATTGTTTTTCAGGAACTACTTTTTTTTGGAACTATTTTTTTCAGGAAATATTTTTTCTATTTCAGGAAATATTCGGTTTTTTTTTTTGAGGTATATTTTTTTCAGGCATAATTGATTTACAATAATATGGGCTAGTGAAAATCTAGATCATGAAGTAAACTGCAGGAAACGTGCTGCCATCGAGTCAACGTAGCAATAGACTAGTTTCTGGGTTGTTACCCGTCATCAGTACTGCTTAACGTCTTCGTCGATGACAACCAAAATGAGCCGCAGACCTAAATTCAATGCTGTTAGGCACTTTCCAGATATGAAAAAGAAAAGTGCCATCTAGCGGAGAAACGTCTGCACCTCACTCCTACAGAAACTCTTCATGAAATAGATTCCCACGTGCATTCCGTATTTCCCATCAGTAACTAGTAGTACTCCAATTCGGAGTCTCGTACAGAACTTCGGGAAGTGGAAAACGCCCTCTAACGCGCTGAGCGCGAACCGTCGTAATGAAAAGAGTCTAATGACGTTCATAATCCGCCGAAGAAAATATCCAATAATATGGGCTAGTGAAAATCTAGATCATGAAGTAAACTGCAGGAAACGTGCTGCCATCGAGTCAACGTAGCAATAGACTAGTTTCTGGGTTGTTACCCGTCATCAGTACTGCTTAACGTCTTCGTCGATGACAACCAAAATGAGCCGCAGACCTAAATTCAATGCTGTTAGGC
Source organism: Hippodamia convergens (assembly GCA_038502775.1). Taxonomy (NCBI): domain Eukaryota; kingdom Metazoa; phylum Arthropoda; class Insecta; order Coleoptera; family Coccinellidae; genus Hippodamia; species Hippodamia convergens. The sequence continues at coordinate 4,329,873 of CM076610.1, read as the reverse complement.
ACTTTCCAGATATGAAAAAGAAAAGTGCCATCTAGCGGAGAAACGTCTGCACCTCACTCCTACAGAAACTCTTCATGAAATAGATTCCCACGTGCATTCCGTATTTCCCATCAGTAACTAGTAGTACTCCAAGTTTCTGTAGGAGTGAGGTGCAGACGTTTCTCCGCTAGATGGCACTTTTCTTTTTCATATCTGGAAAGTGCCTAACAGCATTGAATTTAGGTCTGCGGCTCATTTTGGTTGTCATCGACGAAGACGTTAAGCAGTACTGATGACGGGTAACAACCCAGAAACTAGTCTATTGCTACGTTGACTCGATGGCAGCACGTTTCCTGCAGTTTACTTCATGATCTAGATTTTCACTAGCCCATATTATTGGATATTTTCTTCGGCGGATTATGAACGTCATTAGACTCTTTTCATTACGACGGTTCGCGCTCAGCGCGTTAGAGGGCGTTTTCCACTTCCCGAAGTTCTGTACGAGACTCCGAATTGGAGTACTACTAGTTACTGATGGGAAATACGGAATGCACGTGGGAATCTATTTCATGAAGAGTTTCTGTAGGAGTGAGGTGCAGACGTTTCTCCGCTAGATGGCACTTTTCTTTTTCATATCTGGAAAGTGCCTAACAGCATTGAATTTAGGTCTGCGGCTCATTTTGGTTGTCATCGACGAAGACGTTAAGCAGTACTGATGACGGGTAACAACCCAGAAACTAGTCTATTGCTACGTTGACTCGATGGCAGCACGTTTCCTGCAGTTTACTTCATGATCTAGATTTTCACTAGCCCATATTATTGGATATTTTCTTCGGCGGATTATGAACGTCATTAGACTCTTTTCATAATTGATTTAGTTTTCTGTTATCGTTTGGTTTACAGGATCTAATTGGTAACTTATTTCGTCATTATTTCAAGAAATATATATTTGCGTGAATTTGGTTGATTTGATTAGATTTTCTGAGTCATATTTTAGAGAGTTTTAAGAAGCAAGTCATTTAGTTAATTTTTTCTGTTTGATATTTATATTTTCGTATTTTCAAAAAATTTTGTAGCCATGGCACAAAATCCGTTTGTATACCCGTTAGGAATGCTAGCGACTACACTTGACAGTTTCTCGGGAAAGGATGCAAATCGATATTTCGAGAATTTAGAATTACGGGCGAAATTAGATGGATGGAATGAGGATGACACCCTCACTTTACTTAAATTAAAATTAATAGGGGATGCGTATACTTTTTATAAATCAGACCTTACGTTTGATACTTTAACGTACAAAGATCTGAAAGCGAAATTTCTACAAAAATTCTCAGCGATAAGGTTGCCGGGGGAATTTCAGTGGGATTTGAGCCGTTGTTTTCAAAGGCAGGACGAAAGCGTTTCTTCGTTCTGCACGCGACTACGTACTCTAGGAGCGAGTTTATTGAAGGAAGATCTTTCTGGAGCCACCCAGGAGAAGGAAGCTGGTATTAGAAAAAAAAAAACCGGGATCTGATTCTAAACCAATTTAAAATTGGACTCAGGAAGGAGATTTTGAGAGAAACAGGAATATTTTTATTGAGAGAGGAAAATTTGACGCTAGAAAAAGCAGAGGAATTGGTGAAATTGCAGGAAATGAATATGAGAATGCTGCAAGGGAGGGTAGTGAATATGCGAATATCGGCAGTTGCGGCCGATCAGACGTGTCAACTATGCGATAAACGAGGACATTCCGCTAATGAATGTAGGATTGTCCGGCAGAGCAGAAGGAATACGGGACAAAACACTGTATCAAGGTGTTTTTCGAGAGGCCAGGGGGGCCACTTTGCCAAAGAATGTTGGAAAAGAGAAAATCCTAGACAGGGAATGCAAGGTGCATGCCACACTTGTGGAAAAGGGGGACATTGGGCTAAGGAATGCCCCCAGAACTCACACGGTCAAGGAGTCGTAAAAGACGACTCAAAAATGAATACGAAGAATAATTATCCCAGAGAACAGAACGCATGGGATGTTGGTTCATCTACAGGAGCGATTCCGAAAGTACAGAAACCTAATATTCGACTGGCAGGTATCAACATACACCGCCAAGGCGATGGCCGAAACCAAATAGAAGGGAAAAGCAATTCGGTTTCACCAGGGGAAGGTGAAAAAATGGACATTTCAAGGGCCGTTATGGTTATTCCTGGAAGGACAGAATCACAGGATGTGCCGAATATGGTAATATTAAAGGTGAATGGGACACCGGCTACTTGTTTGATCGATACAGGGGCGGCGGTGACACTTGTAAAGAGTGAGCTTGTCGAGGAACGAAAAGTTAATAGAGGCCAATTCGGCGTACCGTTAACGAGCGTGACAGGCCACAGTTTACATATCTTGGGCACGAGCGATATTTTCGTGGGACCAACAGAGGAAAAATTAGGTACTAATTGGACCGCTGTCCTCTGCGATGAAGCGATTTGGGGAAACGTTCAAGTGAATTTAGGTAGGGATTTCTTTCACGTAAATCAGGCCTCTATCGTTTATGGAGAGGAACCATATGTCATGATTTGGGGGCGGAAATTTCGATTGTATAATAAGAAAGATTTAGGGGAACAGCCACTCGTGGAAAGCGAATGTATAGATAGAAGTATAGGAATAATTCATTATGAAGGTCGTGAGCGCGAGATTTCTTCTCAGATCATGTTTAGGAAAACTAAACATTCGAAGGGGCGTAACTTAAGGGAAATTGGTACTCAGGTAGGAGCGAAGGCAAGTGAACGATTGCCGAACGTTAAGTTTAGGATGACGAGGGAAAATCACGGGTACGGTAATATTGCCAAAAACGAGGGAAATCCGTGGGGGAAAAGCGGGAAGGGATCAAAAATGAAACGTTCCAATGGGATAAAAACAGTCAATTCTGAAACAGGAGATAATATATATTTGGGAAAAATGAGGTTAGAGCAAGGTATACCGGTGAAATTCTGGGATGGCCCTTCAAAGCGTTTTGGACGGACCAACCCAGTTAAGTACAAAGTAGGAAAACAAGACCAGGAGAATGTAATCCTTCATTCTCCTGGTCTGGAAAATTCCTCAACGTCGATCTGGTAGATCATGGCGTCTACCAGAACGACGGGGATACTCGTAATTAAAGGTAAAATCTCGGGTACGAGGGGGTGAGTCTTTTGACGAGTCTTCCAGATGAAGTGAATCGCCGTCTGCCCATTTCGTAGATTCCAGGGATTCACTCACACCTGAAGAGGATCCCTGTTTCGAACATGCCCAGTAATTTTGCAGTTTCCTGTCTTGTTTATGAGGCTAAGTGGATTTTATATATTATGTATACCGGCAAGAGATGAGCCGGCTGAGAACTTTGTGGTCTCTAACGAACGATAAGCTATGTAAACATGTTCATTGGTAAGCACAAAGTTACCCATAATTCACCAGTGGCGTAGTCGCGCACTTGTGAAAATTTTTCTTGTTTCATTTGGTATGAGAATGGGATGATGAGTAATGCAACCTTACTTCTGCAAACACCGCATGGTTTCAATAATGTTATGGGTAAAGGAATGTTAAGTGACGAAAGCAACATGAACTGATAATATAGAAGTAAGATTGTACTGCTTTTATTATTTTATTTTATTTTTTATTTGGTTGATGATGTTCATTGTATAATAGAGGATAGTTAGGTATTTCACTATTTGATTAATCTAAAATGGAGAGGTTATGGATGCCAGACTATTAGAAGCATGGAGAAGGGCCTGATTTCGTCGGAAGAAATGACCTTTATGATAATCGTGAGTGTCGAAGCGTTAGTAGGTTAGTAGTGTACGATAGAGAACACAGAAACAGTGCCAGGGTATCCATACGTGATGTCGCGACATGTTCCACACGAGAGACCTTTTCTAAGAGAGAACAGGTGACGAAAAAGCGTTACGTATGAACGAAATGAAATTAAGCCACATGGTACGGACAAGCTTAATCGAAATGACAGAGCAGTGCAATTGTGACCGGAGACGAACTTACTAAATGAATCGATTGGAGCAGAAAAATGTCGGTCTACGAGCTCATTTTTTTCGTAAGCTAGAGATGAGGAAAAGAAGTTGCAGTCGCAGAAGCAGAAAGAATGGTTTATGGAAGTCGAATTTATGGTTCTACGCTAATTTGAGAAGAATGAATAAATATGGAATAGATGTCATCCTAAATGGGATAGATGGGATACATCTGTACGAAATTATGCTCGAAGCCAGCTACTGAGATACTTCAACAATGTGGGTAATGGATCAACACCGAACTAACCAGAAGAATCCAGAAAAAACCCGAAGTACCAGAGCAAACCTTGTACGCCTATGAATGGTACATCGTAATTTGAGAGCTCACAAGGACCGGAGAAGAGAACATAAATAATGTCGTAGGTCGTGAACTGTCACAGCTAACATGCTTCCGTGTTGTTAGGGACGTTCGATGAATAAACACTACCTGCAAAAGATTAGGTCGGCACACATGTCAAAGAGGTTATTTCCAAGCGGAAGTCAGAGTTCCTGAAGAAAGGAGTACATGAGAGTACCGGAAGGAATCCGGAAGAAGAACAATATAATAAAGTGGTTGCGCGGGTGAAATTTGAAAAATCGATCAGTGAACAATAAACAAAAAAAGATTTTTGTTTGTTTTGTATTTATTTGCCGATTAATGAGCCCGACATATAATAGACCTTGACGAAATGATGTCGAGGTAGGGTCTTAATGTTTCAGGTTAAGTAGGTTAGTAATTCATCTTTTCGCATGAAAAATATTTTTGTTCACCTGAGGAAAACTAATTGTATTAATGATCGAGCATGGGCATAAATTTGAAAGGCTATGGCTGAATTAGGTTCACATTGTTTTTTGACTTGTTGAGTTGTTAGTTATATAGTAGTTTAGGTATTACATTGCCCATTTGAGAATGTTTCGTTTACTCGCTATATTGTTAAGGTATTATTTTCGATTTTTGGTTGAGCATTGATAGGACTGTGAATGAGAGACAATGGACTATTGAACTCTTGCGGACTATTATAAGGGAAAAATTATGGCAATCAATGCCAAAACTTTTTTTTTTGAGTGGAGCATTGTAATAAAGGGGGAAATGAGTAATTTCCTCATTAACAATGCAATATTGAAACCTCTCAATACGGCACTGTATCCGAGGAATGCATATCGATTCCACAGCTACGTTATCATCATTCAATCAGCACGCATTAAAATAAATCCGTTCAGCGCAGTCTAACTACAAGACGCAAAGAAATCAAACTGTGACAAATATAAACTACTCACCCCGTCACGATAAAGATTCGAAAACGGTCGTTTTCGAATAGTTTATTATAAATAAAAGTTGTGGATTTATTAGAGTTCATGATCTTCAAACTCATGAAAACTAACACTTCCACACTTGAGAAAAACATAAGAAGGTATTATTTATGATTATGGGTCAAAAAGGGTATCTACAACCGTGGGACTTGAAAACGGCCAACTGGCATCATTTTTTTGATCCTCCTTCAAAGAGGAAGAACCTTTAAAAAAGGAATCTTATTGGTAATGCCAACTTTTGAAGGGGGAAAGAAACACCCACAAGTAGAGGAATAGTTAATTTTCATCGTCAAGGGATAATCAGTACCGTTTGGGAAAAGGACCAAAGGGGTTCATCGACGTGCTCGCGGAGTTCGGCTCGCGGTTTATTTTTGGGAGTGAAATAGAAAATTTCACAGTCAGTTTTAAGTCTCAAGCGGAGACTTATAGATATTGTATTGTAAAGTCACGTACTCGTCGGTAAATCACGAAACCGAAACGGAAGTGCGTGTAGGGAAGACGGTACACGGAAGTTGATCAAAGAGGAAGGATCGTTTCGTGGATACCAGTGGAGAAAAGCCAAATTATAGGAAAGAGATCAAGGTCAGAATTTTCCAATTTTTTTTATGAGAATAGTCAAGTCCGAAAGTCTTGTCATCTCTCATCTCCTATCTGCTCACAACTTACATTTCCTTAGTGTTAGGTTATTTTGGATTTTTTGTAATTAAGTAACCCAGGGAACAGGAAAACTTACATTTTCTTCATTAAATTTTCTTATACAATCTGAGGTACAGACGTAAGGATTACTTTGTTACCTCAGTATATTTTGTAGGTATTTTGGAAAATAGATTTTTTTTGTTAAGTTATTTCAATAGTTTCAATTATCCCTAAAACTGAGAACTCTCTGAAAAAAAAATAACACTAAGACCTTCTCATTTCTGCAGAAGGCCGTACCCACTCAAATTTTGTTTATTGGGTTGACATGAAGCCGCTCTCATTCGTCAGCCCCCTTAACATCTAGAAAATCCCTTATGAACAAAGTCACTTTTTATACGAAAAGGACAATGTTCATATAAAAGGGCTCTATTATACTTGATCATTGTTCAAGATTATATTGTAGCTGATTCAATGATAATTCCAAATACCTATACATATAGTACAGATTCTCATAACACATTGTCACTTGCTTTCATATTTCAGTTTTCTACGGTGGTCTTGGTCTTCAATTTGAATAAAAATATTGTTCCTGAAGTGTAGAGGTTGGTTATCGCGTTGCTGTAGAGGCAATGTTTATATACGATTCAATTCAGATAGCCTTTTATTGCTTTTGAAACTTTTGTGGATGAGGATCTACAGTAGTCTGGCATTTTTTGTTCCTTCCACCGGATGGAACCAGGCCGGGAGTTGAAGACCAGTGGGGGTTCCAACACTCGGAAAAATTATAAAAACAAAAATCCCAGAATTCCAGCCAATCATTAATATTCATTCTGGAAATGAGGAGCTGAAGCTCATTGAAGTCCTTCATTTTTCTTATATATAATTATAATGTGTATTCTGAAATATTCCATACATTGTAACCTGATTTGTCATTGAATATGTCCATATTGATAAGCCATAATTTGCTAGTTCAAATTTGTTTGAATTTTTAATCTTCAGTATTTGTAGCAATATTTCTTTTATGAACGTTTAACAAGAGGTTACCTACTCTTGTTAAACGAATATACAGGCTTTATATACATGGATCCCCTCGCCGGTGCCCACTTAAATGTTCGTTAATTGTTTGCAAAGTTTTCAGAATTCAGATATACAGTATTGAATCAGAATTTCGATTAGGTTGATATAAGGGAGACCTAGCTTCGTGATGGTCTAACATTTTCATTTGAAATTTAGAGATACAATGTCGTTAATAAAGACAGAGCTACTAGAGGGGGTGGCATGGGTATCTATATCAGCACCTCAGAGGTAAAGTGTATTAAGTCACATTTTTTCAGACACGAACTCTTCACAGTAGTGGATTTACATTAGTAGATTCTAGCTAGTGGAACACATTTTCGACTCCCTAGGTATATCAAGTCGCCAAATAATGGCAGTAAACATTCTCTGAAACAATAATCGGACTGAAAAATCTCTTTTTTATCTAATTTTGATATTGTGACTTAACACACTTTGTTAGTAGGATGTTTTGGACAGAGTATTTTAACTCAGTATTTTAACAAACACAACACAAGTACTTTCAACAAGCTTATTATATTTTTAATGATGTTACAAGTGATCACAAGAGATGTTGTCTGTTAGCTAGCGTGGCGTGGGTGGAGAGAGAGAGAGAGAGTTCTACTATCATACATACACAATCTGTGTTCTGAACACAAAACTTGCTCTTCTTCTTCTCGGTGTTGCCACTTCACATACAGAATATTCGAGTTAGATTACATATACAATCATAGATAAATAATATATACAATCACATAATTATATTTGCCTCTACATTACTCCCCTCCCAGGAGCTGCAATTGAAAATAAGAGGAAAAGAGGAAAAAAAAATTTTGTTTATATATAAAAAAAAGGAATTGCAGTGACGAAATACAACTGTGTAAATGTTTGATATTGGGAGGCAAAAAAATAGAAATGGAATATTGGCATACTTGTCAAACAATTAAATGTATATAATTCCTAAAAATTAATAATACAACATAGAATGTATCGACAATATTTTAAATTTTTACATAATTTTTGTAGACACCATATCATTAAAACGGACGAGGAAACGTACATGACGTCCACTACGAGTAGTTTTAGATGATGTTGACGGAATTTCAGGGGTGTGGAACCATCGAAGAACTGGACACCTTTCTCAATTTCATCAATTCACTATCTAAAATTAAGTTCACTCTAGAAATTTCAAAACAAAATAAAATAAATTTCTTAGATCTCAACATCACCTTAAATACGGATAATTCATTCGAGTTTGATATCTATCGAAAGCCTACACAAACTGACGTAATTATTCCGAGTTACTCATATCACTCTCCTTTAATCAAAAAGACCGCCTTCTATTACCTTCTTAACCGTTTAAATAATATACCGCTTTCTGAAATGAATTATCACATAGAACTTAATAATATCTATAAAATAGCAGCAGAAAATCATTATACAAAACAGTATGTCGACAATATCTTGACCTCCATAATAAAAAGAAAAATTTTGAAGAAAATATATCCTCATACCACAGTCAAAAAAACCTACATAGCTATTCCCTACTTTTCCAACCTAAACAGCAGACTACAAACAATGCTATCGAAATATGAGTTAAACCTCGTCAATGTTTCTCATAGAACACTAGAGGGAATACTACTCAACAACAAACCCAGAAAAGATAACAATCAAAAAAGCGGAATATATAAGATTACCTGCGAGAACTGTCCTGCCTTCTATATCGGGATGACGACCAGAGCAGCAAAAATCAGATTTAACGAACATATTAAAAATAGGCCCACTTCTGCCATGGGAAATCATTTGATTGACAGTAAACATTCCACCTCACTTGCCAATCTAACTCTACTTCATCAAAATAACGATTTTTATAAGCTGACACTATTAGAACAATTTGAAATTTTGAAGAACAAGAACAATGACTATCTCCTTAACGATATAAAAGATTTCCCGACGCCTAATCTGTTCAAGTCGATTCGCCCCCTAACAACATAATTTCAACTTTCCGATGACCCCTGTACTCGTGTAAATTGTTCCTAAGATGACTGACAGCTGACGCAAATATTTCCACGCAAGACAGATAACTCGATTGATAAATATCGACACTGACCACCCAAAAATAAATACGACCAAATTCGTAACATCGTAACAAAACTTGAATACTGAAACTTTAAAAAGAAAACTAAAATTCATGAAAGTTGAAGGTACATATTCCTTTGACGGTGAGTGAATAATAACAAAGTCTGTCACGCTTGTTCACTTTTATTGTTATTCTAAAGATTATTATGTGAAAGAAATTCAGGAGTATTATTGGAAATATCAGGATCTACTTGTACTTGACCCTCCTGCTCAGTAGTGACGTCCGTGAGTGTCTTTTCGTAGGGATCATCAATCAATAGATAGCAGGTTTAAGTCTGTCTATAGAAATTTTGCTTTGTTTATCATGTATTTGAATTATAAAATATTTGTTTGACCGTTCAAGCACTAAAAATGGACCTTCGTATGCAGGTTTGAGGGGCTTTCTAACCCTATCAATTCGAACAAAAACATGGGAGCATACTGACAAATCTTTATGAACAAAGATACGTGCCTTAGTTTTCTGCTGAATGTTACATGGTCTTAATGTACGCATTTTCATTTGCAATTCTGTTACAAACGATTCTGGGTCCATTTTGGTTACGGAATTTTCAAAGAATTCACCTGGTAATCGTATTGATGTCCCGTAGACCATCTGTGCTGTGGTGAAGTTGGAGTCTACTTTCAGAGAAGCCCGAATACCTAACAGCACTGTAGGAAGAGTATCTGTCCATCTAACAGAAGCTCTTATAGCTGCTTTAATGGTGCGGTGCTGCCGCTCAATTTTGCCATTGCATTGTGAATGATAAGCTGTAGTATGGCAGAGTTTTACTCCACAAAATGACGTGAGATGATGAAAAAGGGAATATGTAAATTGACTTCCACGATCGGTTATGACACATGAAGGTGTTCCAAACCTCGTAATCCAATTTTGGTAAAAAGCACGGGCAACTGTTTCTGCAGATATATCCTGTAAAGGAATTGCCTCAATCCAATTAGTGAATCTGTCTATACAGGTTAAAATATAAGTTTTGCCTTCTGAGACAGGTAAAGGTCCCACCAGATCTATATGAATAGTTGAAAACCGTTCATCTGGCTCAGAGAATTTGGCTACTTCAGATTTGGTATTTTTCGAAATTTTATTTTTTTGACAATTCATGCATGATCGCGTCCAGTTTCTAACATCTGCGTTAATTCCAGGCCAAACAAATCTGGCAGACATATTTTTCACAGTTGCTTTTACTCCTTGATGCGCACAACCATGAATGTGATCAAAGACTGACTTCCGGAATTTTTTTGGTATGTAGGGCCTAATGCACTGCGTTGAAGTGTCGCATCATAAAACTATTCCAGATTCAAGCTGGTGTTGTTTGAGTTGCAAAGAGGTATTGCTTTTCTTCAATTCTGTCAATTCGATATCAGTCTTTTGTGCATCTGCAATTTTTTTAAAATCAATTGCTTCGACACTATCGATTCGAGACAACGCATCTGCAACGATATTATCGTTACCACTGATGTGTTGTATATTTGTTGTAAATTCAGATATGTATTGAAGTTGTCGCAATTGTCTAGCATTGGCTTTTTCATTTTTTTGATGGAAAGCATAAGTTAATGGTTTATGATCTGTGTATATAACAAAATCTCTACCTTGAAGTAAATCTTTGAACTGTTTGACTGCCAAATACACACCTAACAGTTCACGGTCATACGTACTATAAATTTTTTGAGCCGAATTTAATTTTTTTGAAAAAAATGCTAGGGGTTTCCACTCTGATTCTCCATACTGCTGCAGAGCTGCGCCTACTGCGCAATCTGATGCATCAGTAAATAATCCTATCGGGAGATCTGGATTAGGGACAGTTAATAATGCCGCATTAGCTAAATCGGTTTTACATTTTTCAAAGTCTTCCGCTAATTTTGGTGTCCAATCAATTAACCTGTTATCCTTTTTACGAGCACCCTTTAATAGTTCATTCTAGTCTGCTTGGTTGTGAGCTGCGTTTTTAATGTATGGCCTATAAAAATTTATTATACCTAAAAATTGGCGCAATTCATGAATTGTCTTAGGTCGACTCAAATCAATAATACTCTGTACTTTATCAGGAAGCGGTTTAGATCCTGCTGGAGTGATAAAGTATCCCAAAAATTTTATTTCTCGAATGCCAAATTGTGATTTTGCAACATTAATTCTGAGACCGAATTTTAAGAGCCTATCAAAAACAAGTTTGAGGTTTTGGATATGCTCCTCTTCAGAGGCAGATGCTATAAGGATATCGTCAATATAAGGAAATGCAAATTCTAAACCTCTCAAAACTTCATGAATAAACCGTTGAAAAGTAGAAGGGGAATTACGTAGTCCAAATGGCATAACTTTGAATTCAAATAACCCGAATGGAGTTGTAATGGCGGTTTTATGTCTATCTTCTTCAGCTATTGGTATGTGGAAATAAGCTTTATGAAGGTCAATTTTGGAAAAAATTTGTTTTTTACCTAATATGTGATTAAAATCTTCGATCCGAGGGATGGGATATCGGTCAGGAAGAGTTTTTTCATTCAAACGCCTATAATCTCCACATGGACGCCAGGAACCGTCTTTTTTTTTGGACCAAATGTAAGGGGCTAGCCCATTCTGATTTGGATGGCTGAATAATACCATTGTCTAGCATGAATTGAAATTCCTGTTTAGCTATACTCAATTTTTGTTTGTCAAGACGTCTGGGTTTACAAAATACCGGTTGTCCTGTTGTAATGATTTGGTGTTTGACATTATGCTTAACATTATTAGGTATAAAGTTTGGTCGAGTTAACTCAGAATAATTGTTCAATAGTTGACCAAATTTATCATAATTATTACCTACTACTAATGTACTCACTACATCTTCTGATGTGACTGGCGCTAATTCTCCTTTTCTGCAGAGTTTAGTGTCTCCATCTACCAACTGTTGCCTTTTTAAGTCGATGAGTAGATTAAATCTCTTCAGAAAGTCAGCACCCAGTATTCCCCTCGAGGTTTTGGCTATGATGAATGGCCATTTGAATGCACGTCTTAGACCTAGGTCGATTTCCATGATTCTGGAACCATATGTGGGTATCTGAGTTTCATTAGCAGCATACAGGCAGTACTCATCATATGGGATGATTGATACATCTGCACCACTGTCAACTAGAAATTGCAATCCCGTGTTCCTGTCTATAATGAATAAACGGGAATTGCAGCAAGTGGCCACCTCAGTAGTAGAAGTTGCTGCATCTTCCACTACTGATTGGAGTTTTCCGCATTCTTCCAAGCACAAGGATCTTTACATTTTTCAGGATAACACTTCTTGCCATATCTATAATGAAAATAACAGTATTTTCCTTCTGGATTGTATCTTCTTCTTGATTTGGATCTATCTCGATTTCTCCCAGAAGAATGATTTCTCCTAGAGGGTCTTTTATCACCATCAGTACTAAGCTGTTTTATTGCTCTACTCAATGCAGCAACTTCAGCTCTCAATTCATTTAATTCGTTAGAAGTGCCTCTGCTTGAGTTAGAACCTGAACTATTTACTTCGTATAGTTCATTGGGAGAGTTTAATTCATATATTTTATCGGCCATAGTTGCCAGTCTATCAACACTCTCTTCACTTGTGATGACTACATTTTTAATACTGACCGGTAAATTTTCTAACCATAAGGTTTTTATTACCCTTTCCGATATGTCAGTTCCAGCTAGAGTTTTTAATTTTCTAAGGAGTTAACTGGGCTTCAGATCACCAAGGTTATGCCCTGTTAACAACCTTTTTATTCGCTTTTCCTCACTCTCTGTAAATATGCTTGTTAGTCTTTCTTTGGCAAGCTGGTATTTGTTATCCTCTGAACTGGTTGCTATATCCCATATATTGTCTATCACCGAAGGTTCCAGTTGGGATATCAAATAATCAAATTTGGTACAATCTTTCTTGATGCCATTTAAACGAAATTGTGCATCTATTTGATAAAACCAGCGTTCCGGTTTTTCGGGCCAAAACGGTGGGATTTTCACCGATATTTTGTTAATTTTAGGAGATTCATTATTCACAATACCTTGTTGTTCAGTAACTTCTTCTCCCATGTCTGATGATTCAGGTCCAGGCATTTTCGTGGATTCAAACTCACCGTTTATATTTCACTACCGATAATTTACACTTGACTAGATCACGTCGGGGTCACCAATTGTTAGTAGGATGTTTTGGACTGAGTATTTTAACTCAGTATTTTAACAAACACAACACAAGTACTTTCAAAAAGCTTATTATATTTTTAATAATGTTACAAGTGATCACAAGAGATGTTGTCTGTTAGCTAGCGTGGCTTGGGTGGAGAGAGAGAGAGAGAGAGAGTTCTACTATCATACATACACAATCTGTGTTCTGAACACAAAACTTGCTCTTCTTCTTCTCGGTGTTGCCACTTCACATACAGAATATTCGAGTTAGATTACATATACAATCATAGATAAATAATATATACAATCACATAATTATATTTGCCTCTACAAATTTACCTCTGGGTGCTGATATAAAGAAGAATCTACGTTTTCATGTCGTCAACTTTGATCTTAATTTAGAAAATGCATGTACTCTACTGGAACGGGAAGGTACAGAACATCAGTTGGTTGTAAAATCGACATGCTTTTTAGATCACATTATTACTACTAATCCTGAGTTGTTCCAAGGTGAGGATGTTTTAGATATACCTACCCACTTTCGTCTTGAATGGCGGACTCAGAACTAGAAGGAATGAGCAATATAGGTATATCTCGAAGAGATTTCAGGCAATTCTCATTTGAAAATTTTCAGGAGAATCTAGTTGACTTTTATCTTCAAAATATCTTCAATATACGAATGATTGATGATATAATAATTCATACATCTAAACTCTGTTCTTTTAAAAAAAGTGCCGGATCTATGATTTTTTCTGACCGAAGCAAAAATTCATGACGGCGCCCCCTGCTTTAAAGTTGGATATGATACTTGAAAGCTTTAAAAATGTATATCTACACTCGTGCAAAAAATTCGATCCATACGATTTTTTCAATAAAAAATTAAGATCTTTGGATATTAAACTTTAAAACAAGTTATAGATTGAAAAATACGCATTGAATATCAATAAAATCCATAGTTTACAGAAAATAAGTCTTTATTATATAGAGCCATTCACCATAATACAGAAAATTGAAAAATGAATGAAAACTTTTTAAATAAAAAATGGCAATACAAAAATGTGGTGTATGCAGTGATAGTTAATACCTAGTGTTTCCTCCTCGGGCCCTTATAACAGCTTGCATACGGCGTGGCATCGAGCTAATCAACCTATGGATGTCAGTTTGGTCCAATTCTCTCCATATTTCCTGAAGAGCCGCACCGAGCTCAGCCAGGTTGTTTGGACGAGGTATTCGTACTCGATATTGCCTTCCCATTATGTCCCACAGATGCTCAATTGGATTGAGATCAGGACTGGCAGCTGGCCAATTCATACGGACAATTCCCACCTCTTCTAAATAGTCATTGACGATCCTAGCACGGTGCGGACGCGCATAATCGTCCATGAAAAGAAAATTGGGTCCGATGAACGGGGCAAAAGGTATCACATGCTCATCAAGAATGGTCGTTATGTATCTTGCACCCGTCATAGAACCGCCATCCACGATAGCTAGGTCAGTACAAGCTTCGTAACTTATACCACCCCAAATCATCACTGAGCCTCCTCGATAGCTTATTCTTTCTGCAATATTGCACTGAGCAAATTGCTCTCCTTGCCTCCGCCAAACTCTTTCGCGGCCGTCTGGTGACCTCAAGCTAAACCTGGACTCGTCTGAGAACAATACACTTCGCCAGTCTGCGTCATTCCAGTTTTCGTGTTCTCTTGCAAAGGCAAGTCTAGCTCTGCGATGCTCTACGGTTAATAGTGGACATAGGGCTGGCCTTCTGGATACTAAATGAGCTTCAGCAAGTCGACGTCGAACTGTCCACCTGCTTACATCCACATTTATCACTTCATTCAGACGATTGGCCAGTTGAACTGATGTGTTATGTCGATTTCTCAAACATAAAGTTACCAAAAATCGGTCATCTCGTTCGGATGTTGCCCTTCTACGACCGGAACCAGGCCTCCTTGTGAAGTTGCCGGTTTAATTGAATCGCTGAACTGCTCTTTGAACCACCGAACGTCTAACACCTAACACATCAGCTGCATAATACTGGCTACGGCCATCTTGAACTAAAGCCACCGCTCTAGCTGCATCCGTCGGAGTTAAGAACATTTTATTGCAATTAGAATTAAGAATGCAACGCGGTTTGACACTACAGGATCACTAAGCAGGTAACACGGGTTGAAATAAATGCAATAAACAATGATTTATCTTTTCGCTTATCGGAATATTTTTTTCAAATAAAAACATAAATGCCTTTGTGATAAAAAATGCAGAACTAATATAAACATTTGAGTTTATTTCGGATATACGAGGGTATACGTAAAAATACATATGCCATACAATAACTTGAGAGTCGCAAGACTTAAAATAAATGAGAAAAAAGAAATGGATCGAATTTTTTGCACCTGAGTGTATATTACATCATTTGTGTAATAAATGAATTCATCAAAAATAACAAAAATGAATAATAAAAATAAATAATAATAATAAGATGAACGGTGTAACACGGCTGATTCGCATAAATAATGAACAAGGGATGTCAAACTTTATTGAATTTCTATTAAAAAAAGACTTCTACAGGAAACGAGGGTAGATTTTAACGGAGCTATTTCGGAAAGATATGAAATATCAGTGATCCGCTATATAGGGAATATTTCGTTGGATCATTACATTATCACGAAAAATATCCGACGAGAGCATAGTGACACTCGGCATGCGGAATTGTTATTTTGATGTAAATATTGCCTGGAAATTTCGTTCCCTTGCAAAGGGATCCAGGGGGTGAAATTTCATCCCCTATTTTGAAAAATT
The DNA here is from genome assembly GCA_038502775.1 of Hippodamia convergens. NCBI lineage: Eukaryota > Metazoa > Arthropoda > Insecta > Coleoptera > Coccinellidae > Hippodamia > Hippodamia convergens. Next base: position 4,313,826 of record CM076610.1, on the reverse strand, counting down.
CGATATCTCGGAAAATACTGAACGGAGCACAATTAAACTCGGTACGTAGTACTGTTATATGGATTCGAACATGTGGTGAAAATTTCGTCCACTTGCAGAGGGATCCAGGGGGTGAAATTTCATCCCCTATTTTGGAAAATTCGATATCTCGGAAATTACTCAACATAGCACAATTAAACTCGGTACGTAATACTGTTATATGGATACGAACATTTGGTGAAAATTTCGTCCACTTGCAGAGGGAGCCAGGGGGTGAAATTTCATCCCTTATTTTGAAAAATTCGATATCTCGGAAAGTACTCAACGGAGCACGATTGAACTCGGTACGTAGTACTGTTATACCGATTCGAACATTTGGTGAAAATTTCGTCCACTTGCAGAGGGAGCCAGGGGGTGAAATTTCATCCCCTATTTTGAAAAATTCAATATCTCGGAAATACTAAACGGAGCACAATTAAACTCGGTAGGTGTGACTATTATATCGATTCGAACATTTGATGAAAATTTCATACACTTGCAAAGGGATCCAGGGGGTGAAATTTCATCCCCTATTTTGAAAAATTCGATATCTCGGAAAATACTCAACGGAGCACAATTAAACTCGGTACGTAGTATTGTCATATGGATACGAACATTTGGTGAAAATTTCGTCCACTTGCAGAGGGAGCCAGGGGGTGAAATTTCATCCCTTATTTTGAAAAATTCGATATCTCGGAAAGTACTCAACGGAGCACGATTTAACTCGGTACGTAGTACTGTTATATGGATTCGAACATTTGGTGAAAATTTTGTTCACTTGCAAAGGGAGCCAGGGGGTGAAATTTCATCCCTTATTTTGAAAAATTCGATATCTCAGAAAGTACTCAACGGAGCACGATTAAACTCGGTACGTAGTACTGTTATATGGATTCGAACATGTGGTGAAAATTTTGTTCACTTGCAAAGGGAGCCAGGGGGTGAAATTTCATCCCCTATTTTGAAAAATTCGATATCTCGGAAAATACTAAACGGAGCACAATTAAACTCGGTAGGTGTGACTATTATATCGATTCGAACATGTGGTGAAAATTTTTTTCACTTGCAGAGGGAGCCAGGGGGTAAAATTTCATCCCCTATTTTGGAAAATTCGATATCTCGTGAAATACTCAACGGAGCACAATTAAACTCGGTATGTAGTACTGTTATACCGATTCGAACATTTGGTGAAAATTTCGTCCACTTGCAGAGGGAGCCAGGGGGTGAAATTCCATCCCCTATTTTGGAAAATTCGATATCTCGTAAAATACTGAACGGAGCACAATTAAACTCGGTAGGTGTGACTATTATATCGATTCGAACATGTGGTGAAAATTTTGTTCACTTGCAGAGGGAGCCAGGGGGTAAAATTTCATCCCCTATTTTGGAAAATTCGATATCTCGTGAAATACTCAACGGAGCACAATTAAACTCGGTATATAGTACTGTTATACCGATTCGAACATTTGGTGAAAATTTCGTCCACTTGCAGATGGAGCCAGGGGGTAAAATTTCATCCCCTATTTTGGAAAATTCGATATCTCGTGAAATACTCAACGGAGCACAATTAAACTCGGTATGTAGTACTGTTATACCGATTCGAACATTTGGTGAAAATTTCGTCCACTTGCAGAGGGAGCCAGGGGGTGAAATTTCATCCCCTATTTTGGAAAATTCGATATCTCGTGAAATACTCAACGGAGCACAATTAAACTCGGTATGTAGTACTGTTATACCGATTCGAACATTTGGTGAAAATTTCGTCCACTTGCAGAGGGAGCCAGGGGGTGAAATTTCATCCCCTATTTTGAAAAATTCGATATCTCGTAAAATACTAAACGGAGCACAATTAAACTCGGTAGGTGTGACTATTATATCGATTTGAACATTTGATGAAAATTTTGTCTACTTGCAGAGGGAGCCAGGGGGTGAAATTACATCCCCTATTTTGAAAAATTCGATATCTCGGAAAGTCCTCAACGGAGCACAATCAAACTCGGTACGTAGTACTGTTATACCGATTCGAACATTTGGTGAAAATTTCGTCCACTTGCAGAGGGAGCCAGGGGGTGAAATTTCATCCCCTATTTTGGAAAATTCGATATCTCGTGAAATACTCAACGGAGCACAATTAAACTCAGTATGTAGTACTGTTATACCGATTCGAAAATTTGGTGAAAATTTCGTCCACTTGCAGAGGGAGCCAGGTGGTGAAATTTCATCCCTTATTTTGAAAAATTCGATATCTCGGAAAGTACTCAACGGAGCACGATTAAACTAGGTACGTAGTACTGTTATATGAATTCGAACATGTGGTGAAAATTTTGTTCACTTGCAAAGGGAGCCAGGGGGTGAAATTTCATCCCTTATTTTGAAAAATTCGATATCTCGGGAATTACTCAACGGAGCACAAATAAACTTGGTTAGTATGACTGTTATATGAATTCGAACATTTGGTGAAAATTTCGTCCACTTGCAGAGGGAGCCAGGGGGTGAAATTTCATCCCCTATTTTGAAAAGTTCGATATCTCGGAAAATACTGAACGGAGCACAATTAAACTCGGTATGTAGTACTGTTATACCGATTCGAACATTTGGTGAAAATTTCGTTAACTTCCAGAGGGAGCCAGGTGGTGAAATTTCATCCCCTGGCTCCCTCTGCAAGTGGACGAAATTTCCACCAAATGTTCGAATCCATATAACAGTACTACGAATCGAGTTTAATCGTGCTCCGTTGAGTAATTTCCGAGATATCGAATTTTCCAAAATGGGGGGTGAAATTTCATCCCCTGGATCCCTCTGCAAGTTGACGATATTTTCATCAAATGTTCGAATAGATATGATAGTCACACCTACCGAGTTTAATTATGCTCCGTTTATTATTTTCCGAGATATCGAATTTTTCAGAATAGGGGATGAAATTTCACCCCCTGGCTCCCTTTGCAAGTGAACAAAATTTTCACCACATGTTCGAATCTATATATCAATACTACGTACCAAGTTTAATCGTGCTCCGTTGAGTACTTTCCGAGATATCGAATTTTTCAAAATAAGGGATGAAATTTCACCCCCTGGCTCCCTTTGCAAGTGAACAAAATTTTCACCAAATGTTCGAATCCATATAACAGTACTCCGTACCGAGTTTAATCGTGCTCCGTTGAGTACTTTCCGAGATATCGAATTTTTCAAAATAAGGGATGAAATTTCACCACCTGGCTCCCTCTGAAAGTGGACGAAATTTTCACCAAATGTTCGAATCGGTATAACAGTACTACATACCGAGTTTAATTGTGCTCCGTTGAGTATTTCACGAGATATCGAATTTTCCAAAATAGGGGATGAAATTTCACCCCCTGGCTCCCTCTGCAAGAGGACGAAATTTTCACCAAATGTTCGAATCGGTATAACAGTACTACGTACCGAGTTTAATTGTGCTCCGTTGAGGACTTTCCGAGATATCGAATTTTTCAAAATAGGGGATGTAATTTCACCCCCTGGCTCCCTCTGCAAGTGGACAAAATTTTCATCAAATGTTCAAATCGATATAATAGTCACACCTACCGAGTTTAAATGTGCTCCGTTTAGTATTTTCCGAGATATCGAATTTTTCAAAATAGGGGATGAAATTTCATCCCCTGGCTCCCTCTGCAAGTGGACAATATTTTCATCAAATGTTCGAATCGATATAATAGTCGCACCTACCGAGTTTAATTCTGCTCCGTTTAGTATTTTACGAGATATCGAATTTTCCAGAATAGGGGATGAAATTTCACCCCCTGGCTCCATCTGCAAGTGGACGAAATTTTCACCAAATGTTCGAATCGGTATAACAGTACTACATACCGAGTTTAATTGTGCTCCGTTGAGTATTTCACGAGATATCGAATTTTCCAAAATAGGGGATGAAATTTCACCCCCTGGCTCCCGCTGCAAGAGGACGAAATTTTCACCAAATGTTCGAATCGGTATAACAGTACTACGTACCGAGTTTAATTGTGCTCCGTTGAGGACTTTTCGAGATATCGAATTTTTAAAAATAGGGGATGTAATTTCACCCCCTGGCTCCCTCTGCAAGTGGACAAAATTTTCATCAAATGTTCAAATCGATATAATAGTCACACCTACCGAGTTTAAATGTGCTCCGTTTAGTATTTTCCGAGATATCGAATTTTTCAAAATAGGGGATGAAATTTCACCCCCTGGCTCCCTCTGCAAGTGGACAATATTTTCATCAAATGTTCGAATCGATATAATAGTCGCACCTACCGAGTTTAATTCTGCTCCGTTTAGTATTTTACGAGATATCGAATTTTCCAGAATAGGGGATGAAATTTCACCCCCTGGCTCCATCTGCAAGTGGACGAAATTTTCACCAAATGTTCGAATCGGTATAACAGTACTACATACCGAGTTTAATTGTGCTCCGTTGAGTATTTCACGAGATATCGAATTTTCCAAAATAGGGGATGAAATTTTACCCCCTGGCTCCCTCTGCAAGTGAACAAAATTTTCACCACATGTTCGAATCGATATAATAGTCACACCTACCGAGTTTAATTGTGCTCCGTTTAGTATTTTCCGAGATATCGAATTTTTCAAAATAGGGGATGAAATTTCACCCCCTGGCTCCCTTTGCAAGTGAACAAAATTTTCACCACATGTTCGAATCCATATAACAGTACTACGTACCGAGTTTAATCGTGCTCCGTTGAGTACTTTCCGAGATATCGAATTTTTCAAAATAAGGGATGAAATTTCACCCCCTGGCTCCCTTTGCAAGTGAACAAAATTTTCACCAAATGTTTGAATCTATATAACAGTACTACGTACCGAGTTTAATCGTGCTCCGTTGAGTACTTTCCGAGATATCGAATTTTTCAAAATAGGGGATGAAATTTCACCCCCTGGCTCCCTCTGCAAGTGGACAATATTTTCATCAAATGTTCGAATCGATATAATAGTCGCACCTACCGAGTTAAATTCTGCTCCGTTTAGTATTTTACGAGATATCGAATTTTCCAGAATAGGGGATGAAATTTCACCCCCTGGCTCCATCTGCAAGTGGACGAAATTTTCACCAAATGTTCGAATCGGTATAACAGTACTACATACCGAGTTTAATTGTGCTCCGTTTAGTATTTCACGAGATATCGAATTTTCCAAAATAGGGGATGAAATTTCACCCCCTGGCTCCCTCTGCAAGAGGACGAAATTTTCACCAAATGTTCGAATCGGTATAACAGTACTACGTACCGAGTTTAATTGTGCTCCGTTGAGGACTTTCCGAGATATCGAATTTTTCAAAATAGGGGATGTAATTTCACCCCCTGGCTCCCTCTGCAAGTGGACAAAATTTTCATCAAATGTTCAAATCGATATAATAGTCACACCTACCGAGTTTAAATGTGCTCCGTTCAGTATTTTCCGAGATATCGAATTTTTCAAAATAGGGGATGAAATTTCACCCCCTGGCTCCCTCTGCAAGTGGACAATATTTTCATCAAATGTTCGAATCGATATAATAGTCGCACCTACCGAGTTTAATTCTGCTCCGTTTAGTATTTTACGAGATATCGAATTTTCCAGAATAGGGGATGAAATTTCACCCCCTGGCTCCATCTGCAAGTGGACGAAATTTTCACCAGATGTTCGAATCGGTATAACAGTACTACATACCGAGTTTAATTGTGCTCCGTTGAGTATTTCACGAGATATCGAATTTTCCAAAATAGGGGATGAAATTTCACCCCCTGGCTCCCTCTGCAAGAGGACGAAATTTTCACCAAATGTTCGAATCGGTATAACAGTACTACGTACCGAGTTTAATTGTGCTCCGTTGAGGACTTTCCGAGATATCGAATTTTTCAAAATAGGGGATGTAATTTCACCCCCTGGCTCCCTCTGCAAGTGGACAAAATTTTCATCAAATGTTCAAATCGATATAATAGTCACACCTACCGAGTTTAAATGTGCTCCGTTTAGTATTTTCCGAGATATCGAATTTTTCAAAATAGGGGATGAAATTTCACCCCCTGGCTCCCTCTGCAAGTGGACAATATTTTCATCAAATGTTCGAATCGATATAATAGTCGCACCTACCGAGTTTAATTCTGCTCCGTTTAGTATTTTACGAGATATCGAATTTTCCAGAATAGGGGATGAAATTTCACCCCCTGGCTCCATCTGCAAGTGGACGAAATTTTCACCAAATGTTCGAATCGGTATAACAGTACTACATACCGAGTTTAATTGTGCTCCGTTGAGTATTTCACGAGATATCGAATTTTCCAAAATAGGGGATGAAATTTTACCCCCTGGCTCCCTCTGCAAGTGAACAAAATTTTCACCACATGTTCGAATCGATATAATAGTCACACCTACCGAGTTTAATTGTGCTCCGTTTAGTATTTTCCGAGATATCGAATTTTTCAAAATAGGGGATGAGATTTCACCCCCTGGCTCCCTTTGCAAGTGAACAAAATTTTCACCACATGTTCGAATCCATATAACAGTACTACGTACCGAGTTTAATCGTGCTCCGTTGAGTACTTTCCGAGATATCGAATTTTTCAAAATGAGGGATGAAATTTCACCCCCTGGCTCCCTCTGCAAGTGAACAAAATTTTCACCAAATGTTTGAATCTATATAACAGTACTACGTACCGAGTTTAATCGTGCTCCGTTGAGTACTTTCCGAGATATCGAATTTTTCAAAATAGGGGATGAAATTTCACCCCCTGGCTCCCTTTGCAAGTGAACAAAATTTTCACCACATGTTCGAATCCATATATCAGTACTACGTACCAAGTTTAATCGTGTTCCGTTGAGTACTTTCCGAGATATCGAATTTTTCAAAATAAGGGATGAAATTTCACCCCCTGGCTCCCTTTGCAAGTGAACAAAATTTTCACCACATGTTCGAATCCATATAACAGTACTACGTACCGAGTTTAATCGTGCTCCGTTGAGTACTTTCCGAGATATCGAATTTTTCAAAATGAGGTATGAAATTTCACCCCCTGGCTCCCTCTGCAAGTGAACAAAATTTTCACCAAATGTTTGAATCTATATAACAGTACTACGTACCGAGTTTAATCATGCTCCGTTGAGTACTTTCCGAGATATCGAATTTTTCAAAATAGGGGATGAAATTTCACCCCCTGGCTCCCTTTGCAAGTGAACAAAATTTTCACCACATGTTCGAATCCATATATCAGTACTACGTACCAAGTTTAATCGTGTTCCGTTGAGTACTTTCCGAGATATCGAATTTTTCAAAATAGGGGATGAAATTTCACCCCCTGGATCCCTTTGCAAGTGTATGAAATTTTCATCAAATGTTCGAATCGATATAATAGTCACACCTACCGAGTTTAATTGTGCTCCGTTTAGTATTTCCGAGATATTGAATTTTTCAAAATAGGGGATGAAATTTCACCCCCTGGCTCCCTCTGCAAGTGGACGAAATTTTCACCAAATGTTCGAATCGGTATAACAGTACTACGTACCGAGTTCAATCGTGCTCCGTTGAGTACTTTCCGAGATATCGAATTTTTCAAAATAAGGGATGAAATTTCACCCCCTGGCTCCCTCTGCAAGTGGACGAAATTTTCACCAAATGTTCGTATCCATATAACAGTATTACGTACCGAGTTTAATTGTGCTATGTTGAGTAATTTCCGAGATATCGAATTTTCCAAAATAGGGGATGAAATTTCACCCCCTGGATCCCTCTGCAAGTGGACGAAATTTTCACCACATGTTCGAATCCATATAACAGTACTACGTACCGAGTCTAATTGTGCTCCGTTCAGTATTTTCCGAGATATCGAATTTTTCAAAATAGGGGATGAAATTTCACCCCCTGGATCCCTTTGCAAGGGAACGAAATTTCCAGGCAATATTTACATCAAAATAACAATTCCGCATGTCGAGTGTCACTATGCTCTCGTCGGATATTTTTCGTGATAATGTAATGATCCAACGAAATATTCCCTATATAGCGGATCACTGATATTTCATATCTTTCCGAAATAGCTCCGTTAAAATCAACCCTCGTTTCCTGTAGAAGTCTTTTTTTAATAGAAATTCAATAAAGTTTGACATCCCTTGTTCATTATTTATGCGAATCAGCCGTGTTACACCGTTCATCTTACTGCAGATCCGTACGCCACTGGACACCGCGTTCGGGCGTTTCCGACAAACGGTCTGATGGATTTGGTCTGGTAGGTTCACACCGGTTTAAAGTAACCCCGTATCACCCTAAATCAAACGGCTTGGCTGAGAGGACTGTCAGAACATTTAAAGAAAGAATGTGCGCAAGTGACCAAACACTTGATCAATCGCAGAGGCTCCAAAGTTTTCTTTTCAGCTATAGAAACACAATCAGAAGATCAACCAAGAGAACACCCAGTCAGATGATGTTTGGACATCACCTCAGATCCCGTTTTGATCTATTGAAACCAGATATAAACATGAATATAGAACGAGAAAAATTTAAACAAAAAGAAAATCATGACAAAACTGCGAAGATACCAGAGTTTTTTGCTGAAGGAGAAAGAGTATGGATAAATAATCCTTTAAAGAAAGGATCTTCGCAAGGCCAAATAGTAAAGCAAACTGGGCCCCTATCGTTTATCGTAGATGTCAATGGTATCCAACGACGTAAACACTCTGACCAGATGAGGAGAAGATCAGATACCCCAGAAAATGTAGACGTGCCATCGGCTTCAGAACCAGTTGTTCCAAACCTAGAACTCGACATTGAGGAACCACTAAATGAGAATCCTGAACTCCTCTCCATGAGGCAGATGAAGCCAGAGCCGAGAAAGACGTAGCAAATGGAGATGGAGCCGATGAAGACCCAGGCCAAAGAAGAAATCCAATGCGGCGCAGGAAATGTTGTGAATGTACACCGAAAGATCATTTATTGTATTCTATGTGTGACATGCGCAGCATGCTATCCAAATATTTGAATGTCTGTGCCTTTGTACATTAGTCAGTTGAATTTGGTAAGTGCTTAAATATACACTATTTTTACATTCGTTAGTCGTGTACTGTCTTTACTTTCTTTTTCCCTATCGAGTAACAGTTTATGAACTCTGCCAGTATATATTTAATCAGTGCTCCATTTAATAAATATAATTAACAACAGGTTACGGTCCCAAATCGCTTACACCGCGTATACCTAGTATAAAGTTATTCAGTTCGGCCAGACTTGAAAACCACAACAGCATGGAATCCTACGTTAATCAAATCATCGAGACATCGCAGAAACTACGACGAACAGGTTTTAAAATCGATGAAGAGTGGATTGGTTCCTTGTTGCTAGCAGGTATTCCTGAAAAGTATAGCCCGATGATAATGGCTGTGGAACATTCGGGAATAGTAATAAGCACAGACTCAATTAAGACCAGACTACTGGACATCCAGATAGATGGCGGTAACAGTGGCAGCAATGGTGCGTTCGCAACGAACAGGAACACCAAGTCAGGTTACAGAAAACCATGGAGAGATGGCGCCGGCAAAGGAAGGGAGAATTCTTCATTCAGTTAAAGCACAGCCTTCTAAAGTACAAGCCAGGAACAAGGAAATTCGGCAACGTCGCGCGTAGGCCTACCAGGGACCCACGAAACTCGATGAATGTGAAACTGGCAACAGTTCTGCCAGCAACAGATTTAGCGTTCAACCGGTGCGCCGTAACTGGTGATCCCGCGGCACGGCCGACAGACGAGTTAGTTAGCGTCTTAAAAAACATTGAAACATAGTGGAATGGTATCATATTTTGAAATGAAATATTGTTTATGTATTAACTAGGGATAATAGTAGACTATATCCATTTCCGTCAAAGGGTGGGCGGAGGAATAAAAAAGGACATTGAAAATACATAATTCCGATAATTTCAAGTTCTATAAAAACCGAAAAAAAGTTGTCCCATATGTTGACTTGGTTTTTTGTGTTGATTTTGCTATCAAAAATCATTACTAATCGATGAAAGTCATTGTCGGGCCGTAGGAGGAGTACAGGGGGAATCTGAAAAATACTGTACTCTTATTACTCAATGTTCTATGAAAACTAAAAAAAAAGTTGTCCCATATGTTGACTTGGTTTTTTGTGTTGGTTTTGATATGAACAATCATTCCTAATCGATGAAAGTGATTGTCGGGCCGTAGGAGGAGTACAGGGGGAATCTGAAAAATAGTGTACTCTTATTACTCAATGTTCTATGAAAACTAAAAAAAAAAGTTGTCCCATATGTTGACTTGGTTTTTTGTGTTGGTTTTGATATGAACAATCATTCCTAATCGATGAGAGTCATTGTCGGGCCGTAGGAGGAGTACAGGGAGAGTCTGAAAAATACTGTACTTCTATTATTCAAAGTTCTATAAAAACCAAAAAAGACGTTGTCCCATATGTTGACTTGGTTTTTTGTGTTGATTTTGATATGAAAAATCATTACTAATCGATGAAAGTCATTGTCGGGCCGTAGGAGGAGTACAGGGGGAATCTGAAAAATACTGTACTCTTATTACTCAATGTTCTATGAAAACTAAAAAAAAAGTTGTCCCATATGTTGACTTGGTTTTTTGTGTTGGCTTTGCTATGAACAATCATTCCTAATCGATGAAAGTGATTGTCAAGCCGTAGGATGAGTACAGGGGGAATCTGAAAAATACTGTACTCTTAGTACTCAATGTTCTATGAAAACTAAAACAAAAGTTGTCCCATATGTTGACTTTGTTTTTTGTGTTGGTTTTGATATGAACAATCATTCCTAATCGATGAAAGTCATTGTCGGGCCGTAGGAGGAGTACAGGGAGAGTCTGAAAAATACTGTACTTCTATTATTCAAAGTTCTATGAAAACCGGAAAAGACCTTGTCGCATATGTTGACTTGAGTTTTTGTGTTGATTTTCATATGAACAATCATAACTAATCGATAAAAGTCATTGTCGGGCCGTTGGAGGAGTACAGGGGGAGTCTGAAAAATACTGTACTTCTATTATTAAAAGTACTATGAAAACCAAAAAAGACGTTGTCGCATATGTTGACTTGGGTTTTAGTGTTGATTTTGATATGAACAATCATTTCTAATCGTAAAAGTCATTGTCGGGCGGTAGGAGGAGTACAGGGGGAATCTGAATAATACTGTACTTCTATTATTCAAAGTTCTATAAAAACCAAAAAAGAAGTTGTCCCATATGTTGACTTGGTTTTTTGTGTTGATTCTGATATAAAAAATCATTCCTAATCGATGAAAGTGATTGTCGGGCCGTAGGAGGAGTACAGGGGGAATCTGAAAAATACTGTACTCTTATTACTCAATGTTCTATGAAAACTAAAAACAAAGTTGTCCCATATGTTGACTTGGTTTTTTGTGTTGGTTTTGATATGAACAATCATTCCTAATCAATGAAAGTCAATGTCGGGCCGTAGGAGGAGTACAGGGAGAATCTGAAAAATACTGTACTTCTAATATTCAAAGTTCTATAAAAACCAAAAAAGACGTTGTTCCATATGTTGACTTGGTTTTTTGTGTTGGTTTTGACATGAAAAATCATTACTAATCGATGAAAGTCATTGTCGGGCCGTAGGAGGAGTACAGGGGGAATCTGAAAAATACTGTACTCTTATTACTCAATGTTCTATGAAAACTAAAAAAAAAGTTGTCCCATATGTTGACTTAGTTTTTTATGTTGGTTTTGATATGAACAATCATTCCTAATCGATGAAAGTGATTGTCGGGCCGTAGGAGGAGTACAGGGAGAGTCTGAAAAATACTGTACTTCTAATATTCAAAGTTCTATAAAAACCAAAAAAGACGTTGTCTCATATGTTGACTTGGTTTTTTGTGTTGGCTTTGATATGAACAATCATTCCTAATCGATGAAAGTCATTGTCGGGCCGTAGGAGGAGTACAGGGAGAGTCTGAAAAATACTGTACTTCTAATATTCAAAGTTCTATAAGAACCAGAAAAGACGTTGTCCCATATGTGGACTTGGTTTTTTGTGTTGATTTTGATATGAAAAATTATTACTAAGCGATGAAAGTGATTGTCGGGCCGTAGGAGGAGTACAGGGAGAGTCTGAAAAATACTGTACTTCTAATATTCAAAGTTCTATAAAAACCAGAAAAGACGTTCTCCCATATGTTGACTTGGTTTTTTGTGTTGGCTTTGATATGAACAATCATTCCTAATCGATGAAAGTCATTGTCGGGCCGTAGGAGGAGTACAGGGAGAGTCTGAAAAATACTGTACTTCTAATATTCAAAGTTCTATAAGAACCAAAAAAGACGTTGTCCCATATGTTGACTTGGTTTTTTGTGTTGATTCTGATATGAAAAATTATTACTTATCGATGAAAGTCATTGTCGGGCCGTAGGAGGAGTACAGGGGGAATCTAAAAATACTGTACTCTTATTACTCAATGTTCTATGAAAACTAAAAAAAAGTTGTCCCATATGTTGACTTGGTTTTATGTGTTGGTTTTGATATGAACAATCATTCCTTATCGATGAAAGTCATTGTCGGGCCGTAGGAGGAGTACTGGGAGAGTCTGAAAAATACTGTACTTCTATTATTCAAAGTTCTATGAAAACCAAAAAAGACGTTGTCGCATATGTTGACTTGGGTTTTAGTGTTGATTTTGATATGAACAATCATTTCTAATCGATGAAAGTCATTGTCGGGCCGTAGGAGGAGTACAGGGGGAATCTGAAAAATACTGTACTTCCATTATTCAAAGTTCTATGGAAACCAAAAAAGACGTTGTCTCATATGTTGACTTGGGTTTTAGTGTTGATTTTGATATGAACAACAATGTTTTTCATCGATAAGGAATGATTGTACATATCAAAACCAACACAAAAAACCAAGTCAACATAAGGGACAACTTTGTTTTTAGTTTTCATAGAACATTGAGTAATAAGAGTACAGTATTTTTCAGATTCCCCCTGTACTCCTCCTACGGCCCGACAATGACTTTCATCGATTAGAAATGACTGTCAACATATGCGACAACGTCTTTTTTGGTTTTCATAGAACTTTGAATAATAGAAGTACAAAATTTTTCAGACTCCCCCTGTACTCCTCCTACGGCCCGACAATGACTTTCATCGATTAGAAATGATTGTTCATATCAAAATCAACACTAAAACCCAAGTCAACATATGCGACAACGTCTTTTTTGGTTTTCATAGAACTTTGAATAATAGAAATACAGTATTTTTCAGATTCCCCTGTACTCCTCCTACGGCCCGACAATGACTTTCATCGATTAGGAATAATTGTTCATATCACAACCAACACAAAAAACTAAGTCAACATATGGGACAAATTTTTTTTTAGTTTTCATAGAACATTGATAAGAGTACAGTATTTTTCAGATTCCCCCTGTACTCCTCCTACGGCCCGACAATGACTTTCATCGATTAGAAATGATTGTTCATATCAAAATCAACACTAAAACCCAAGTGAACATATGCGACAACGTCTTTTTTGGTTTTCATAGAACTTCTAATAATAGAAGTACAGTATTTTTCAGACTCCCCCTGTACTCCTCCTACGCCCCGACAATGACTTTTATCGATTAGGAATGATTGTTCATATGAAAATCAACACAAAAACCCAAGTCAACATATGCGACAAGGTCTTTTTTGGTTTTCATAGAACTTTTAATAATAGAAGTACAGTATTTTTCAGACTCCCCCTGTACTCCTCCTACGGCCCGACAATGACTTTTATCGATTAGGAATGATTGTTCATATAAAAATCAACACAAAAACCCAAGTCAACATATGCGTCAAGGTCTTTTTTGGTTTTCATAGAACTTTGAATAATAGAAGTACAGTATTTTTCAGATTCCCCCTGTACTCCTCCTACGGCCCGACAATGACTTTCATGGATTAGGAATGATTGTTCATATCATAATGAACACCAAAACTCAAGTCAACATATGCGACAACGTCTTTTTTGGTTTTTTCAGAACTTTGAATAATAGAAGTATAGTATTTTTCAGAGTCCCCCTGTACTCCTCCTACGGCCCGACAATGACGTTCATCGATCAGTTATGATTTGTCATGTCGAAAACAATACAAAAAACCAAGTCAACATATGGGACAACGTCTTTTTTGGTTTTTATAGAACTTTGAAGTACAGTAATTTTCAGATTCTCCCTGTATTCCTCCTACGGCCCGACAATGACTTTCATCGATTAGGAATGATTGTTCATATCAAAACCAACACAAAAAACCAAGTCAACATATGGGACAACTTTGTTTTTAGTTTTCATAGAACATTGAGTAATAAGAGTACAGTATTTTTCAGATTCCCCCTGTACTCCTCCTACGTCCCGACAATCACTTTCATCGATAAGGAATGATTTTTTATATCAGAATCAACACAAAAAACCAAGTCAACATATGGGACAACGTCTTTTTTGGTTTTTATAGAACTTTGAATATTAGAAGTACAGTATTTTTCAGACTCTCCCTGTACTCCTCCTACGGCCCGACAATGACTTTCATCGATTAGGAATGATTGTTCATATCAAAACCAACACAAAAAACAAAGTTAACATATGGGACAACTTTTGTTTTAGTTTTCATAGAACATTGAGTAATAAGAGTACAGTATTTCTCAGATTCCCCCTGTACTCCTCCTACGGCCCGACAATGACTTTCATGGATTAGGAATGATTGTTCATATCATAATGAACACCAAAACTCAAGTCAACATATGCGACAACGTCTTTTTTGGTTTTTTCAGAACTTTGAATAATAGAAGTATAGTATTTTTCAGAGTCCCCCTGTACTCCTCCTACGGCCCGACAATGACGTTCATCGATTAGTTATGATTTGTCATGTCGGAACCAATACAAAAAACCAAGTCAACATATGGGACAACGTCTTTTTTGGTTTTTATAGAACTTTGAAGTACAGTAATTTTCAGATTCTCCCTGTATTCCTCCTACGGCCCGACAATGACTTTCATCGATTAGGAATGATTGTTCATATCAGAACCAAAACAAAAAACCAAGTCAACATATGGGACAACTTTGTTTTCAGTTTTAATAGAACATTGAGTAATAAGAGTACAGTATTTTTCAGATTCCCCCTGTACTCCTCCTACGTCCCGACAATCACTTTCATCGATTAGGAATGATTTTTTATATCAGAATCAACACAAAAAACCAAGTCAACATATGGGACAACGTCTTTCTTGGTTTTTATAGAACTTTGAATATTAGAAGTACAGTATTTTTCAGACTCTCCCTGTACTCCTCCTACGGCCCGACAATGACTTTCATCGATTAGGAATGATTGTTCATATCAAAACCAACACAAAAAACAAAGTCAACATATGGGACAACTTTTGTTTTAGTTTTCATAGAACATTGAGTACTAAGAGTACAGTATTTTTCAGATTCCCCCTGTACTCATCCTACGGCCCGACAATCACTTTCATCGATTAGGAATGATTGTTCATATCAAAACCAACACAAAAAACCAAGTCAACATATGGGACAAGTTTTTTTTTAGTTTTCATAGAACATTGAGTAATAAGAGCACAGTATTTTTCAGATTCCCCCTGTACTCCTCCTACGGCCCGACAATGACTTTCATCGATTAGAAATGATTGTTCATATCAAAATCAACACTAAAACCCAAGTCAACATATGCGACAACGTCTTTTTTGGTTTTCATAGAACTTTTAATAATAGAAGTACAGTATTTTTCAGACTCCCCCTGTACTCCTCCTACGGCCCGACAATGACTTTTATCGATTAGGAATGATTGTTCATATGAAAATCAACACAAAAACCCAAGTCAACATATGCGACAAGGTCTTTTTTTGGTTTTCATAGAACTTTTAATAATAGAAGTACAGTATTTTTCAGACTCCCCCTGTACTCCTCCTACGGCCCGACAATGACTTTTATCGTTTAGGAATGATTGTTCATATAAAAATCAACACAAAAACCCAAGTCAACATATGCGTCAAAGTCTTTTTTGGTTTTCATAGAACTTTGAATAATAGAAGTACAGTATTTTTCAGACTCCCCCTGTACTCCTCCTACGGCCCGACAATGACTTTTATCGATTAGGAATGATTGTTCATATAAAAATCAACACAAAAACCTAAGTCAACATATGCGTCAAAGTCTTTTTTGGTTTTCATAGAACTTTGAATAATAGAAGTACAGTATTTTTCAGATTCCCCCTGTACTCCTCCTACGTCCCGACAATCACTTTCATCGATTAGGAATGATTTTTTATATCAGAATCAACACAAAAAACCAAGTCAACATATGGGACAACGTCTTTTTTGGTTTTTATAGAACTTTGAATATTAGAAGTACAGTATTTTTCAGACTCTCCCTGTACTCCTCCTACGGCCCGACAATGACTTTCATCGATTAGGAATGATTGTTCATATCAAAACCAACACAAAAAACAAAGTCAACATATGGGACAACTTTAGTTTTAGTTTTCATAGAACATTGAGTACTAAGAGTACAGTATTTTTCAGATTCCCCCTGTACTCATCCTACGGCCCGACAATCACTTTCATCGATTAGGAATGATTGTTCATATCAAAACCAACACACAAAACCAAGTCAACATATGGGACAAGTTTTTTTTTAGTTTTCATAGAACATTGAGTAATAAGAGCACAGTATTTTTCAGATTCCCCCTGTACTCCTCCTACGGCCCGACAATGACTTTCATCGATTAGAAATGATTGTTCATATCAAAATCAACACTTAAACCCAAGTCAACATATGCGACAACGTCTTTTTTGGTTTTCATAGAACTTTTAATAATAGAAGTACAGTATTTTTCAGACTCCCCCTGTACTCCTCCTACGGCCCGACAATGACTTTTATCGATTAGGAATGATTGTTCATATGAAAATCAACACAAAAACCCAAGTCAACATATGCGACAAGGTCTTTTTTGGTTTTCATAGAACTTTTAATAATAGAAGTACAGTATTTTTCAGACTCCCCCTGTACTCCTCCCACGGCCCGACAATGACTTTTATCGATTAGGAATGATTGTTCATATAAAAATCAACACAAAAACCCAAGTCATCATATGCGTCAAGGTCTTTTTTGGTTTTCATAGAACTTTGAATAATACAAGTACAGTATTTTTCAGATTCCCCCTGTACTCCTCCTACGGCCCGACAATGACTTTCATCGATTAGGAATGATTGTTCATATCATAATGAACACCAAAACTCAAGTCAACATATGCGACAACGTCTTTTTTGGTTTTTTCAGAACTTTGAATAATAGAAGTATAGTATTTTTCAGATTCCCCCTGTACTCCTCCTACGGCTCGACAATGACTTTCATCGATTAGTTATGATTTTTCATGTCAAAACCAACACAACAAACCAAGTCAACATATGGGACAACGTCTTTTTTGGTTTTTATAGAACTTTGAAGTACAGTATTTTTCAGATTCCCCCTGTACTCCTCCTACGGCCCGACAATCACTTTCATCGATTAGGAATGATTTTTTATATCAGAATCAACACAAAAAACCAAGTCAACATATGAGACAACGTCTTTTTTGCTTTTTATAGAACTTTGAATATTAGAAGTACAGTATTTTTCAGACTCTCCCTGTACTCCTCCTACGGCCCCACAATGACTTTCATCGATTAGGAATGATTGTTCATATCAAAACCAACACAAAAAACAAAGTCAACATATGGGACAACTTTTGTTTTAGTTTTCATAGAACATTGAGTACTAAGAGTACAGTATTTTTCAGATTCCCCCTGTACTCATCCTACGGCCCGACAATCACTTTCATCGATTAGGAATGATTGTTCATATCAAAACCAACACAAAAAACCAAGTCAACATATGGTACAAGTTTTTTTTAGTTTTCATAGAACATTGAGTAATAAGAGCACAGTATTTTTCAGATTCCCCCTGTACTCCTCCTACGGCCCGACAATGACTTTCATCGATCAGTAATGATTTTTCATATCAAAATCAACACAAAAAACCAAGTCAACATATGGGACAACGTCTTTTTTAATTTTTATAGAACTTTGAATAATAGAAGTACAGTATTATTCAGATTCCCCCTGTACTCCTCCTACGGCCCGACAATGACTTTCATCGATTAGAAATGATTGTTCATATCAAAATCAACACTAAAACCCAAGTGAACATATGCGACAACGTCTTTTTTGGTTTTCATAGAACTTCTAATAATAGAAGTACAGTATTTTTCAGACTCCCCCTGTACTCCTCCTACGCCCCGACAATGACTTTTATCGATTAGGAATGATTGTTCATATGAAAATCAACACAAAAACCCAAGTCAACATATGCGACAAGGTCTTTTTTGGTTTTCATAGAACTTTTAATAATAGAAGTACAGTATTTTTCAGACTCCCCCTGTACTCCTCCTACGGCCCGACAATGACTTTTATCGATTAGGAATGATTGTTCATATAAAAATCAACACAAAAACCCAAGTCAACATATGCGTCAAGGTCTTTTTTGGTTTTCATAGAACTTTGAATAATAGAAGTACAGTATTTTTCAGATTCCCCCTGTACTCCTCCTACGGCCCGACAATGACTTTCATGGATTAGGAATGATTGTTCATATCATAATGAACACCAAAACTCAAGTCAACATATGCGACAACGTCTTTTTTGGTTTTTTCAGAACTTTGAATAATAGAAGTATAGTATTTTTCAGAGTCCCCCTGTACTCCTCCTACGGCCCGACAATGACGTTCATCGATTAGTTATGATTTGTCATGTCGAAACCAATACAAAAAACCAAGTCAACATATGGGACAACGTCTTTTTTGGTTTTTATAGAACTTTGAAGTACAGTAATTTTCAGATTCTCCCTGTATTCCTCCTACGGCCCGACAATGACTTTCATCGATTAGGAATGATTGTTCATATCAAAACCAACACAAAAAACCAAGTCAACATATGGGACAACTTTGTTTTTAGTTTTCATAGAACATTGAGTAATAAGAGTACAGTATTTTTCAGATTCCCCCTGTACTCCTCCTACGTCCCGACAATCACTTTCATCGATTAGGAATGATTTTTTATATCAGAATCAACACAAAAAACCAAGTCAACATATGGGACAACGTCTTTTTTGGTTTTTATGGAACTTTGAATATTAGAAGTACAGTATTTTTCATACTCTCCCTGTACTCCTCCTACGGCCCGACAATGACTTTCATCGATTAGGAATGATTGTTCATATCAAAACCAACACAAAAAACAAAGTCAACATATGGGACAACTTTTGTTTTAGTTTTCATAGAACATTGAGTACTAAGAGTACAGTATTTTTCAGATTCCCCCTGTACTCATCCTACGGCCCGACAATCACTTTCATCGATTAGGAATGATTGTTCATATCAAAACCAACACAAAAAACCAAGTCAACATATGGGACAAGTTTTTTTTTAGTTTTCATAGAACATTGAGTAATAAGAGCACAGTATTTTTCAGATTCCCCCTGTACTCCTCCTACGGCCCGACAATGACTTTCATCGATTAGAAATGATTGTTCATATCAAAATCAACACTAAAACCCAAGTCAACATATGCGACAACGTCTTTTTTGGTTTTCATAGAACTTTTAATAATAGAAGTACAGTATTTTTCAGACTCCCGCTGTACTCCTCCTACGGCCCGACAATGACTTTTATCGATTAGGAATGATTGTTCATATGAAAATCAACACAAAAACCCAAGTCAACATATGCGACAAGGTCTTTTTTTGGTTTTCATAGAACTTTTAATAATAGAAGTACAGTATTTTTCAGACTCCCCCTGTACTCCTCCTACGGCCCGACAATGACTTTTATCGTTTAGGAATGATTGTTCATATAAAAATCAACACAAAAACCCAAGTCAACATATGCGTCAAGGTCTTTTTTGGTTTTCATAGAACTTTGAATAATAGAAGTACAGTATTTTTCAGACTCCCCCTGTACTCCTCCTACGGCCCGACAATGACTTTTATCGATTAGGAATGATTGTTCATATAAGAATCAACACAAAAACCCAAGTCAACATATGCGTCAAGGTCTTTTTTGGTTTTCATAGAACTTTGAATAATAGAAGTACAGTATTTTTCAGATTCCCCCTGTACTCCTCCTACGTCCCGACAATCACTTTCATCGATTAGGAATGATTTTTTATATCAGAATCAACACAAAAATTTCTCCAACTTCAACTTGGGCTGCATTGGAATTTTAGAAATTTTACAATCATTCATTTCAAAATATGTGATTACTTTCTTTATAAGTTTCTTTTGACTAATAAAAATTTGATTTTTCTGTTTAACAATTTCAAGTCCCAAAAACACAATTCTATCACCCGTTAAATCCCTTATATCAACAATTTTTCCAAGTGATTCCTCAATTCGAATAACATCTTCTAAACTGCTTGAAAATACAATGAGATCATCAACCCAAATGAGAATATAAGTGGTGTTGTTTACATACAAACATGGATCTGCTTTAGACCTTTCAAATTCTAAATCTAATAAATGATCATTCAAATAGTCGTTCCAACATTTTGGGCTCTGGCGTAGACCATACAAAGCCTTGATAAGTTTACATACGAGTGTTGGATTTTCAACTTGCATACCGTCAGGTGGCTTCATATAGTCTGGAGCCTTTAGATCACTATTCAGGAATGCAGATTTTACATCCCACTGGTGAAGAGTCAAATCTCTTCCTGCTGCCACAGCCAAGAGTGTCCGTAATGTCAGCATTCTTGCAACTGGAGCATACACGTCTTCTTCTAATGTTGGCTGCTGATACCCTCTTGCAACCAAACGTGCCCTTTTCTTTGTTGTACCATCTACTTCTTTGATTGTAAATACCCATCTTGAGTCAATTATGTCTGTTCCTGGTGGTCGAGGTACCATTTCCCTTGTTCCATTTTTCTTTAACTAAATTTGACTCTGTCGTATTCCTTTCTTTCACATTTCTTTAAATTCCAAGTTCCTCATCGATTGCCTCTTTCCAACCATTTCCCATCTCTATAGCATCTTGGTAGTTTGCAGGTACTTCTGAAGATAAACAGCCTGCTGATAAAGCTAACATGAGATCAACATCATAGTCTTTTAAGTGTGTAGGCAATTTCTTTGAGCGGTTACTTCTACGTACATCTTCGCTTGGTGTGTCATCCACATTTTCACTTTCAGTGACATCTACATTACTATGTATGGATTCATCTGCTTTGCCTTTACTCTCGGTGATTCTGCAACCTGAATCTGACTGATTAATTCCTGTATCTTCTAACTGAATTGTAGTATTATTGGTTTTCTTATACTGTTAGTCAAATACTACTGATCGTGCACTTGTTACTATATTTCGATCAGGATCAAACAATGTATATCCATTATCACAGTAACCAACCATTATCATCTTCTTACTATGTGAATCAAGTTTGCTTGAACGATCTTCCTTGGCTATATGGCTATAAGCTAGACATCCAAACAACTTTATTTTATTCATATTCGGTCTATAGCCATACCACATCTCTGATGGAGTTTAATTATCAAATAGAACAGAAGATGGGGTTCTATTATACAAATATGTTGCTGATAGTACTGCTTCTCCCCAGAACTTCTTATCCATTTCAGCATCAAAAATAAGACACCTCGCTTTATCCATAATGGTCCTGCCAAATCTCTCACTAACACCGTTCTACTCTGGATTTCTTGCTACCGTGTACATGATACGTATTCCCTCGGATTCACAGAAGTTCCTGAAGCTTGTAGATGAATATTCTTCCCCATTGTCACATCTGAGGCTTTCTATTCCCCGATTGAATTTTGCTTCCACCATAGCCACATATTTACGAAAGCATTTTTCAACTTCTTCCTTCTTCTCAATAAGATATATCACTGCAAAATGACTGAAGTGATCAATAAATGAGACAAAGTATTTCTTACCATCATGGGTTGTGGGGTTTATTTTCCCACATACATCGCTCGATACACATTGAAGAATTCTGGTAGCCTTCCTTTCTTCAGCAATTCGTTTCAAAAATGGCAACCTTGTTCGTTTTCCTTGAAGACAGACTTCACACACTGACTGGGAAGGAATATCAATAAAAAGGAACCATAACAATATATATATATATATATATATATATATATATATATATATATATATATATATATATATATTATATATATATATATAGGGACGGCTTCTGTGAACCACCGGACCTACGTGAGGCCAAGGTAGTTTCAGCATGTTGCTAGGAACTTCCGGACGATTCTTGTAGTTCCAAGTATAACCTCCTTCTGTGCAGTACTTATAATTTCTTTTTCTAGGCCAAGGCTGAGGGTGATCTCTTTCAGGTGCTGCTCAACCAGCTCATTGGTGGAAATTATGAGAGGATGAATAATCGCGGTTCTGAGATTTTGCGTGCTCTTTATTTCGAAAGCCAGTTCCTGATATTTTGATATTTTTTCGGTGAATGCTCTCGCCATGTTATCATCAGCCGGGACCGATACATCCATGATTATGACCTGTCTTTCCTTCTTGTTGATCAACATCAAATCTGGTCTATTGTGCGGTATTGACCTAGTCGTTTCAACAGTCGTGTCCCAGTAAAGCTTGTAGTTGTCGTTTTCAAGTATTCTGCACGGCCTGTACGCGAATGGCTTCCGGATCTTATCGGATATAATCTATATATATAATTATGTATTTTGGGTTGAAGACACCGTTTTTAAAAACAGTTTTATTTGAGAACAATGAGATGATACAACTATGATACAATTATACTCAAGAGACAGATTATTCTTGAATGAATGATTATTCTTTAATGACGATTATTCTTCACTGACAAATTATTCTTGAGTGATATTCTCATATCGCATTAATTTATACCTTCGGTATTACGATGCATTCAACAATGAGATAAGAGACACGTGTGCTTAGTCAGCTAAAGTCAACATGGTCATATTCAGAAGCTAATGAGAATACAATGTATGGGATATATCAGAATACAGGGGGTGTATTACATAATTCCTCCCCCCTTTGGATAAAGGTATCACCTTGATAAGGTGTAGCTTTACGTATTTTAAAATATTTAAATAACAAGTATAAAATAGACAAAAACAAAAATATTCCTATAATAATCATAAAAGTTGATGCTGGATGAGGTTTCCATATTCGTATATCTTCTAAGTTAACATCGGGGATATCTTCTTCTCGAAATTCTTCTTTCTCCTCTTCTTGGGATTGATTTTGTGGGATTATCGCCGTCTTGGGTAGAATAATGTATTTTTCTTCATTCTTGATAGAAATTGGAAATATTTCTTTTTGGAAATTACTTATGATGCATTTCGATTGGATTATAGCCATCGGTGAAGTAAAGTAGTATTTAGTTTGCTGAGGACATTTTTCTTGAATTTCTATATTATTAATCGAAAGGATGCTTCCATCTTCTAAAGTTTTCAAATTTGATATAGGTATAATTTCTTTTCTGGGACAATTTTCTAAGTGTGTCTTCAATACCGTCTTCATACATTCAGGAGGTTTTGTAAGGGAGTCTTGGTCACAAAGGTAGTCTTCTTCGACAGCATGACATTCATCGGTTGACCATTTCAATTCTTCTTTTTGAGTGAGCATATAAGGATTGGTATAAGGAAGGGTAAAGTTTTTCTGAGGGATATAGTAAAACTTATATAGATTAAAATTTTCTTCGTAAACGGTAGGAATTGATATAAGAAATAATAGAATTTTCTCTTTAAACATAACTTTTGTATGACATAATTGATAATAATCCTTTAAATGGTGCATTGGAATAATTGTGTCATTTTTGATTAGTTCTGCGAATTTTGTATATGGTAAAATAGATTCATGTAGAATATGAAGTCTTGCAAAGCTCACTGCTGTTTGCATTTCATCTAATATACTTTTAATATCCTTAATTTCAAATGTAAGAAGATGCATGTGTTCAATATGTCTCAATTGCGGTATTGTTTGTAATAATTTAAAATTATCTGCGAATTGTCGAAATTTATCGATATACTTATTTTTCAAATCATTAATTACTGTAGCAATCTGCTTTTGATTTCTCATAAGAGTGTCCTCGTTTCTTGCTATACTTTCAAAATAATTTTTATAAAGTTCTTCATCATCTGAATCTAATGTTCCAAATAGAATCTTAGAAATTTTACCTCCAATATTAATAAGTCCTCTTTTAACTCTTATTTTTCCATTTACAAGTTCTTCTAAAGTTTTAATATTAATCGTATTCGAATGTTGTAAATATTCATAATGCGGCGTTTGTGTAAATCCCAATAATTGTTTATTTTTCAAATTATCAATTTCTTTCTGATATTTCAAAATAAGATCCTCTACTTGTTCCAAATCAATATGATAAATCAGTTGTTTTATAAGGGAGTAATATTTTTATGATAAATGTGTCTATTTTTCATGTCTTGAATTCTATGCTTATCTATCTAGCGAGCATTAATAGTTTTGTAAACTGAATCTAACTTTTTGACAACAGGGTTTTTAATGTAATTAGGGTTTGTATTTAAAAGGAAGGAAAATCCTTGTTTCTTCGGAACGTTTTTCGTTCAATCTACCTGAATATCTATTTTTTAAATTATTCAAAAAAAATCTTTATTAAATTCATCACACACAATATCATCAATTTCATTATATTTTCTATTATTACTTGGATCTAATAATTCTAGGCATTCATCTAGTTCTTGAAAACATTTGTTACATTATTTATAATTGATATAAGATCATCCTCTATGGGGTTCATCTCGTTATTTTCAAATATGCTAAATTCGTAATCAATTTCATCATGTGATAATTTGGCTAGGCAATGTCAAATTTGGCAAAATGATTTGAAAATGTAATTTGATATTTGTGGTTATCCTCGGCGCGGTGCCTATACTTTTTCATATCAAGAAAGTTTTAGAAATTCGAGTATTTAAGGATGGAATAGCAATAAGATCTTAGCAATTTAATAAGAGCTGTGTGATAAACTAAAAAAAAATCCTAAGGGTTAAAATCGTGATTGAATTTTTCTTGATACTTGTAAAATTGTGAGGAAATTCAGCTTCTATAACCAGAAGTTGATCCCTATAGTATAAAATGTAGAAAATCGCTTTGTATTTCGGTCTGTGATAGAATTTATGAAAATCGTATTGCGTATAATTCTTGAGTAACCTCCCGTACAAATGAGGCAGGTCATTTTTACAGTGTGAAAGGAATTTGATGAATCGCACTTTTTCCGCGATTAAACTTCTCGGTGCATCTGGCTTATCAGAATGAGCGTTACCTTGGGATATGATATGATTTATTATGAATCCAGGTTCGTCCTTAGAAAAATATCTATAATTCATTCGGTCTCTTGGATCAACTAAAAAATTATTACTTTGATTGAATTCTTCAGATTCGTCTTCATCACGATTATTCATTGAATATTCATTGAAACCATAAAAATTATTATTAAAATTATTTTCTTCATTGAATGATGAAACTTTCTCATTCTTAAACTCAATATTATTATCATTGGCTTCATTACGTAAAAAATCATTCGTTGATTCTAATCTAATTCTACGCAAAGTATTGGCATTATTCATTGAACCTTTATTATACTTAATGTCATTCTTAAAATCTTCTAGTTTCGATATAAGATTATTATTTTCTTCAATAACACGTTCATAGTTCGAACTTATTTGTTTATTATTTCGCAATAAAGCATCATTTTCAACCTTTATTTGATTTATTTCATTGTTCAACTTATCAAATTCTGATTTAAGCTGCTTATATTTCCTATCTAATTTATTCATTCTAGCGTAAGATTTTTGTAAACTTTGTTTTTCCCTATTTATTACGTTTATAGATTTCTTGAGATTTAAAATTTCTTTTCTCATTTCGTTACTTTCTTTAGAGTTCAATTCAATCATTTTTTCGAGTTCTTTATTCGACATTTCAATCTTAAAAAGTTCAGATTTCAATATTTCGTTTTCGGTTTTCATATCCTCATTAACTTTGTTGGTTTTATCGATTTCCTGCAAACAATTTTTCAATTTTATAAAAAGTTCATGTTTTTCCTGCTCGAATTGTGTTACTTTCTGAATTAAATAATTATTTTCAATCGAAGTCTTTCCATATTTGAATGGAATTCTACAATATTTATTCATTAATACTTGATTTTGAAAATCTAACGTTAAACCGTATTTATTCAAAAAATCTGCTCCTATAAGACCATCATAATTATTATGAAATTTGTGAAGTACAAATGGATGATTATCATTCATACGAAATTCTGAAAATAAAGGAACTAATACTTTTTCATTTGAGTTTTCCGTTCTCATACAAGCTGTTAAAGAAGTCTTTTCTTCAAAGATATTATCTGGAAAATTATTATATGCGAATTTAGGATCGATTAAACAAACTGAACAACCACTATCAATTAGAAGTTTACAATAAGGGTTTTGAAATTGGATATAAGGTAGCTGATTTTTATTATCTAAGGCATGATTCAGGTCAATTCGTTGCTTGGGCCTGCTTTTGGAAAATTTCGACTTGGTTCACTTGAATTAACATTCGTTAGTTCCTCAACAATGAAGTCATTGTTTGGATTATTTTGATAGTTCGTATTTCGATAATTATAAAAATTTCTTTGGGGATTTGGATTATATTGAGTTGAATACTCATTTCTTTTTTTAGGATAATTTCTAGTTTGGACAGACATTTTTTCTGGAGGGGTATTAATTCTCTGATTGGGATTGGGTTTAAAAACATTTGTTATATTTGATTTATTTGTTGGACTGAAAACTTGTCTTGCCGTAGGAAAATGAGTATTTACATTTCTTTGTTTAAATTGGATTGGTTGCGAGGGGAATTGTTGATTAAAATTTGGTCTTGGATCATAGGAATAGTTAGGTGTTCTGAAATGATTATTTTGATACTGGGAAACATTATTTGAATTTCTAGATGGGGGATTAGTTTTCGATCTATTAAAATTATGATTATTCGTGGGCGGATTTCTCCACGATCGCATCATTTCTATTTGCGATTTTTGAGAAACATAATTCTCAACAATTTGAATGGCTTGGTCGAAGGTTAGATCAGGTGTTGTAATTAGAGTTGTCTGTAATTCAAAGGGACTGTTACTTATTAATACATTTTTCGCTAAGTCGTTAGTCAAATCTTTATGTAGGATTTTCATTTGCGCATTCATAACATCTGCGTCTATT
This sequence comes from Hippodamia convergens, assembly GCA_038502775.1. NCBI lineage: Eukaryota > Metazoa > Arthropoda > Insecta > Coleoptera > Coccinellidae > Hippodamia > Hippodamia convergens. The sequence goes on along the minus strand of CM076610.1, from coordinate 4,286,544 downwards.
CTATAATTAATTCTAATTTTCAGAGCTTTTATTTCTTCAATGAAATTTAAAATATCATCTTTGGGATTCTTTCTTAAAAATTGCAATTGATTTTTCAATACATCGAGGTTTGCATGGTCACCAAATTTATTTATGAGGAAATTTCTTATACTGATCCATGTATTTGAAACATTGGATGTGTGAAATTCTGCTTCCGCATTCCCAATAAATTTACTTTTTATGAGATTTAGACAATAAGTTTTGACGATTGCTTCAGCATTCTGAAATTGTGAGATATAATCGTCACATGCAGCTAAAAATGAATTTAATTTCGTTCTATCTCCGTCAAATTTCGGTAGGAGATTTCCAAATTCTTTAGGAAAAGTTAAATCTGCCATGATTGAGTCTTCTATTTTTAATTCAGATATGGAATTTATCAATTCGTTCAATGCAATTGATATTTCTGAATCTATTTCACCTATTTTGAAATATTTAGATTAATTATCAATTATTCAATAATATTTGAGTAAAATACTTAGTTTTTATATCAGAAAAACTTTAAAAAACTGTACAAGTTTTACACACAAAACTTGGGGAAAAGAGTGATTGACTTTGGGCCAGGTCAATTAAAAACTGGGAAGAATAATGTCAGGAAAATTGTCAGGATAATTGCTCACTCACCTTTGTTCTCTGGTGGATGTCGTCGCAGTTGCTAACCTGTCGATCGGACTCTCCGTCGTCTTCTTCCTCACGTTCAGTTGCACCTTAGCAGTTGAAACTGCAGCCTTCTGAAGTCGCCAATTGGTTCTGGTTCACTTTTAAGAAGACCGGCACAATCCCAGACCTCGTCGCCAATTATGTATTTTGGGTTGAAGACACCGTTTTTAAAAACAGTTTTATTTGAGAACAATGAGATGATACAACTATGATACAATTATACTCAAGAGACAGATTATTCTTGAATGAATGATTATTCTTTAATGACGATTATTCTTCACTGACAAATTATTCTTGAGTGATATTCTCATATCGCATTAATTTATACCTTCGGTATTACGATGCATTCAACAATGAGATAAGAGACACGTGTGCTTAGTCAGCTAAAGTCAACATGGTCATATGGTCATATTCAGAAGCTAATGAGAATACAATGTATGGGATATATCAGAATACAGGGGGTGTATTTAAAATTATATATATATATATATATATATATATATATATATATATATATATATATATATATTGTTATGTGAGTAACCTCAGATGATATCCGAGGCATCAACAGTATGGAGTCAGCACGTTCCGATTTCAGATTTCAGAACAACGGAATAATTTATTTAGATATTATTCATTATTATTCAGACCTTCATCAAATAAACTTGCTTCTAGAAATAAAGTTGTTTTTTTAAAAAAGTGATTTTAGAGTGTAAAAACATAATTGGCGACGAGGATGGGATTTTTCTAGTGCTTCCCAAGAAAAGTTAGGTGCTCGTGAATATCAATTCTTTGAGTAAAATCCAAGAACCGAGATTTTGTTAGTGCGACGTTACCTTCGACAGAATAACCGAGTACGAAAAGAACAATCTCCAACGATACTGGTGTGATCAATCTAATCAAGTGGCGTTGCTGAATCCCTTAGCAGACAAGGAGTACCAACCCGGACTGGATCCACACCTGGTTACCCTCGAAGATTACCCTTAGGAGTTTGGTGGTAGCAACCCAGACACAAAGTTGAAAACAGAAGTCAAGTAAGTTAGGCTGTTTAATAATCCCAGTTTTTTCCAATCCCTAGACCAAAAGATGAGGACCACATTTTTATTTATTTTATTATTTTGTCTATAATTATTGAGTCTTCAATAGAACAATTTAACTCTCTGAAAATCAATTCAAATAATGCATTGAAAATGCCAGATTCTAATGAAAATACTATTGTAATAGATCTCAGTACAGTAAAATCCTCTGGAGAATTATTACCTCGATTTAATGGTAAACCAAATGAGTTACAAACGTTTCTTTTAGAAGCAGAAAATTTTATGAGTCAATTCGGAACCACAGACAATGAGTTGATAAATAGATATAGTTTCGCAACTATCAAATCTAAATTGATAGATCAAGCGAAGACAATAATGTATTCAGGACCATCCTGCAATTCATGGACTGAATTAAAACATATTTTAAATAGTAAATTTGGTTTCAAAATAAATTTTGACGTGCTACAAAGGGAACACCAATATATGAAAAGAAAACCAAAAGAGTCATTATCAGATTTCATTGAAAGAGCAAAAGCAATCAAATTACAATATGATTATCAAATTCAACTACAAAGACTTTCCGCTCTTGAAGTTAATGTTTATAGAAACCTATCAGACAAAATTGGAAACACTGTTTTATACAATGACGTAGATGAAAATTTCAGAAATTTAATAGGTCTACAGCAAAATCCTTTGAAGCATGTAATTTATTAGAGAATAGAGAAATAAAACGAGAACAGCTCTATTTACCGACAATCCCAGAGAAAACCATATTTGACTCTTCCGTTGTAGCAAACGAACAACCAATTCAAAATAATTTTCAACAACCTTCGACCAGTAGAGTGTTTCCCTCTCAACAGATACCATTAAGATTTAACAAAGTACCGGAACCTTAATTTGCGACAAGTTTTCGGAAAATCACGCGATGTCTTTAAACCTAACCCAAATAAACAACTAAACCGAGCAAAACCAGAGCCTATGTCCATGAGAACTAGAGTATATTATATGAAACGTCGCGCTAGTAGTCAAATTCGTCAAGAACGCCCAAATCACAGACAATATTTCAGAAAAACCGGACCTCCAGAATTCGTGTCCGAAGAATACTAATACAGAAACCCTAGAATCGGACGACCTTTCAGTATTTCGAGAACTAGACGGTCAAGATGAAATAGTTTATGAGAACGAAATTGATGACGAACAAGAAAATCAAAATATTCAAACAGTAGCCTACCAGCAACCCACGACTTAAATTTTACAAAAGAACATCTAGTCTCATTACCATATATCAAACTGGAAAATCCACCTTGCAAACTATTGATTGATAGTTGTAGTTCTATGAGTATAATCGACCCGGCTGTAGCTTACAGTTTATTTCCTGAAAACATTTATGAAAAACATTCATATTTCAGAACAGCTGTAGGTAAAGATTATAGTAAGTACGAAGTTGCTTCTCCTCTTTATTCATTTGTCCTCGAAGAAACATATCCGTTTGTGATTTATAAATTCCACACCCAATATGACGGCGTTACAGGACCCAATCTATTGAAAGACTTGAAATTGAAAATCGATTGGAAAAGTCATGAACTAGGAAATGAAATAAAATCTCAAAAATTTCATCTTCAACAGACCAGCCAGCATGAAATAATTCCTATTTATTTAGACCATTTAGATGAAAATATCCGAAACCAATTGACAAAAATCTTACAGAGTCATAAGTTAACCTTTCAGTTACCAAATCAACAGTTGAATTTCACTAATCGAGTCAAACATAACATCCGAACTATTGATGAAAATCCAGTGTACGTAAGAAGGTATAGATACCCGGAGATCCATAAACAAGAAGTTAAAAATCAAATTCAAGACATGTTAAATAAGAATATTATTAGACCAAGTATCTTTCCTTGGTCATTTCCTATAGTAATCGTGCCCAAGAAAACTGATCAGTCTGGCAATAAGAAATGACGGATAGACATAGACTATCGAAAGTTAAATGAAAAAACGATTGATGACAAATTCCCTATCCCTAACATCGATGACTTGTTAGATCAACTGAAAAATGCAAAATACTTAAGTGCCCTAGACTTGGCTAGCGGCTTTCAACAAATCGAATCAGACAAGGAATCTATTGAACAAACAGCAATCGCTACAGATGAAGGACATTTTAAATTTTAAGAATGCCCATTGGTTTGAAAAACGCGCCATCAACTTTTCAGCGTGTCATGAATCAAATCCTGAAAGCAGTCATCAATGAAATATGTGTAGTATACATGGATGATATACTTATTTTCACAAAAACCCCAGAAAATCATCTAGCGGATATCCAAACTGTTTTACAGCTTTTAGAAAAAAAAATCGCAAAATTCAATTAGACAAGTCCTACTTTTTCCAAAAAGAAAACATATTCTTAGGATTCGGAAAAGGATATCGAACCAAATCCTGAAAAAATTGATATAATCAAGAATTTTCCTCTTCCTAAATCGACTAAAGAAATAAAATCATATCTAGGAATGATAGGATACTATCGGAAATTTATCCTCGATTACTAAATACCTGAAAAAGGTTACCAAGCTCATTATTCACGATCAGGAATATAATGATGCATTTCACTATCCTATCCCAAGGAACACCCCCAAATGACCTACCTATTGCTTACACGAGTCGAACCCTAAATGAAGCAGAAATCAAATATTCGACAATAGAGAAAGAACTTTTAGCAGTAGTATGGGCCACAAAATATTTCAGACCCTACCTATTCGGTCGTAAATTTAGCATCTACACAGATCATAGACCTTTGACTTGATTATTTTCTTCAAAAGATTCATCTTCACGATTGATGAGGTGGAGAATAAAATTAGAAAAATTCAACTTCGAAATCAAGAGATTGCAGATGCAATCTCTCGCATCAAAATAAATGAAGTGAACATAAACGACGAAGAAAATCAACAAGAAAAAATTAAATTATTCCATGAAACTAAAACTACACATCGAGGATTTCAAGAAAATTTAGAGAGTACAAAGAGACGATTCTATTGGCCCAAAATGGACAAAGATATCATAGCTCACATCAAATCTTGCTAAATTTGTCAAAGCCAAAAATACGAAAGACAACCAAACAAATTAATTTTCAAAAGCAACCCAATAGGAGAAAGCCATTTTCTCATCTATACATTGATACTATTGTTATGAATAGAACACCCTGTTTGATGATAATTGATTCATGTTCGCAACATGGTCAATACTATATTCTAAATTGCAAGACTGCAACTGAAATTGCCAATCAACTTATCAGTTACTTTTCCAATAACGGTGTCCCAGAAAAAATAACGTTCGATAACAGAAAAGAGTTCAAAAACCAAATCATTCGAGATCTAGCCGAGACACATAAAACATCTCTCCACTATATAACGAATTACAACCCCACATCTAATGCTATAACTATAGCACCGCTCAACTGAGCGGTTTCACTCTACGCTAATTGAACAAAGTAGAGTATTAGATGAAAAGAATATGTCTTTGACGGAAAAAATGAATCGAGCACTTTCAAGTTATAACAATTCAATCCCAGCAAACACGGCGATGCGAATGTAACTCTTATGCGCTCGCATATGCATCGAAAAGTCCTCCACATCAAGTAGGCATTTCGGAAAAATGAGTAGTTGAATATGCGATCGTAAAACTGGTCACAAATGATACTCCATTTCTTGTTACATTTGTGACACTCACGCGAGTAAATTTTTGAGACCACTTTTCTTCATTTCCTTCCGACGTCGCATAGGAATTACGACGTGATACTAAAAGATATCTTCAAATAGGAAGCCATTTTCACATCGCATTTGAGACATATTTTGTTATACTAATAAATATTATACCATTTTTATGCAGGTGATCAAATAATTGATTGTAGGATACTAAAAAAATTTATTCGAACAAAAAATATAATAATTAGTAACGTCAAAATAGAATACATTAGAATACAAAAAAAAAGAAAAAAGAAACAAAAAAAATTACAATATAAATGTGAAAATTATTTATGTAGTTAGTTTTTTAACCTGCCTTTTCTTCCTCTGTCTGGCATGTCGCAACTATTCCTTCACATAGATTTCGAAGTCCTTCTCCGAAATTCCACTGCTCTTCTTCACCACGTCTGAAAGGAATGAAAGTATAAATTAAAATGATTTTTAAGCTATTGCATAGCTTTTATCTCAGGCTTTGAGCGCGGCGACCGAATGTAGAAATTCCGTAACGAAAAAACCTAACACAGCCGTGTATCGTCGGTTCAGTTCGTCTGACTTCGGCACGGTATTTGGGTACTTGCGACTAGACGCAGGGTGGAAGAATATATCACAGATAACAAAGTAAATGTATTTTTCCACCATGACTAGACGGATGCGTGTAGCAACTCTAGCAGTGCAAAATGGAGTTGGCAATCTCGCTGATCCCATTGAATTACGAACGGCAAATATTTCATTAACATCGGATAGAAAATGTATAGACACACGCAAACATTTTCCATTAACTTCAGCTCTTGCTCTAACTATACATAAGTCGCAAGGTGGAACTTTTGAGTATAGTAAATCACATTCTCAGGAACTCGTCTATGTTGCACTCTCCCGGGTGACTTATATTGAAAAATTGTATATTACGACAAAAAATGATAATTCTTTATTTAAGTTTTATCATAATCGAAGGCAAGCTGCATCGACTGCATCGACTGCATCTTTGTTTTTATTAGCAAGATAGTAACAAGTTCGATTAGCAGAGAAATAATATTATATTATAGAAGTATTGTACATTTCTCTTCTCTATCCTTCGATGAGATATTAATGAACAGAAATTTCTAACTTGAGCAAGTTTAACAATTTTGTTCAACTATTCAATTTATTAGTTTAACTTATTTCAATTGATGAGAAGATAAAGATATAACTGCGAACGTTTTTCATTTACATTCGTATAGGTGTCAAAACCATTGAAAAATTTCTAGACAACAAATTTACAAGAAATATTCGAATAACTGCAAAGGTTGTGTCTGACAGTATCGCCGCTACACCTAAAATCAAATACTCACTGAATAAAATCTTCATAACGGGACTTTCAGCTATTTTGTAATTAGACCCTCGGCTTGTCCGTGAACAAAGTTCGGCCGTTTCATCGGTGAGAGTCCTTTTGAGACATCTCACCACGAAATCCTTGCTGCTGTTACCCCAAACGGCTTCATATTTTTTGTACTGAAAAAGGTTAAATTTCGTATGAGGTTAGAAATTTAGTTTTTGCAATTATGAGAAATAAAAATTCCAAATGAGATCGGATTTGATATCAGTTTCATTAAAGAAATATGTAATTAATTCAAATCTTGGCTTTCCAAATATGGTGATATAAAAAGATATGAATTACACAAAATATGTACCTATATTATATAATTTCTCAAAAATTAGACCAAAGGAATACTAGAAGGATACTCACTTTCTAAATAACAAAACTTTAATTTCATTCGAATGCTTCAACTGTGTTATTATGAATTTCGCTGTACAGCACAAACTATTTCAGACAAGTTAATTGAAACCCAATTCCTTGAGAAGTGCTGGGATTGCTTTTTTTCATAGATTTTTGAAATATCTCTAGAACCAAATGAAAAAGAAAAATATGCAACGGCAAAACTGAAGCCAATTCTCAGAACAAAATCAAAAAGTTCTGCGCCAACACACGTATAAAAACTTCATTATACGATAATTATACAGGGTGAGTCTTTGACTTGTACATATATTTTAACCGTAGATTCCTCTGGTCAAAAGAAACACTTTTTTCATCTTCCATTTTTTCCGATTCGTTTTCGTTGAAAAGATACAGGCTGTCGGAAATCCATTAAAAAATTTAATTTTCAGTTATATGTCGCGAACGAATCTGTTGAATGAAGTGATTTTCGTAATATGGTTTTTTCTAAACGTGATTAATCTATTCCCAACACAAAATTCTACTACATCCGCCAGTTTCTCAATTATGACCATAACATTCCATAAATTCACCAGAAATTCAAAAAGTCAAATTGTAAACAGTAAATTCAGTTAAGAGAGTCTTCCGGGCTTATTGGCCGTGGTCTATTAGGAATTATTTCACCTAACGTTTCGCCCACAACTGCGGTAGGCATCTTCAGAGGATTCTTGGTCTGAGGTTGTAACTCGACCGCTGAATTTCCGAAAGTGATGCTGGATGCGATCTGTTAGTCCAACTTATACCCTGATCATTGGCGGGAGAAGGTAGTGGGTTTACGCGCGCGATATTGATTGGTCCATCGCTCCCACTTCGTATTGCCTTGATTTTGGTCTTTTCCAACACCGGCAATCATGCGCTATGTACCAAAGGAGTTTCTTCCCTTCTGTTCATATTGTTTATATATCTCAATAGCTTTCATGTTCATCCCAGAATAGAAACTTTTGATGTTCGAAATAGCCTCTGCCTTTGAGAAAACAATATAAGTATTACTTTTTAGTAAATTCAATGTGATGAGATGAATATTCATTCATTTTGGAATATAAAAGTATTCTTGATATTTTCTAGTACAACCCGCTGTTAACCAGTAATTCCATATTTAAAGAAAAACATTTTCTGAGAAATTCCATAAATTGGAGTCTGCGCCAAGCATCGGTACGAACCACACGTGTTTCTTATCGAGAAGACTATATTTGCGACGATAGAAGTGAAATTATATTATTTCAGTTTAAATATTAATTTATGGAAGCAAATTCGAATAAACCCACTTCAAACATGGAAATGGAAGTGGATCCTGGAGGAAGTAACAAAAGATCCGCAAGCGAGGCCGAATTGTATGAAACAATTCAGGATTTATCTGACGACGAAGTAGCGGAATTAATGGGTTTCGTGAAAAAATTCCGAGTGAAAAGTCCAGATGTCAGAGATAACAATGAGTTCATACCAGTTCACAGAGAGAAACGAAACAAACATAAAGAACCAGCACCTGGACAACAAACAAAACAAGATAAACAACAACAAAAAACCATAACCACTCAAACTGGAATTCCTCCCGTTAATGGGCCAACAAATCAAATGTCAAATACAGTACACAAACAATCCACAAATTCAAATGGAAGTCAACAAAGAAACCACTCAAACAAAACAATGTCCAAAAATTTCTCCACAAGAATGAGGGATATTCGAAATACCGAATATTCTCAATTATTTTACATAATGGTAAACAAAGAACAAATACAGGACAGACTCAAAATGTCAGAGGTTTGGAACACAAAAATCACAAGAAACACAGATGTTATACTCACAACTAAACTAGGTTATCTATTAAAATCTAACAACACTAAAGAAAATTTACAAAAGGCTCTTGATGAATTGAAAGAGGAGAATAAAATAATGTCATACCAAGAAACTAAAGCAAGAAATCAACACAAACAAAAAAACGATCCACAACAAACATACTCCATAGTAATTTCAGGAATGGAAAAAATGGGACATAGATACTGTAAAAGAATCATATCCAAAAATTTCAACACCCCAACAGGCTACATACGCATAATTACAGCGGAAGCGAAAAGATCTGAAGAGTTACTCAATAATGAATTATTCTACAAAAATCGACACTACGCAGTATATCCAAGTAACCCTCCTGAACCAACGCCAATTCCTTGCAACTATTGTTTTAAATTTGACCATACCAAAGACAACTGTAACAATAAACTACATTGTACAAAATGCCAAGGTGCGCATAAAACAACTACGTGCAAATCGAATCAGCCCCCAAAATGTTTAGCCTGTGGAGCCGAAGATCACCAAGCCTGGTCGTTGAGGTGCCCCAATCACCCGAGGAAACCAATTGACGGGATTCCCAATGCCAAGATCAAGCCACTAAACAAGAAATCATGTTAAATAGAGGAACTTAACAAGAAGCAATCAAGAATACACTCCCCAATAACTATACATGATGAGATCATGAACACTTACATCAGAAAATTAAACAAACTAAAGTACACGAACAGACAAGAATTATTACAGAAACTGAAGAAACGTTTCTTGAACCAATACAGCATTGATACAACTGCTGTATTCTCAGGTAACAGGATCTACATTTTAATGTTCGACACGGAGGATCCAGAAACCTTGTCACCTACAGAACCCATAGACAGCAATAATAATAAGCAAGTTCAACTCTAAAATTAAAATTATATACAACAATATAAACAGTTACCTACCAAAGAAAGACTTGATAACAACTACTTAGAGTCTAACAATATACAAGTGACTATGTTTGTAGAAACTAAAATTAGACAAGATCAAGAAATTGAATACAGAAACTGGGGCATAATAAAAAAAGATGGAGAAAAGGATCTCAGAGTCCGAGGAGGAAGTTTAGTTAAATGCCACCCAGGTCTTAAAATGAAGAAAGAAAACCCCCCTGCAATCAACAATTCGAAAAATGAGGTCTTGCATTACGCCATACCATTCAAAGACGAAAAACTCCACGTGTTCTTGGTATATGTTCATCCTTGGTCGAAAATAGAAGAAACCATATTCACCAAAGCCTCACTATACAAATACGCAATAAATATCGGCGACTTCAATGTCAATAAAGCAAAAAATAAGCAATTATCCAACTTCTTATGTAACAATCAATTCATGAAGGTTTCTACAGCACCCACATTTCTGATGGATAACAATACAGACAGCACCCCTGACTTGATATTACATACTTCCAACTTAAAGAAAAATTTCATAAAAGTTGAACTGGTTCCAGACTTAGGTTCAGATCATCTGGCAATTCTCATAGAATTTGACATTGGAAAAAAACCATAAGAGGAAAACAAAAAAAGCCACATATAACTATAATAAAAGTAATATAGAGAAGATAAGCAACGAAATCGAAGAGCTCATAATACATAACAAAGAACAGGGAATTGATAGGGAACAAATCAAGTTATGCAATGATGCACTATCAAAATCCATCAGAAACAACACTCCAACAGTAAATCACCAATTCTTCACCCATGAACTCCCACCATATATATTAAGACAAATTAAACATAAACGGAAAATGTATAGAGACTACTGTCAGAACAAAAACCCCAGGTTCAAACAAAAGTTGAACGAAAACAATAAAAATATTCAAAGAATGATACATCAATATAGGGAACATAAATGGATCAACGCATGTGAGAAAATCAACAGTTCAAAAGGAAGAACATTTTACCAAGAAATAAAAAAACTGTCCAAATACAAAGTGAACAATAATATACCTCCACTTTCGGTAAATAATATACAGTACACTGAAGATCAAGAAAAAGTTGAACTATTCGCCAAAGAGTATGAGAGGATCTTTGAATACCAAGAAGACAAGGACTATGACAAAATTAACGAGACAGCTATTAACAAGTGGTATGAAACATTTTTCCACACACCAGAGGCAGAAGAGGAAATAAATTAAAGCATTGACAAGGAATCATACTTTGAGATCATCCACAAATCTAAAGACAGTGCCCCCGGAGGAGACTGTATTCCGTGGAAAATAATGAAACGGCTCTCACTAAATATACATGAACATATTATCAAAATATATGAATACTGTCTGAACAGGGGAATATATCCGAGCATATGGAAAAAAGGATGTATCATAACAATCCCTAAAGCCAATACAGACCACTCTTCACCATGCAACTACCGACCCATTACACTGCTACCAGTACTGGGAAAAATTTTTGAGAAGATAATAAAAGCAAAGTTCGCAGATATAATAAAAAAGGAAATTCCCAACTTTCAATTTGGATTCCAGGACGGAAAATGCACAACACATCCACTATCCATTTAAGTGTCAAATACACAAAATGCAATTTTAAAAAAACATACAACAGCCGTAATAAGCTTGGATATAAACAAGGCCTTTGACAGCATATGGCACAAAGGACTTCTTTTTAAATTACACAGAATGAAAACTCCAAATTATCTACTGTATATAATTAAGGAATTCCTATAGAATAGAGAATTATGTGTCAAAATTAACAATCAAATATCCAACACATTCACTCCTAGGCAAGGAACGCCACAAGGATCACCTCTATCACCAATGCTGTACAATTTATATTGCAGCGACATATTCAACCATAAGAGGGATAACATACAATACATGCTACAGTATGCAGACGACACACTCCCATAGGAAAAACCTACCAGACTGCATAGAAGGCCTGCAACAACTAGTAGATAGGACAGAAATTTGGTTTCACACATGGCGCTTTAAGCCCAACCCCAAAAAATCACAATATATGATTTTTAATCATAGAATATCAAGTAATTCTCCTAAAATTTCCATTAGTGGACAACGAAAAGTACATCTGAATTGTATAAAATATTTAGGTGTGCATATTGACCATAAAATGAACTTTAACATGCACACTAATATAATGAAAAAGCGAACAGTATCAAGAGCAAACCATTTTTCTAAATTAATAGTAAGGGACAAAGGACTTTCCATAAAAAATGCAGCACGTGTGTACAAGACAATTTGTCGTCCTATATTGGAATATGCTCATCCAATCTTTGTCAACTGCAGAAAGCCCGCATTGAAAAACATGGAAACAGCAGAAAGAATAGCGCTCAGAATCATCACAAAGATAAGACATCCCAATAACAGATTGTATAACCCACCTAATGAACTCCTATTCAGGTTAACGAAAATTGAACCAATTGCAGAAAGATTAAAGAAATTGAATACTAAATTTTATACAAGACTCACAAATAATCAGAGCATCACTCAACTTTACCAAGAAGATCCTCATCCCAACCCTACAAGGAAGGTCTTTTACAACCTCAAGACAACAAGATCGCTGTTTTCACGCTTGAAAGATCCTACACCCCTAGACAGCAGGTCTAACGTTGTTTACAGGATACCTTGCCTGGCCTGTCCAAAATGCTACATAGGACAGACAAGACAGTTGCTGAAGACACGAAAAAGACAGCACAGGTACGACTGCGACGAAAGATTTTCAAACAGGGAAAATACCACCGCCCTCGCAGTACATCATTTTAATGAGGGCCACACATTCGACTTCGACAATACAAAAAAAAAAAAAAAAATTATGGACTATGAAGCGAATGGTAAAAAGAGGAATATCAGCGAGATGATTTTCATAAAACTAAATGACAGCGTTAATTTTAGGACGGACACAGAAGATTAAAGCCAGGTATATTCAAATCTGTTAGACAGATATCGCGAGTTCTTCGACCCATAAGTGCGCGAACTGAACGAAGTACATGTGTTGTGAGAATTTAAAAACAAGATCTCCACTTGACATTTCATGCTGACAATAATAACATCAGAAATAATTATTTACCCCCGTTCAAATGTATGTCTCTTTGTTTGAAACCTTAAAATTGTCCATCAGTGTGTCTCAACTGATTTTAGAACCCCTCTGTTACCAAATCTATGAACATCTATGTATATTCGACTAAACAAACTTGGTAAGAGCAATGTTGTAAGAAAACTTCAATTGTTTTGTCATTTTATTTATACACATAATTTGTTGTGCTTTTTGACTGAAAACCATTTTGTTTTTCTCTGTAGCCTTGATAAAGTCTAAATATATAGACGAAACGTCGGCTTAGTTTAAGTTGGTCGCTTCATTTCCATTGGTCCTATTCCCGTGAAAGAGACTCTACTATGTTAGCGCAAGGACGTGAAACTACAGACTTCATTTATACACCAGGGAACTTTTTTCTCAACATGGGACAGAGATATGGTGTTCAGGTAGTAAGACAGCTCAAACTGAAGATCAAGTTGGACAGAAGAATGGCGGCGCTCATCAATAGAAAAATATTCCTGTTGGAGTGTAGAAGAAATAATGTCTTTCCAAATCACATAAAGGACAACATAAAATGCGTCGATAATTTAGCATTGGAAAATGACTGTCCATTTCGAAATTACTGTGGAAGGTTAGTAACTAAGTTTAAGAAGTCAATACTGAATTTGGAAATCAAGATCACTATATGGCAATTAACAAAAATACGAAATGAATTAGACAGAACGAATTCCCAATTAGAATCTCAATTACCCTCACATATATATCAAAGCTTTATGAATTCGTGCCATACAAATTTTAACAAAGTTTTCAAATCCATCAAAGGAAAAAATATTAAAAAAATTGAAAACTTACTGTTCTGCTCTCATTGTTTTTCGATCGGACCATCTGGCAACAGTGGTTTTCTATACAACTATACCAATGTCCAAATACCAAAAAGTGTAGAAGAAATTTTATCATTGGGACCTAATTTCAGTATTTCTTTCCAAAAAAAGTCCGAAATACCATTACCAACAATTTTGAAAGATTTGGAAGGTTGCATACAGAGTATGGAGATTTCAGATGAGGAAAAGAACGCACTTAGAGCTAGGAACATAAATGTTTTAACGAACTTCTGGTACAGATTTCAACAAAGAGGAAAGAAACATTCACCAGTCCATGACTGCTACAACGAAACTAGGGTGTTTCTAAAAGACCATCCAGAACTCCTGATTATGAGATCAGACAAAGGAAATTCTACTGTAATAATGTCAAAATCCGAATATCACGATTACATGAATGGCCTGTTAGCAGATATAAACATATATAAAAAAACAAATAGCGATCCTACTTCCAGATTTGAAAAGCAAGCCAACAGAATCATCAGTAAGTTGACTGAGGCTCACGTGGTAGACCAAAAAACCGGCAGACAACTAAGACGATATAACTCAGTTTCCCCTAAATTGTATGGTTTGAGAAAAACTCATAAGGACAATCTCAGTATCAGACCAATAGTAAGTTGTTTGAACGCCCCATCCTACAACTTATCAGTTCTAGTTCATAATATCCTGTCAATGGTAAACTCAACATCCGAATACTCTATCAAGAACTCATATGAATTCGTCTCATTCAGCAAAGATGTCCTCCTCCCTGTGGGTTTCCGTCTGTTTTCGTTGGATGTGGTGTCTTTGTTCACCAATATACCTAGGGACCTCGTAATGCAGCTTATAAGAAAAAAGTGGAATCTCATATCGGCCTACACACAATTGACCAAAACATTCTTCTTGGACGTGATACATTTCATCTACGATTCTAGTTACTTCCAGTTCGAGGGTGAATTCTATTTACAGGTGGACGGTTCGGCGATGGGAAATCCTGCCAGTCCATCATTGGCAGAATTTGTAATGACTGAGCTCATCCACCAATGTTTGAAAAAATTAACGTTTCAAGTTGCCTTCATAAAATTGTATGTGGATGATACTATATTGGCGATTCCACCAGATAAGCTTGATGAGCTCTTGTCAGTTTTTAATACTTTCAACCCTCGCATCCAGTTCACTGTGGAGGAAGAGAAAGATAAAACACTCCCTTTTTTAGATCTGGAGGTTGTTAGAGAAGATCGTGGCACTTTGTTAACAAGTTGGTACATGAAGTCTTCACATTCTGGACGTTTGATGAATTTCAAATCAGACACTTCAAAGTCATATAAAGTAAGTACCGTAAAAAACTTGTTACACAGATCAATTAACCTCAGTTCTGGCCCATTTCACGAAAATAATCTGGCAAAAATCAAACACATTCTCAGGATGAACAACTATCCCAAGTCATTCGTGAATAAAATAATTAATGAATATAACCCGAATGTGACTAACAATGGCAATCGTCTAGAAGAGCCAGGAATAAAATATTTCCGTTTTCCCTACATTCCATCCCTCAGTCATGGGGTAGCTCGTATATTGAGAGAAAAATCTGCCAACACGAAATTGGTCTTTTACAACCTCAAGACAACAAGATCGCTGTTTTCACGCTTGAAAGATCCTACACCCCTAGACAGCAGGTCTAACGTTGTTTACAGGATACCTTGCCTGGCCTGTCCAAAATGCTACATAGGACAGACAAGACAGTTGCTGAAGACACGAAAAAGACAGCACAGGTACGACTGCGACGAAAGATTTTCAAACAGGGAAAATACCACCGCCCTCGCAGTACATCATTTTAATGAGGGCCACACATTCGACTTCGACAATACAAAAATTATGGACTATGAAGCGAATGGTAAAAAGAGGAATATCAGCGAGATGATTTTCATAAAACTAAATGACAGCGTTAATTTTAGGACGGACACAGAAGATTTAAGCCAGGTATATTCAAATCTGTTAGACAGATATCGCGAGTTCTTCGACCCATAAGTGCGCGAACTGAACGAAGTACATGTGTTGTGAGAATTTAAAAACAAGATCTCCACTTGACATTTCATGCTGACAATAATAACATCAGAAATAATTATTTACCCCCGTTCAAATGTATGTCTCTTTGTTTGAAACCTTAAAATTGTCCATCAGTGTGTCTCAACTGATTTTAGAACCCCTCTGTTACCAAATCTATGAACATCTATGTATATTCGACTAAACAAACTTGGTAAGAGCAATGTTGTAAGAAAACTTCAATTGTTTTGTCATTTTATTTATACACATAATTTGTTGTGCTTTTTGACTGAAAACCATTTTGTTTTTCTCTGTAGCCTTGATAAAGTCTAAATATATAGACGAAACGTCGGCTTAGTTTAAGTTGGTCGCTTCATTTCCATTGGTCCTATTCCCGTGAAAGAGACTCTACTTTGTTAGCGCAAGGACGTGAAACTACAGACTTCACCTACAAGGAAGTTTCCAACTTCTACAATAATGAAGAAACTCGAAGAAGACTATAAAGGAAACCAATAATTTTGTCTCTTTCTTTCTTTTTTTTTGTAATATTTGCATTGTTAATTAATTTTACATGAGCTGAAAGAGCTAAGGTCAATGGCTCTTTGTCTGGTATTCAGCCAATAAAGCATTCTCTCTCTCTCTCTCTCTCTCTCTCTCTCTCTCTCTCCATAAATTGGGTACTTTGGCTGAATTTAACTCTGTCGAAAATATGCACAGAATTCAATTTTTGCTACGTTGTCACGTTGAAAATCATCACGTTTTAATCCGAGAATTTATGTTCTAGAAGGACAAGGTTATTATGAATGGAAAAGGAACTAGCGGACTTTGGAAATTGAGTTATATTAATGAGCTCACCTCCACTTTTTCGATTCACATTCTTATTTATTCGAGCAAAGGACCCCGCACACTTACTTAGGAAAAGCGGGTCCAGTGAATTTTCCCCATTTTTACATATTATATTTATATCAACCTTAAGAACAATATATCAGATTTTCACGAAGGTCTTACATCCGGTTTGTTCTAAAGGGCGTTCCAAAATTGCAGCGACGGAAAATTGAATCTTTGAATTTTGATGATAATTCTTCTATTTTTCAGAATTTCCTTATGATGCCTTGGGGTCTGAATAACAAGATATCACAGATATCCAAACATCGCCCATCACGTTAAGTTTCGTTATACAGGCTGTTCCATGAAGCTGTATAAGTAACTGAATGTAACTTTGTGAGTGACTTTGGGACCACCCTGAGTTTTTCAAAATATGATACCATGATGTATGTCCACTTCTGTAGGAAGTTTCATTAGTGTGCGGGGTCCTTTACACACTTCTTTCTAAATACCTAAAGCTTCAGCAAGTTACATTTGTTTAAAGGGGATTGTTCGTTAGAAGCCCTAACTTCCCGCTTTCATTAAAAGCGAGAGTGAATGCTCTACCCAGAGACAATCATGTTGGTGTCTCTGGCACCACCATTAGAATCTAACGTGAACTTGACACACGCGATCACAATTCGGCCACATTATTCACAAAACTCCTCTTGACAAGTTTTTCCATTTGGGAAAAAGCATTTTTAGCATATCTACCATTTCCTGCTTAGAATACATTCTGCAGATTCATACTGATGAAGTCGAATAAACGAAAATCTCGATTCCATTAATTCCCAATTTAAATTGTTGATTGATCACTCTATGCGCAACAACGATCAACATAGAAGAGTCGCGAAAAATCTGCTTTGTCAAAGTTACATTTTTTTCCTTTTCATTAAATTATAAAGTATATTAAACATAATGATGAGTATCTTCTGAAATGTTAAGTCAAATTTCAGATAACAAATAATTCACAACAGCGTAATAATTGAAAAAAAACTATCAACACACTATGACATTTGATCATTATAATGTGTTTAGTCTATGCACACTACACTTCATAATAGGTCTATGATCTATGGTTACGGAGTTCTAACCTAACTGGCAACGTTCAGCTCAGCGGTGAACGTTCAATTCAATGACATTTGTTTATGTTTGGAAATGAAAGGTTATGATTCTGTTGGAGAACCTCAGGAAATTTTATAAACAACGATAAAACATGATTACATACTGAAGATATAGGTGATAGCAAGCTGAATACTTCATCATCATTAATGGAAAAGGAATCAAGAGAAGAATATTCAACATTTGCCGCTAACGAAATTCTGTATGAAGTATAAGTATTCATTGTAGGTACATTTTATAAATTCGGTACTTATTCAGAAGTAATAAAATCGTACTTCATCTGTCGTCGAATAGAATTGAAAAAGTAATTTGACGCTTGTTTTTATTATACAGTTGCTTATTATTTCCTAGTTTTGAATGGCAGGCATGAATCTATGATATCCAGGAGTGGCATAGCTCATTATGAATGTTTAAAATGGCTATATCTTTTTTTCTAGGCCGAATCGAAAAAAATTGTAAAAAAAAAGTGTTTCTTTTGACCTCAGGAATCTACTGTTAAAATATATGTACAAGTCAAAGACTCACCCTGTATGTACCTAGAATGAAATATCAAAATATTTGGTTTACAACAATGAATAATATTTACTTACCAATGAATGCACTCAAATTGCAGAAAACCAGAATATTTAAATGTCGGATCGAACGAACAGCGAACTTCTCGAATCGAACTAGTCACAAAATGATGATGGATCCAAAAGATTGCTATTATACGTTGAATCTGTCAAACGCTAACCAACACCCCTCTCTTCTCACCACTGCGAATTCCATAGTCCAAATCGGGTTTTCGAAAGAAAAATATCCCGGCCGAATGTAATTAGGGGCAACAAAACCCAGATCCTAGATGCGGTAGTTTCTCTACAGTTAAAGATCGAAGACTTCCCTACTCAACACTCTTTGGCTATGAGTCACAATACGAACGAATATTTGCATCGCATGGGAAACACATTTTAGATATTCATCGTCAAAATGTTGAGAATTTTTCTTCCACATGTCGTTAACAAAGCGATATCACAAAATTACTATATTTTGGGGCATATGCAACATCATAATGAAGATTTTATTTTATGTTGAAAATGTAACTCCACAAAAGTGTCAGGCGATGTAACGTGCTTGCTGGGATACACTCCTCGACATATTACACACCCCTACAAATTATCAAATCAGATCTTAATTATAGCACACCCGTTGGGAAATCAACACATGAAAAGATTTCCGAATACATTCAGCAATATCGTGAGAATATGAGAGAAATTTCAGATCATTTGAGCTCAAGTAAAGAAAAACAAAAATCCAAAATAGATCAAATCAATCAGAACAGACAACCGAATACAGACCTAGATGAGTCAAAGCCAACATATTTAGCTATACCAAGAAAGGCAAAGCTAGATCCAAAATTTAAGACCACCAAGATTAAAATCTTAGACGATATTCGTATCAAGAATCCTGATTCTCAAAAAATATACCACAATAACAAAATAAAGCAAAGAAAGTAATAATTCCTTTTTTCCTCTCTTTCAGAGCTGAAAGAAAATGAATACCTTCTCACTTTTCCTTATTCTATTCTTCTGCTCTACTCCTCAATCATTGAAATTTGAAGAGATCAAACATAGCGTCATTCCTTTCTTTGTTGACAAAACTTATATCAGTGAGTCGAAACACACACTGATGTACCACTACAACTTGAATAATATAAGTAAAATATTAAATGATCATTATGTTTTAGTTGACCAGCGAACTTCAGTCAGTTCCAATATGATGGTCTCGAACTATGGAGAATCGATAAAGATCCAAATAAAACGAAATAAGATCCTACTTAATAACCTATATACTCCCCTGTCAAAAACGAGGTTTAGTAAATGTTGGAGGACATATAGCCAAAGTTCTATTTGGTACACTTGACACTGATGATGAATCCTTGTATTTGAATTATTTTCACTCCTTTGAAAACAAAATTCAGTCATTGAAAACGGAACAAAATCAAGTCATAAGTGTTGTGAGATCTATGACAACTAAATATGCCAATGCAACGAATCAAATAATACAAAATTATAATTATTATCGAATGACATAAATCGACTCTTTCTTACACAGTTCGAAGAGTTGACTATAAATAGGATTCTGACAAAAATCAACACAGCTACCCAGCAAACACGGCGATGCAAATGTAACTCTTATGCGATGTACTGTTTACCTCTCCACGCGCTCGCATATGCATCCAAATGTCCTCCACATCAAGTACGCATTTCGGAACAATGAGTAGTTGAATATGCGATCGCAAAACTGGTCAAAAATGATACTCCATTTCTTGTCACAATTGAGACGCTCATACGAGTTAATTTTGAGACCACTTTTCTTTATTTCTTTTCGACGTCGCATAGGAATTTTGATGTGATACCTATTAGTATCTTCAAATAGGAAGCCATTTCTTATCGCATTTGAGACATATTTTGTTACACTCATTGCGTTGACTAATGAGTGGTTTTTTGTGATAAATTTCAAACCATTTTTAATGCAGGTGAAATATTGTTATTCAATTCGGATTTTATTACTTTATATATGTGACGTTATTCGAAATTTTCAATTCCAATATTCATTTCGCCCAATAAGAAGATTTGCTCCCAATTACATTATTTTATTGACTGGCGGAGAGCAAATTCACCAATAATATATTTACATATATTTTAGATTAAATCATTGACTGCATGGGGATAATGAAAGAATTTATTCGAACAAAAAACTATAATGATTAATAACATTAAGATAGAATAAAATAAAAAACAAAAAAATTGAAAAAAGTAAACGAAAAAAGATGCAAAATAGGTTTGAGTATATACTATGTAGTAAGTTTTTCTTTTCTCTGCCTAGCATGTCGCAGCCATTCCTTTACATATATTTCGAAGTCTTTTTCCGAAATGCCTGTATTCTTCCTCACCACATCTGAAAAGAATGGAAGTATAGGTTTAAATATTTTTTTTTCGATATCAAGTTGAGTAATTTGAACAATTTCGTTCAACTATTCAATTTATTGGTTCAACATATTTTAATTAATGAGAAGATAAAAATATAATTGCCAACGTTTTTGAATTTTATTCGTATAGGTGTCTTAGGGTCGGTTTCACAAAACTTCGATTGTAGCGTTAAATTAATTGGAGCCACCGCGATTCGTTAAAACTTCAAAACGAGTGATTCGATTGGTTCGAATTTACGTAAGGTTGTTGAATGGTACAATCAAAGCTTTGTGAAACCCGCCGTAGGTCCTTGAAAAATTTCTGGACAACAAATTTACAAGAATTATTTGAATAACTGCAAAGCTTGTGTTTTACATTATAGCGGCTACACATCAAATCAATTAAAAAAAAACTCAAATCAAATACTCACTGAATAAAATCTTCATAACGGGACTTTCAGCATGCTTTTGAGGCATCTCACCACGAAATTTTTGCTGCCGTTACCCCCAACGGCCTCATAAGTTCTGTACTGAAAAATGTTGAATTTGGATAAGGTAAACATTAGTTTTAGAAATTATATGAAAAAAAAACCAAATGAGATCAGATTTCAAAGCAGTTTAACTAAAGATATAATAATTAGTTAAAATCCTGGCTTTCCAATTATGGTGATATAAAAAAAAGATATAAATTACTGAGAAATCTATACCGATATCACATCATATTCATAGAAATTAGACCAGTGGAGAATTCAAAGGACTAGTTTCTTTCAAGTATAATAACTTTCTCAAGAACCAAAATTTAAATTCATTGGAATGCTTCAATTGGGTTTTTGTGAATTTCGCATTGAATTTCTTACCAATCTATTCTTCAATGTTGAATCACTTCTCATTAATTTGAATTCCAGATGATTGAAACCGATAATAAATTGAAATTATAAAAAAATAAAGATATCGTGAAATAGTTTCTAGTGATGGTTTTCACAAAAAGAGAGCCAAAATCGAGCAATTTGGGATACAATGTACATGTACAGCATTATTTCAGACAAGTAAACTGAAACTCAATTTTCAATATCTTCAGAACCAAATGAAATATCATCATTTTGAAAAAGATATTTCCTCACATATCGGGAGTACTGAGTGAGGTGTTCAATCAATGTCTGGAACAGGGTGTTTTTCCGTCGAAGTTGAAGATGGCAAGACTCTTGCCAATATTTAAGAAAGGAGATGTTGATGATCCAAACAATTACAGGCCTATGTCAGTCCTTCCTGTTCTGTCTAAACTTCTTGAGGAGCTACTCAGACGGAGGCTGATGAGTTTTCTGGATAGGAACAACATCTTAAGTGATGATCAACATGGCTTCTCCAAGGGAAAGTCCACCATAACTGCATTGATCAGTGTGTTAGAAACTATTACCGACGCCTTAGATGAGAAAGAAAAATGCGAATTGTTGTCCTGCGACCTCTCCAGAGTATTCGATTGTGTGGTAAAGGAAATCATGGTGGACAAGATGGAATATTACGGCGTAAGGGGTGCGGCTCTTTCCATACTCGAGTCCTTTTTGACAGATAGGTTCCAGGTGGTTGATTGGAAGGGAACTACTTCAGAAGGATTCCGGGTCTCGCGAGGCGTACCACAGGGCTCCATCCTGGGACCTCTTCTATTTGTCATTTATACCAACGATCTGCCAGCCAATGTACTCACTAGCAAATCACTGCGTTACGCCGACGATACCAACTTTTTCAATAGGGCTGGTTCATCAGATGAATTGAAAGAACTTTCATCTTCATCGTTGCAGATGGCAGAGGATTGGTTCGCCACTAATGGACTAAAACTTAACAAAGAAAAAACGCAAAAAATCAGCTTTGGATTTGGTGGAGATACTGAGAGGATCAAGTTGCTCGGTGTGGTTTTTGACAGTTCTCTCTTCTGGAACCCGTATATAGATGAGATGTCGGGGAAATTATCAACGGCTATTTTTACGATACGAAGAATGAGGGTCATATCTTCTCCGGACGTCTGCAGACTAACATACTACGCTAATTTCCATTCCTTAGCAAACTACAGTATTTTACTGTGGGGATATAGCTCTGCAGCGAAGAGAGTATTCCTCAAACAGAAAGGGGCAATAAGAGCCTTATGTGGGATCTCGAGAACAACGAGCTGCAGGGACCTTTTCAGAAAAGAGAGAATACTCACTCTACCCTCTGTGTATATACTGAACAGCCTGTTATATACACTCGAAAATGGCGTGAAATTTTCTGCTCTGGGGGACTTCCATCGGTATGATACAAGAAAACGAAATGACCTGCTTATTCCACATCATCGTATCAAGAGAACTCAGGTAGTGACAAACCATATGTCATCAAATTGTTCAACAAGATACCGGACAATCTAAGAATATTACCCAAAAATCAATTTGTTAACGAAATTGATTCCTCGCTCAACACTTGGTGAAACATCTTTGGTCAATTGAAAAATAAAAGAACACAAGACTACGTTCACAATATTTAATAAATTAAACATCTAACAAGTCGACATGTTTCGGGTTTTATCCCATTCACAAGACTGAAAAGTAAACGCACAAGTCAAAGAAATAAACATCAAACAACAGATGTTAAAACCGGAGATAAGCGGAAATCTAATTGATCGTTCACAATTGGTTGTTTATATTTTGAAGCAGAAGATATTTCCAAAATTTCTAAAAGATCTAGGCGTCTGCTTTTTTCCCCTTCATGCAATAATCTTGTTTTATTAAAATCTATAAAATGGTTACAAGTGATACAATGATCAGAAAAACCAGTTGTCAATTTGTTTTGAAGAATTGACTTTCTATGTTCATCAACCCTTATCTTAAGAGAACGACCAGTCTGACCTATGTAAAAAGCTGGGCATTCGTCACAAAAAATTTTATAGACACCACTTTTTTCAAAAGTTGTTAAACTATCCTTTCCATTATAAAACATTGATTTTAAGTTTTTCTTGTTGGTACATACAATGTCAATTTTATTCCGTCTTAATCTACTACAAATATTGTCGCTTATTTGTGGGATATAGTTTATATAAGCAAATTTCTCAATACAGTTATTAATTTCGGTGGGGTATATACTTGATAATAGTTTTTTATATTGTTTTTTGTCAATTAATTTATCTATTATATTGGGAGAGAAACCATTGTTTAATGCCAATGTCCTTAACACTTCCACTTCTTTTTCGAAATTAGCTGTTGAAAGTGGTATTGATATTAGACGGTGTACCAGGGAATGAAAAGCTGACATTTTTATTTTATATGGATGTGAACTACTATTATGGATGAGGATGTCTGAAAAAGTAGGTTTTCTATACACATCAAATTCCAAATGATCTTCTACTATTTTTATCTGTATATCCAAAAAGTTTAACGACCTATTTTCATTTTCCATTTCCAATGTGAACTGAACCGACACATACAAAGAGTTAATCAGTTGGAAAAGCAATTCAAGCTCGAAATCTGAGCCAAGCAGACGCCTAGATCTTTTAGAAATTTTGGAAATATCTTCTGCTTCAAAATATAAACAACCAATTGTGAACGATCAATTAGATTTCCGCTTATCTCCGGTTTTAACATCTGTTGTTTGATGTTTATTTCTTTGACTTGTGCGTTTAGTTTTCAGTCTTGAAAATGGGATAAAACCCGAAACATGTCGACTTGTTAGATGTTTAATTTATTAAATATTGTGAACGTAGTCTTGTGTTCTTTTATTTTTCAATTGAATCAATTTGTGAAAGTAATGAAAGGGATTCTCATTGAGAAGAGCTTCTATTCTGTTGATGAGTTTATGGCATTCTCATTGTTGTTGTCATTGACTCTTATATATATATATATATATTTTTTTTATATTTATTTTTGACTTACTATGTAATATATTTTTTGATGGTTAAATAAAGAACTGAACTGAACTGAAATATAATAAATTCAACGGCAAAAATCAAGACATTTCTCAGAAGAAAAACTTTTTTTCTAAATCAAAAAGTTCTGCGCCAACACACATATAAAAACTTCATTATACGATAATTAAATGAAGAATATATATCAAAATATTTAGTTTACAACAATAACTAAAAGAATTTACTTACCAATCAATGCACTCAAATTGCAGAAAACCAAAAAATTTGAATATCGGATCGAACGAACAGCGAACTTCTCGAATCGAACACTAGTCACATAATGATGGAATGGATCCAAAAGAAAAAACTCAAGTCTAAAAATTGTAATACGTTGAATCTGTCAGACGTAAACCCACCCCCCTTTCGTCGTACCAGTGCGAATTTGGCATATTTGATTCATGTATAGCATATATTTTTGACGTTAAGCATATAGCATATTATGGAGCATATCTTCGAAAGTTCTTCCGCATTGGGAAGTTTCCAGTAATGTGCATATCCATTTGAGAATACCAAGATATAACATATTTTATTAATATCTATACCACAACAACCATAGGTATTTCAATTCATTCAAGTTTGAGAAAAACAGTTCTTACAATAAAAACATGAAAATTTAACCCAGGACTTAGGAATATTTTGTAATCTAATAACTCAGAACCCCAATATTAATTCACATTCAAAAGTTGAGTCGAAGAAAATTTATATTTCAGAAATAGCTAAAAAAAAAATATCAATGAATAACCAACATTTTTTCGGCACTTTCACAAATGGAAAAGCATATTTTTAGCATTTTCGAAACGCAAAACTAGCATATTTTGCTTCCCCTGAGATAACAACACTGAGTAACTCAACACTCTTTGGCTACCTATGAGTCACAATACGAACGAATATTTGCTTCGCATGGGAATCACATTTGAGATATCTTTATTCATCGTCAAAATGTCGAAATGTTCTTCCACATTTCGTTAACAAAGCGATATCACAAAATGACTAGTTTTTGGATGCATATGCGACATCACAATGAAGTTTTATTTTATGTTGAAATGTAACTCCACAAAAGTGTTAGGCGATGTAACGTGTTTGCTGGGTAACAGCTTTGCGAGACTTCATCTCCTACATGAAAGTATTCTACCCTCAGATCTATTTTTCGATTTTGTCAATTCAACCGATTTCATGAAACATCTCAACTATTTCAAAGATTTCTATTCTGTTTGTTACACTTCAGTAAAAATCAGAAATAAAGATGTGATCCTTATAATTGAAGTACCATTGACCTCTCTAAATCCCTTGGATACATATTACCTTCAATATGTCCCATACCAAAATGTTACCCTTACCGAACAGCCTAAATACTTATTGACCAAGGAAGAATTAGGGTCCATCAACGAAGAGTGCCAGAAGGTAGAAGATGCAACCAGTTCCCAGCTGTATGAAAGACTTAATTTATCGCAAAACAGAAAATTGCAGAAGACAACGTACACAGTGCCGTGGCGATTTTTTGAAGTTATCATCGGGAAAATTCCTTTCGACTGGTGATGTGCAAATCAGTGAAGTTTGTTACCAACATACGGAATATTACAAATTGAATGGAATTTATCTGATAGAAACCACAGGTAACATAACAAATAATTTTAAGTTTTTCTATAATGAAGAAGTCTCAACTATTTTCCATAATGTACCACTTCCAATTATGAAAACTGAAACAATTGAAAATCTAACTATGACTGATTTATCAATTAACAATTCAACTATTTCAAAAACTGTTTTCAATTGGAAAAACCATCCCAATCATGTATCTTCAATTTATTTCACTTTCAATCTGATTATTATCTTAGTAACAGCATATTTTTCGTACAAGATCTTTATGGCAAAATTTACCAATATTGTGAAAACACATAAAAATAACTCAGCTATTAACGCTGTAGTCATTTCTTAAAAAGAGGGGATATGTTATGTAAGCTTGCCTTAAGAATTTCATAAAGTAATGTGAGTAACCTCAGACGATGTGGAGTCAGCACATTCCGATTTCAGATTTCAGAACAACGGAATAAGTTAGTTAGATATTATTCATTATTATTCAGACCTTCATCAAATAAACATGCTTCTAGAAATAAAGATGTTTTTTTAAAAAGTGTAAAAACATAATTATATATAAAAGAATATCAATACATAATATATGCTGCTGATGAACCTAAGAAGTATGAAGGTGGACGATTATGAATTTATAAAATGTTAATTGATTTCCTTATCTGTTTTTGTGCTGTATTCAACAGAACCATTTTCAAAACAATCGCAATTTGGGAACCCAACGATAGAATCCTTTGAACAAGAACAATGTGATAAAGGTCCTAATGAATCTTCACTTTCACCTTCTCCTATCATGTCAGGATCAGTGATATGAAGTCTTTGATTATCACCTTTATTGCATACTCGAAATGAGTTTTTTCTTATTGGGCACGACATTTGATTTTTCTGAATTTCTTCATCATATACAGTTTCTTGAGAATTCTCTGGGCAGAGACATCCTAATACCATTATATTTGATGTCCTCAATATTTCACTTGAACTTTTGCTCAATGATATCCCATCACTCATCTCAGACCCCACAGATCTCATACTTTTCATTAATGCTTCCTGCTCTGGATAAGGAACTTTATCATCTTCTCGAATTTTATTTCTGTATATAAGAGGGATGCAAGTGCAATTAATTGTATCGTTAGAGGAAGTTGCATTGTGTTCTCCCTTCTCTTTTGGAACAGGCGTCGAATCTGGATTAGCAGTAGAAATATAGGAAATATTTTTCGAATCGAAAGATCCATGGTCTGCATTACATTGACAAAGTTTCGTTGTTTTTGTAGGATTTGTGTGATCCATGGAACTTTCAGGTACCACCGTAGCATCTGTAGTTGTTTCAACAGATTTACTAGGACAAAGACATTTGTTTCTATCGTCTGAGATATTCCTGTGATTTCGCGAATCAGGCCTTATGATCTCGCAATCTCCATGAGCTGTTTGGATGACTTCTATGACTTCTTGAAACTCCCCACATACACAAATTTCTGGAATTGATTCACAAGATAAGAATGAAGTAGAAGATTTCGAATTAAGCTTTGGAATTTCTCCCATTTCATATAGATAACTGGCAAATATTTTGGACGCATCCAGATAGTTTCTAACTGGAATAATGTCGTTCATGTAACATTCTTCAGAAACAATTGGTATAAGAAGAACATTTTTCTCCACAATATCCTGCAAAATGTTGACAACTGGGATAGTACAGTTATTATTCAAGAAATGTAATGGTTTCTGGTAAACATGTTGCATAGCTCTAGCTGCTGTTTTATGATGAATGTTATCGATATCTGAATACCATGTTTCGTAGGTTTTCTCAAGAGATATTTTTAAGTTATTGTTACTTCCACGAAGTGACCAACATTTTCGCAAATAATTGATGACTTTCTCGAACATCTCGTTCATATTGCTACAAAATGTCTGGATGGAACATTTTGCTGTAGCCTGAGCAGGTAAACTCCATTCATTTATATCCTTCAGGGAACTGCTTATGTCATGTATGTTGAAAGTTGGAAAGATTAGTCGGTGTTTGAGTATTTTCGATCTTTCACCATGAAAAAGAAGAGAATCAGCACCCAAAGCTTCCCTAAAACTGTTTAAATCTAAATCCGTGGATGTGCAAATACTTATCTCCTCTTCAGATAATTGCTCCAGATCGAGATCAAGTTCCGAAGTTCTCAAATTACCATGTTCGTCGATTAAGCTCTCAAGTAAATAAAGTAAATCCTTCATAGCATCCTGAATTATGCCACTGCATTTGGTGCTTTCTAAAGTTCTCAATGAACATTGTACTTCTATTGAAAAATAACACAATCCTTTCAGTTTCTTCACGAAACTAGGCCAGTCTGGTTGAAGCCAAGACCCTTCATTCAAACAAACGTAGTCAACCTTACCTGAAAAAAAACGAATTCAAATTTCTCTAGGACACAATATCTAGAATCGATATCTAGGTACATCTAAAAGTATATTACAATTCGAAGTATTGAAACTGTAAGAATTTTTATTCCGAAATGTCAGTTTGAAGAACATGTAACGGTGCGATTTACAGAATTCAAATCTCGGGAGTTTCCGGATCGTCTCAGATCGGGAACGCGACGTCGGGTAGTACGTGATCGCGAGAACAGTTGGGAACGTGCCACCTCAGACGCGAGACGAAAGATCCCCTCTCTGATATTCCGCTGTTTTGGCGGTGCACCGAAAAAGGCAGTTATTTATTCTCTTATTCTTGAGTGAAATAGTTTAACTTGGGCAATTGTTAAGATTGGTGAGTATGAAGTTGATCAGGCAACCATATACCTATTTTTGCTAACGATTCATATGTTTCATATGAGGTGAGAGACGCTTGGGTTCTGCCATTTTGAGGATCGTACGACTTTTCATCTGATTTCCTCAAACATCCGATGAATCAACCTTCCTTCTAGATTAGTTTATCTTTGTTATAGTTAAATAATTGAATTTGAACATTTCACGGTTCCGTGACTCTCTGATTTTCAATTTCTCGACTTATCTGTGCCAGTGTTTCAGTGAACAAGTGGACATTTTTTCCTTTCCTGAATTTTCTTTATGTAATCTAAGATTATCAGAGATCTCGGGGAATTATGGAAGTTCTACGATACGGAGAACTGATACAAGTGTTTTTTTTTCTGGAGGGAGCTAAGTCTCCGGCACTTTTGGAGGGAGCTAAGTAAGTCTCCGGCATCTTTTGGAGGGAGCCAAGTCTCCGGCAACTATCTTTTCAAGAGAGCTAAGCCTCCGGCACCTTTTTGAAGAGAGCTAAGCCTTCGACACCTTTTTTTTGGAGGTAACTAAACCTAGGAAACCTCTTGGAAGGTAGCTAAGTCTTCAAACCTTCAGTACCTGCACCTCAACACTTCTATTTGGAAGAATACAACCTTCACCTCTCACAACGCTATTCCTTCTGGATGAGCTGCAACGTCTTCCTGGAGATTCAGGAGTTCGAACGTTGGAAGAAGTCGAGAGATAGTCACTTCCCTGGCATTATTATAACAAGATAAGTCAACAAAGAACGAAAAACGCTCGTGAATGATGTTTCTGACGAATTTTTCATAATTGTACATATTCTTGTCCTCATATTTAATTGTTTCAATTTGTGATAGTAGATATTGTAAATAGTTTTAATTATCATTAGCCTGAGTAGAAGCATATTATCTCCTTTTACCTCATATAAACGTAAGGTGGTCTCATGTTCTGACTAGCTGGAGCATCTATAGTAAATTATCTCTCTTTAACCTTACAAACAATTTCACTTTCGCTAGTATTTGCATGAGCAAATACTAGCGATCTGGGGACCTATTTTTGACCATTCGCAATTTATGCGTTCGTTCGCATTTATTACCTTTGAGAATGACAGACGAATCTGTAATCTTGACAGTCCGCATGACTTACGAAGTACATTTTCATGTTCTGTGCCTACGACCGTTCGTATTTCACTACCAGTGGTTTTGAGACTCGCAAATATTTGACAGTTCGAATTATATCATTAGTCGATTTCGAATGGCGGTTTTGGTTGGTTAACGGTTGACCGCTCGGTTCATAAATGACAACGTCAAACGAACCGCGCTTTCGAGTACGGCTCAAATTTCGGCGAAACAGCTGATTCGAGACGTCACCAATTTGTCATTCGAATGCGGTTGGTCCAAAACTGACGGACCAATCTATGAACCAACCAAGAACCAACGTCAATCGAAATCGCCTATTGACATTGAATTTGAAACTAAGGTGTTCCATTTGACCGATATTTACCTTTTTTTGTCCGCATAGGTCGAAATTTAAGCTTAGAGTAGTGCCGATATGTAAATCTATAAGCCATAAACTTTCCGAAGTTGTCAAGAATGGCGTTTTTGAAACGCATATCGCCATTCGCCAAAATGCGTATAAGTAGAGTTGCGAATGATTTCGAGAATAGGTCCCCAGGTATTGTATTGTATTGTATACAAGGTCCCCAGGTGTTGCAAATACTACTCAGCAAACAGGTTACATAGCCCAACAGTTTTGTGCAGTTACATTTTCAACATGAAATAATATATTCTTTGTGATGTCGTATATCCCTCCATAACATGGCAATTTTGTGATATCGCTTGCGTACCAAGATCACTTCATGGTTACAAATTCGTACTGGTAGTGTGTGATTATTTTTCAAAATTTCCTTTGTTCTTTCCTCTTAGAACTTCCACTACGGAAAATATATATTATAGAAAGAATAGAAGATCATGTCTTTATGCTTTTCGGTGTTCCAAAATCTTGTGGTAGACGGACCACAATTCAAAAGTAAAAAGTTTTCGGAATTTGCCGCTTCATATTCAAATTCATATTCAAATTAAATATACTTCTCACTTTCACCCTCAAGCTAACCATACTGAGAGTGTTAATAAAGTCATGAAGAACATAATCTCCTGTTATGTAAATGATAATCACAGGACTTGGGATAAATATCTTCAGAAGGCTGCATGTGCCATTCGTTCTTCGCCCCATGAAACCATAAAATATTCCTAATATTTTGTGAACTTCGGATCAGAGATGCACCTTACTGGCGAAAGTCATTGTTTTTCTCCGGCTTCCGACACAGAAGTGGAAATTAAAAGTCCATCAAATCTACAGTCACGTGTTCAGGGATTTTTGGCACTGTACAGTGACATTAGAGAGTACATGAATCGGTCTTATTTACTTAGTTCTAAATATTATAACTTGCGTAGGCGCGATGTTGGTTATTCTGTCGGACAGTATGTGTATCGAAAAAATTATGTTTTGTCCGATGCACTACAATATTATACGGCAAAGTTCCCTCCTAAGTATTGAGGTCCATTTAAAATCAAGAAGGTGTCCCCATGGACATATGAGTCTAGCGACGATCATGATAAATATCAGGGTACATGGAACGTGAAGGATCTCAAACCGGTAACTGACCTCAATAATAATAATAAGGAATAGCTCAAGGGTTCAAAATCAAACTTAATTCTCTTTATAGTTATCAAATTTTCCTCATACTTAAATGAAGATTGTTCTCTTTTTTCAAATAAATTTTTTTTTTCAACAACAAAAAAATTTTTTTTTTGGCAAGTGGGGAGTTGTTACTCTCATTTCATTCTTTGGCGGAGTAGTTTATACACATATTTTGTTGGAGCAGTATACAGGGTGTACCAAGTTCGACGGCCTATTAGGCGTTTCTAGAGAACTAGACTTATTTGAAATCTGAAAATTGGGATTATGATATTGTTTGACATAATCTACCGAGCTAAAATATTCTTGGAGCCTGACCACTTTCAGTTGTACAGGGTGGGCAAAATTGGTGATACACGAACTACAACTTTTTAACCCGACGAGATAGAGGAAAATGAATGCCACATTACGGTCGTCTTTTTCAGAGAAACTAATAATGCCATCAACTGCATTCTTCTGTCTTCTTTTGTTTTCAGGTTATAGGCCAAAATTGAAATTTGGACGATTTCAACTTTGGTCATTATCTCCGTTTCTGTTTGTGCTAGAATGTTGAAATTAAAACCTTATACAGGCACTTTTTTCATAACAATCCAGTGGCGTACCATGTTTTTTGACAACAGATTTCCTTGCTGAGCTATAACATAAAGTTGTGTTTTTTATTATAGAAACAATAGTTTCTATAATGATTCTATAATGATTCAGAAAGAATCATCACTTTTTTCCGTTTCAAAAATATATAACGTATTATACAGGGTGGGCCACGTAAAACAGTTCAACCCCTATGTTTCTGAATATGCTCCAGAAAATGCTTCGACAGGTTAATCTTTCGATACCAAATAGGAATTGTTAAGTATATTCATGAATAGAATTGCAAAACCTTTGCAATGATGTGTCACCCGAACCCAATTAAGTTTTGGATCTTGAAGGGGCTGCCACCCCGATTAGGGGTATGATCATAGACCACTGACCTCGAAGTCAAAAAGCGTTCTAACCATTTTCTATAACTTATGCACGGAAATATAGGTCAGTAGGTATTTTTTTACGTGGGTCACCCTGTATAATGATATATTTTTGAAACAGTAAAAAGTGACGATTCTTTCTGGGTCATAATAAACTATTGTTTCCATAAGAAAAAACACAACTTTTTGATATAACTCAGCAAGAAACCCTATTGGAAAAAAATGTAGTACGCCTCTGGATTGCTATTAAAAAAGTGTCTGTATAATGTTTTAATTTCAACATCCTAGCACAAACAGAAACGGAGATAATGGCCAAAGTTGAAATCCCCCAAATTTCAATTTTCGCCTATAACTCGAAAACAAAAGAAGATAGAGGAATTCATTTGATGGCATTATTAGTTTCTCTGAAAAAGACGACCGTAATGTACCATTCATTTTCCTCTAGCTCGTCGGGTTGAAAAGTTGTAGTTCATGTATCACCAATTTTGCCCACCCTGTACAGGGAGCGAAAAAAAATTTTTCAAAATTTTATTTTTCTGTTTTTTTCTTTTTGAATTTTATAGAGTATGTAATTCTGAATACATTCGTACTCGAATCGTTGCATTCGTCGAAATACTTTCAAAAATATCGAGAAAAATCTGAAGAAAAAGAGAGAAAAGGGTATTCGGTATTATGTTTGTTATTCCTAATCGACATATCTTAAGCACAAACCGTTTTCACATTTTTGAAGTCAAAGACTGTGGAAATATTGTACATTTTTAAAATTTTGAAAAACTCATCACAGGGTGTTCCAAATGTTTGGTCAAAAATTGGGATCAAGATTGGCCCATAACTTTCGTTTTTCAAATTAGCACCCTATTTTTTTATGATTGCGTTGAATTGTATGAAGAAAAATGATGATAGTGTTCTAACATGTTAATGCTCCTAAAATTGATAATTCTTGAGTTATTTAGGATTTTCTGAATTTATGTGGTACGAAGCGTCAAATTCATTTAATCTGTTTCATTTCAACTATGACCTGGGTCATAGAAGATGAATTATTCTACTAATGATACACACTTGAATACATCCGTACTGAAATCGTTGCATTCGTCAAAATACTTTCCGAAATATAAAAAAAAAACTGAACAAAAAAAGGTAGATAAGAGTATTCGGTATAATGTTTGCTATTTCTAATCTAGATATCTTGACCAAAAACCGTTATCACGTTTTTGTAGTCGAAGACAATGGAAAAAATTTACATATTTAGAATTTTGAAAAACTCGTCACAGGGTGTTCTAAATGTTCGGTCAAAAATTGGGATCAAGATTGGCCCATAACTTTCGTTTTACAAATTAGAACCCTATTTTTTTATGATTGCGTTGGATTCTGCGAAGAAAGATGATGATAATGTTCTATCATGTTGATACTTCTAAAATTAATATTTTTTGAGTTATTTAGTATTTTCTGATTCCATGTCGTACATTGCGTCAAATTCATAAAATCTGTTCCATAACAACAATGATGAATGAATTGAACAAAAAGGTGTGTCACTAGTGAGTTATTGAAATAATTTATCTTCTATGACCAAGGTCATAGTTGATATGAAACAGATTTAATGAATTTGACGCTACATACGACATAAAATCAGAAAATCCTAAATAACTTAAGAATGATCAATTTTAGGAGCATGAACATGTTAAAACATTATCATCATTTTTCTTTGTACAATCCAACGCAATCATAAAAAAATAGGGTTCTGATTTGAAAAACGAAAGTTATGGGCCAATTTTGATCCCAATTTTTGACCCAATATTTGGAACACCCTGTGATGAGTTTTTCACAATTCTAGAAATGTACAATATTTCCACATTCTTCGACTTCAAAAATGTGAAAACGGTTTATGCTTAAGATATCTAGATTAGGAATAACAAACATAATACCGAATACTCTTTTCTCTCTTTTTCTTCAGGTTTTTCTCGATATTTTTGAAAGTATTTCGACGAATGCAACGATTTGAGTACGAATGTATTCAGAATTGTATACTCTATCAAATTCAAAATGAAAAAAACAGAAAAATAAAATTTTGAAAATTTTTTTTTCTCTCCCTGTATAACTAAAAGTGGTCAGGCTCCAAGAATATTTTAGCTCGATAGATAATGTCAAACAATATCATAATCCCAATTTTCAGATTTCAAATAAGTCTAGTTCTCCAGAAACGCCTAATAGGCCGTCGAACTTGGTACACCCTGTATATGTCCACCTAAGCGAGCAGCCGATTTCGAACAAATTATGTTTTTAATATGTTTATAGTTTTTTTGTACGAATATTCTTTCTGGAATTACGACGTCGCGGAATTATCTTTCACTTATTATTCTGGTAACAAGGAAGAGAATATATCTAGCAATTTATGCAAGATTTCTTCAGAGGATTTAATAGATCTCTTCCACTTTAAATTCTCAATATATCGAAAGCAGAGAGTATCTATATATTTTGTTGGATCTCTGGCTAATCTTGAGAATCGAGGAATTTATTATAAGAATTTACTGTTACCCCCGCATCAACCCCACACAACATCAAGGGTAAGATATAATTTCCGTGTTCCAGAAAGAGTATTCTAATCGTTTTATATGCTTTTTAGGGTTTTTATATTTTTTATTTCTACTCATTCCTCTGACACTGGTGGATTCAATACATGGTGAAAGTTTCGTCATCATTCGAGTTTCAGATAATATACATGTGGATATTGTCTCGTAGTACACGTATCGCTGATTACTCTCTAATTTTTACTATTTTCTTCTGAAAACTTCGTTATAAAATTTTGAAAGTGAGGTGTGTGTGAAGCTGTGAGTATACAGTTCATCTTATTTAGATTTCATAATCATATCGCTCGTTTCTGCTGTTTCGCATCAGTCGAGTTTGTTTATTTCCGGAATTCCTTCGGATATCTTATCGGCATCGTGTGACATCTGCTCAACTGTGGGCTGTGGGAATTCCATTCTAGAGGGGTACATACACCTTCCGTCTGTCTTTCCTTGCGTTTTCACCTCTGCTTTCCTCGGCCTCTTTCTGTTTGTCAGATTCAGGTCTCCCAGACAGGCCACTGTGGAGTGAAGATTGTGTCCCTGTGTTTCCTATCCTTGTTTTACTCCTTTCTTTTCTAACATACGCTTGTGAGACTTGTACGGATGGCATCACTTCTAGATCACCGGGTCTGCAATGTAGTGGTCCTTGTGGGAAATTTTTTCATGCCAAATGCGTGAACTTCACAAAAAATGATGTACCACGGTTCCAGATCCCTGGGGTCTCTTGGGCTTGCTGTGTGTGCAGGGTTAGAGGAGATGCTCCGAAGCGACGGTCACTCGCCATTCCTGTCAACGATAATGAGGAAGTACCTACTGAGTCGCTCACCATGTTGCAGAAAATTCAGCTAGAGATGAAATCTTTGGTTGCAAAATACGATACTTCTTGAATCCGTCAACTTCTGTAGTGATTCTGCCACGTCATTCCAGCGCAGTATGTCTGAGATTGATCGAATGATGAGCGACATGGAGCGTATCACACGAGAGAATATGCAGCTGAAGTCCACTGTTAAAGACTCACAGGAACACATCGATTTATTGGAACAGCAAAATAGAGCTAACATCTTGGAGATCTGTGGAGTTCCTGAGAAGGAACATGAGAATATTTACCACATCATAGCCAAGGTTTCTGAAGAGATTGATTGTCCCATCAGTTCATCTGATGTGGACAATTTTTACCGAGCTCCAACATTTGATCCTTCAAGACCGAAACCTATAGTGATTAGGTTCACAACAAAACAGAAACGCGATAATTTTCTTGCCGCCTCTAAGTCCAAACGTCGACAGTCGGTACAGCCCAACAAAAGTCTGAGGATTGAGAACATATCCAACGATTTGTTCATCAATGAACACCTTACTCCAAAGAACAAAAAACTTTTTGAAAAAACTAAAGATGTCAGCCGGAGCACAAACTACAAATTCACTTGGACGCGCAACGGTGGTATTTTCGTTAGAAAGGATGATAGGTCGAAGTTGATTAGAATCATGAGTGAAGACGATCTATCGAAAATTGTGTAAGACTTGCTAGTAGTGTTCCATTAAATTAAAAGTATTTCATTCTTTTTATGGGTGTTTCGGTTTATTATCAAAATGTGCGTAGTATAAAATCTAAACTGTCGATGACTAACAAGAATTCTTCTATGCGTGAATTTGATATTATTTGCTTGACGGAAACTTGGCTTAATAACTGTATATCAGATTCGGAGATACTCAACAACTCTCATAAAATCTACCGCCGTGACAGAGTGCCTAGTTCTTCGAAAAGTCGTGGAGGAGGTGTACTGGTGGCAGTCTCAGGCGAGTTGGCTAGCTACTCGGAGAGTTCTTGGTGCTCAGAGGCCGAGGATATTTGGGTGACTATCATACCTGACCGGAATAGTAAAACTAAAATTCACAACCGGCCTGAGTGACATTGTTAATAATAATTGTAATGATATTTTTGTGATCTGCGGCGACTTCAACTTGCCAGAAATCAAATGGATACCCAACCAATTCGATTCCTTTTGTGCTCCATGTAATGCTAGGGATCCTTCTTCGGTTTCTTTCGTGGATGCTATCTCCCTGTCAGGCCTGTATCAATTCAGTGGCTTCGTCAATGTCTCAGAAAATACACTCGATCTTATTCTCAATAATGACTTTAACATAACTAATCTGCAGCTCTCTGAGTTCCCTCTGGTCCCTGAGGATCCAAGCCATAACACATTACAGTTCAACATCAATGTTCCTGTTCGTCTTAAAAATTATGTGGGAGATTCACGTGGTCGTAATTTCAATCATGCTGATTATGTTGCGATTAATGAGGCACTGGGTGGCACAGATTGTTCCAGTGAGTTGTCTCAACAGGATTTGGATGGTGCTGTGGGTAGGTTCTACGATATCCTGGGTGATATCTTCGATCAGTTCTTACCTTCTTATCCCAAATATTGCCGAAAATATCCAACTTGGTACTCCCTTGCTGCTATAAGAACAATAAGAGAAAAAAATAAATTTCATGAGCGCTGGAAGATGTACCGCAATGCGTTGGATTATGAAACTTTCAAGCTACTGAGGGTAAAGCTAAGCATCTTGTCATCGAGGACTATGAGAAGTATTTGGAAGGTGTGCAAAGTAGCATTGAGGATAACCCTAAACTTTTCTGGAGATATATAAGGAATAAAAAAGGTTCTCCCTGTTTGCCTGACTGTGTCAGGATCCTAAGCGGTGTTCTGACTAGCCCGCAGCAAATCTGTGAGAGATTCTCTGACTACTTCGCCTCAGTGTTTCTCCCTCCCTCCGCAATTCACTATAATGAACCTTCTGGCAATACACCTCTGCAGATAGGGCTTTACACAATAGAAAGAAGTAGGATCTGTGCTCAGATCGCTTCCATGAAATATGGGAGTCCTGGTCCTGATGGCGTGCCTTCTTCGTTCCTAAAAAATTGCTGCGAACCATTGTGTATTTTGTTCAATAGGTCTTTAATGGATAATGACAGTTCTCGTAATATGTCTTTAGTTTTTGTCCCTGAAAAATATTCTGTTTTCTTGTGTTATAACATGTTTGGTTTATCTATGGGAGATGATTGCCTTTCATTGGGGTCCCGTAGCGGTCTTCAAACATCTGAAGTGCCGAAAAATCATCACCTGGAAGGTCGTATCTGGTTTGAAAAAACCCTCACGGCCAGAGAGCAACAATTTGTGGATTTTGAATTTGAATATCGAAGGAATTTCGAAAGACAAGTGTGATTACATCCCCAAATTAGCTGATGAACATGGTATCAAAGAGATTCTTCTGCAAGAAACCCACACGGCAACAGAATCGTCGTGAAGGAGGACAGTTGAAAGGTTATGTATTAATTGATTTTTTACAAGTTTAGCTTGTTATGTTGAAAAATTATCAGTTACGTAACATTCAACAGATTCGGAAAGGGGAAATTGATGGAGTTCTTTTTTTTCATTTCTTTCAAATTTTGTGACATTTCTGTCATAAATATTTATAAATCTCCGAACATTATTTGGCCAAGAAATCTCAATGCTGCTGTTTTTTAAAGTAGCAAATGCATTTCCAAAATGCCTTCGATTTTTGAAACATAGAAGAATTCAAAATAGTAATCATCGAAATGAATACCATTTTCAATTCCCAGGCTCAGAGATCTTTTATCATGAGGTTGGAGAAATGATATTAGATTTTGTCACTGAGATGAGAGATATACCGGTTTCGGCCTTGTTGAGCCTCATCAGTATCCCGCACATCTTCAGGACAAAATCTTCATAAAAAACTTCAGAATTTATTAGCAATTGGTTGTGAAGTAATGAGTAAAATATTACAAAGTACTAAGGTGGTGACATCCAATTGCGTCAAAATGAAGTTTCACATCTCCAATCAAATGCAAAAAAAGAAATCTGTACTTCCTCTTTCACTGAATGAGATTTTAGCAGTGGCTCTATTCAGGGCCCGCTTGCTAGTTTCTCAAAGTGATGGAAACGCCCAATTCTTTTGTGACTGTGAAGCCTGATGTTTTTAAGAAAAAGAAAATTCTTTGCCTTTACGAAGGCACATCGAGAAAATTTTTGAAACATAGAAGAATTCAAAATAGTAATCATCGAAATGAATACCATTTTCAATTCCCAGGCTCAGAGATCTTTTATCATGAGGTTGGAGAAATGATATTAGATTTTGTCACTGAGATGAGAGATATACCGGTTTCGGCCTTGTTGAGCCTCATCAGTATCCCGCACATCTCTAGGACAAAATCTTCATAAAAAACTTCAGAATTTATTAGCAATTGGTTGTGAAGTAATGAGTAAAATATTACAAAGTACTAAGGTGGTGACATCCAATTGCGTCAAAATGAAGTTTCACATCTCCAATCAAATGCAAAAAAAGAAATCTGTACTTCCTCTTTCACTGAATGAGATTTTAGCAGTGGCTCTATTCAGGGCCCGCTTGCTAGTTTCTCAAAGTGATGGAAACGCCCAATTCTTTTGTGACTGTGAAGCCTGATGTTTTTAAGAAAAAGAAAATTCTTTGCCTTTACGAAGGCACATCGAGAAAATTTTTGAAACATAGAAGAATTCAAAATAGTAATCATCGAAATGAATACCATTTTCAATTCCCAGGCTCAGAGATCTTTTATCATGAGGTTGGAGAAATGATATTAGATTTTGTCACTGAGATGAGAGATATACCGGTTTCGGCCTTGTTGGGCCTCATCAGTATCCCGCACATCTTCAGGACAAAATCTTCATAAAAAACTTCAGAATTTATTAGCAATTGGTTGTGAAGTAATGAGTAAAATATTACAAAGTACTAAGGTGGTGACATCCAATTGCGTCAAAATGAAGTTTCACATCTCCAATCAAATGCAAAAAAAGAAATCTGTACTTCCTCTTTCACTGAATGAGATTTTAGCAGTGGCTCTATTCAGGGCCCGCTTGCTAGTTTCTCAAAGTGATGGAAACGCCCAATTCTTTTGTGACTGTGAAGCCTGATGTTTTTAAGAAAAAGAAAATTCTTTGCCTTTACGAAGGCACATCGAGAAAATTTTTGAAACATAAAAGAATTCAAAATAGTAATCATCGAAATGAATACCATTTTCAATTCCCAGGCTCAGAGATCTTTTATCATGAGGTTGGAGAAATGATATTAGATAAAAGATCTCTGAGCCTGGGAATTGAAAATGGTATTCATTTCGATGATTACTATTTTGAATTCTTCTATGTTTCAAAAATTTTCTCGATGTGCCTTCGTAAAGGCAAAGAATTTTCTTTTTCTTGCCTTCGATTTATTCTGAATAATCGGTTTCTTTTCTGCTTTTGTCTTTTTTCATTTCAGATTAAGAATTACGAGTCGTTTTGGGAAGAATCTGTGTATCCGAGACCATCGACGGATATCATGAAGATGATCACACTGATGTCTTTCAAGATTTTCCTGATATTTTATATTTTATGTTATTTTGTTTACGGGGAGGCAGGTTTTTTCGGCTGAGGTTTTTTCCCCTGGCTGTATAGTATCCTATGATACAAGTGTTGATAGTATCGTATGATTCTATATTATCATACAAAGAATGTTATGATACCCCGTTCTTTTTTTACCTCAGCTTAGGTACTTTTTGTTTCAACATTTATTGTATTATTTTAGCTCTCTTTTTCATAAGAATATATATATATAATGGATGGTTGTTTCCCTGAAAAATGGAAAACCTGTAGCGTATCCCCTATATTAAAGTCAGGTAATAAAAATGTTGTTGAAAATTATAGGCCTATTTCAAAACTTTGTGCAATCGGTAAGTTGTTCGAGAGTATAGTGGCAGATTTTCTTTATTTTGATGTACGAGGTATTTTGAATGCAGATCAGCATGGTTTTATGAAGAATCGTTCTGTGGAGACAAACTTGTCCGTATACGTGGAATATATTTTAGGTAGCATGGATTCTGGGCTTCCAGTTGACTCCATCTATACTGACTTTAGCAAGGCTTTTGACAAAGTTGACCATGCTATCATGATCTCAAAGCTTTCTGGGGTTGGTGTTTGGGGCAGTCTCCTCGAGTGGTTTGGGTCCTATTTGACCAATAGATATCAGTTTGTTTGTTTGGGTGGTTTTAGTTCTGGGGCTCTAAACACCACATCGGGTGTGACACAGGGCTCTCACTTGGGTCCATTACTTTTCTTAATTTATATTGATGATATTGTGAAGTGCTTTAAATTCTGCAGAGTACTTCTTTATGCAGATGACCTGAAAGTGTTCCATTCCATCTCCGGTCCCCACGACAGAGTGCTCGTTCAAGAGGACTTGAATCGATTCGCAAGTTTCTGCAGGGATAATCAGCTCTTTCTGAACCTCAACAAATGCTGTTCTATCACCTTTACCAGAAAAACCATCTCTGTGCCGGTCACATATCGAATTCTTGGAGAATCTATTTCTCATGTGAACACAGTGAAAGATCTTGGTATCACATTGGACTCTAAATTACTCTTCGATCAGCATATTTCTGATATCTCAAAAAGAGCGAACCGAATGCTTGGTTTCATATTCAGAACAACCTTTGAATTCAAAAGTATCGATGTCGC
The DNA here is from genome assembly GCA_038502775.1 of Hippodamia convergens. Lineage (NCBI taxonomy): Eukaryota > Metazoa > Arthropoda > Insecta > Coleoptera > Coccinellidae > Hippodamia > Hippodamia convergens. Next base: position 4,244,644 of record CM076610.1, on the reverse strand, counting down.
CCGCACCCTTTTCTTGGCCTATGTTAACAGTATCTTAAGTTTTGGATCTGTTGTGTGGAACCCACGTTATGGAATTTATATAGATAGGCTTGAGGGCGTTCAGAGGAGGTTTATGAGACATGCGATTTTTCCCCTCCATCAGAAATACATCTGAGATTTATAATAGATTGAACCTTATTCTTCTTGAACAACGTAGAAAAATAGCAGATTTGATGTTCACCCACAAATTGCTGAACAATGGGATCGATTGTATTCATTTATCCCAATACGTAAGGTTAGTCGTTCCTTCCTACAACACTAGATGTTACGTGAAAATAATAAAAAAAATTAAAAAAAAAGGGAAGTAATTTTCAGACTTTCCACACTTATCAGGCGTAACAAAGGTGACCAGCTAGCTCACTCAGGGTGGGTTTTCCTTCTTGAGCATGAATGAAATTAAATTAAAGGGGGCGCCAGGTAATTTGAATGACTGGCCACCGTTTTGTAAAATTACCAAACTGTTGATAAATGGAAAGTAGTTTTGAATCTGAGGTATTTAATGAATGTGAGAGGAAGAAAAAAAGTGAAAATACCAAAAAGTCTAATACTAAATATATTCGAAGAACCAATTAACTTCGATATTAATTTTTCCTGACCTATCTAAACCTATCTAATTTTATTAACTACTCTACGCCTATATAACCTACTTATTTATCTAACTCTATTAACTACCCTACTCCTATCTAAACCTACCTATCTATCTAACTTTATCGATAATCCTATTCCTATATTAAATTTTCACTCCTTAATTTTGAGAGAAAAATATACAACTTATAGGTAAATATATACACAGGTCCCCTGTGGGGTACTTATCCACACTATTAATAAGGGTTAAGTTATCCCTTGACTCGATGTTCGCTGACTTCGAACTCCAATGATGAAGAAACTTTCACCCTGTATTGAGTCCACCAACGTCAGGTAAATGAGTTGAAATAAAAAATTACAAAATATAAAAACCCCTGGATGGTGTGTGGGGTTGATGCGGGGTAACAGTAAATTCTATTAATAAATTCCTCGATTCTCGAGATTAGCCAGAGGTCCAAAAAGAAAAATGTAGATACTCTCTGCTATCGATATATTGAGAATTTGAAGTGGAAGAGATCTATTAAATCCTCTCAAGAAATCTTGCACAAATTGCCAGATATATTCTCTTCCTCGTTACCAGAATAATAAGTGAAAGATAATTCCGCGACGTCGTAGTTCCAGAAAGAATAATCGTACAAAAAACTATAAACATATTAAAAACATAATTTGTTCGAAATCGGCTGCTCACTTAGGCGGACATATACTGCTCGAACAAAATATATGGATAAACTACTCCGCCAAAAAATGAAATGAGAGTAACAACTCCCCGCTTGCCAAAAAAAATTTTTTTTTGTTGTTGAAGAAAAAAAAATTATTAGAAAAAAAGAGAACAATTTTCATTTAATAATGAAGAAAATTTGATAAATATAAAGAAAATTGAGTTTGATTTTGAACCTTTAAGCTATTCCTTATTATTGAGGTCAGTTACCGGTTTGAGATCCTTCACGTTCCATGTACCCTGATATTTATCATGATCGTCGCTCAACTCATATGTCCACGGGGACACCTTTTTCTTAATTTTAAACGGACCTAAATACTTAGGAGCGAACTTTGCCGTATAATATTGTAGCGCATCGGACAAAACATAATTTTTTCGATAAACATACTGTCCGATAGAATAACCAACATCGCGCCTACGCAAGTTATAATATTTAGAGCTACGTAAGTAAGACCGAATCATGTACTCTCTAATGTCACTGTACAGTTTCGAAAATCCCTGAACACGTGACGGTAGATTTGATGGATTTTTAATTTCCACTTCTGTGTCGGAAGCCGGAGAAAAACAATGACTTTCGCCAGTAAGGTGCATCTCTGATCCGAAGTTCACAAAATATGGAGAATATTTTATGGTTTCATGGGGCGAAGAACGAATGGCACATGCAGCCTTCTGAAGATATTTATCCCAAGTCCTGTGATTATCATTAACATAACAGGAGATTATGTTTTTCATGACTTTATTGACACTCTCAGTATGGTTAGCTTGAGGGTGATAGTGAGAAGTATATTTAATTTGAACACCGTATGAAGCGGCAAATTCCGAAAACTTTTTACTTTTGAATTGTGGTCCGTTGTCTACCACCAGAGATTTTGGAACACCGAAAAGCATAAAGACATGATCTTCTATTCTTTCTATAATATTTTCCGTAGAGGAAGTTCTAAGAGGAAAGAACAAAGGAAATTTTGAAAAATAATCGCACACTACCAGTACGAATTTATAACCATGAAGTGATCTAGGTAATGGACCGACAATATCAGCCGAAATGAGTTCCCACGGTTTATTAACATAATTCCTGGTAACCATCAAACCAGCAGGAGCCTTCTGTACAGTTTTAAATTTTTGACAAACGCTACATGATTTTATATACGCAGAAACATCTGAGCGCAATTTTGGCCAGTAAAATTTTTGTAAAATTTTTCCAACAGTTTTATTCAAACCTAAATGACCTGACCGCGTGTCATCATGATACAAAGAAATTATCTTTCTTCGATCATATTTCGGAACAACCAATTTCCAATACTCACTGTCATCGTAGGTTAACAGTGGGTATTTGACTCGACAATATTTAAACAACTTATTATCGGAAACCTTCCACTTCGGATAACTATCAGGTTTCATTTTAATACGGGATATCATACCAGAATGCCACTTATCGAACAAATGATCGTCAACGATTTTCTCGTCTTTTTCAATGGATGACGTTTGTATTAATGGAAAAGAATTTTCATTTACGGACACATCAGTGTCATTCCTCCCGACAGATCTACTCAAAAAATCCGGGACAATATTTTCTTTACCAGGCCTATGAACTATTTCAAAGTCATACTGAGTGAGAGCAACAGACCATCTTGCTAAACGACCTCGCGGATCTTTAAGATTGTGTAACCACAAAAGACTACTATGGTCAGTGACTACTGTTACTTTTGAACCCTCTATATAAGGTCTGAATTTTTCAAGGCTAAAAAGAACTGCAAGACATTCCAACTCTGTTGTCGTGAAAACTCTTTCATTTCGTGAAAGCGATCTACTAGCATAAGCTATTACTCTATCCCCGTCAGGATATTTTTGAGTTAAAACACCCCCCAAACCAAATCCTGAGGCATCGCATTGAACGACGAAAGGTAAATCAAAATTAGGACAAGCTAGTATAGGAGAAGATATAAGTGCTTGTTTGATGAGTCGAAATGAATTTTCGCACTCTTCAGTCCACCTAAAGATAGAATTCTTCTTGAGTAGATTATTCAAAGAAGCAGATATATGGGCAAAGTTTGGTATAAAACGTCTATACCAGCTAACCATCCCCAATAAGCTACGGAGCTCTTTGACTGAATTTGGACGAGAAATATTAACTATAGCTGAAACCTTCTCAGGGTCAGCCCGTAAACCATTCCTGTCAACTATATAACCCAAATATTTTATTTCCGGCATACAAAATTCGCATTTGGAGCGGTTTATCGACAAACCAGCCTCCAATATTTTAGATAAGAGCAATTTCAAAATTCTTAGATGATTTTCAAAATTTTCCGTCACTATGACAATATCATCGAGATAAGGAAAACAAAATTCCGTTAATTCACCGGTTATAATTTTATCTATGAATCTCTGCCAAGTAGCAGGACTGTTACAAAGACCAAAAGGGAGACGATTAAAATGAAACAAACCTCTATTAGGTACGGTGAAAGCAGTATATTTCTTAGAATCTGGTGCCATCGGTATATTCCAGAAAGCACTCTTTATATCAATAGTAGAAAGGTAGTTAGCTCTTCTCAGTTTATCGAGAATTGTTGTGATTCTTGGCAAAGGGTAAGCATCTTTAACCGTTACTCTATTCAAACGCCTATAATCGACGCAAAATCTATAAGTATTATCCGGTTTCTTTACAAGAATAATAGGAGAAGACCAAGGGCTGTCAGAAGGTTCGACGATGTTATTTTTGAGCATTTGATCTAGTTCTAGATTGATTTGTTTTTGTACTGGAGGCGATACTGGGTAGTATCTCTGTTTAATTGGCGTTTCATCAATCAGCTCAATCTTATGATGGACAAGATTTGTAAGACCGATTTCTGATCGAGGTTTACTGAATATATCCTCCAAAACTTGGTTAAGTCTAAATCGCTCGTTTTCGGAAAGAGAAGTTTGTGCCAATATATTATCAACTGATATATCTGAAGCAAAGCTCCATTCTTTCGATCTCAAATTAGGAACGATTCCTATCTTCCTCCAAAAATCAGCGCCCAAAATTAGCAAATGAGTCAGAGACGGCACTACCAAAATATCTATCAAAGCCGTGCGATCACAAACTTTTACAGGTACCGTTAAATATCCCAAAATTTGACATTGGTTACCATTGGCAACAGTGCAATGATTACCCGAATATGACTGCAGAGGTAAATTAAGCCTCTTTAAGATATTCCAACCTGGACCACCCACTATAGTAGAGGATGCACCAGAATCAAGTAAACCCAAAAATTTTATATCATAAATTGAAACTTGTAAATATGGTCTTTCATCACTCCCCGCGCTCTGAAGGATATAATCTAATATGGGAGAGGTCTTATCCGAGACTGGAGACGCTAGTCGACCATCTAGTGCTCCGGTTTGGCGTTTCCCTGAAATTTCGAATTATTTTTCGAACAAGAAGGGCATGTGAGGACAGTGTAATTCGGTTTATTACACCGATAACACCTTTTTCTTCTTAGAGTTTTACAGGCGTTCGCTTTGTGGCCTTTTTGACCGCAATTATAACAAGTAATATTTGATTCTACAGAATCAAAATTTGATTTTCGAGAAAATGAAGTAGATGGTTCATTATATTCCGTTTCTACAGCCGCTAAATCTGGCTCCAATAAGTGAGAAACTCTACGTGATGGCGGAGGTTTAAAAGACTCTACCGACGCTTTACACGACTCCAATTTCCTACCATACCTAAGTAATTCATCAATCGAATGAATATCCAATAAGCCTAACTGCGTTTGATAGAAAGGAGAAATATTTTTCAATAATATTTTCAAACGTAGTTGCTCAGACACCGGTACTGTAAGACGATTAAATAAGTTAGTCATAACAGCAATATACATCCCTATAGACTCATCAGGTGATTGTGTGCGATTTTTGATTTCATCGAACAATTTATCATTATAATCAACCGGTTGAAATTCGTCACGTAGTAACTGAACTAAAGCGGACCAACTTTTAACGCGATTTCTAGAAGCACGATACCAAATCAAAGCCTTTCCTGAGAACAAATCTATAGCGGAGTTGAAAAGTTCTACATAAGTTGCATTTCTCGCGACTCTCATGTCCTCAATACGTTCAAGAAATGCACTGAGGGAACATGAATCTTTTTCTCCAGTGAATTTGAGATTCCACTGAGAAACAGGTATCTTTTTGATTTTGGGTACATTAACGACATTAGATGAATGTGAAATGTTATTTGGGAGAGCATCAATATCGATTTCTGAATCCGACGAAGAAATTTCTGAGTTGCTACTTGAAAGAGCAACCTGAGCGATTCCTAACCCTATGCTATTTTCTGACAATACGAGAGAACGAGTATATTGCTTCAGTTTCTTATTCAAAGCGGTTTGTTTGGCGAGAATGTTCACCAATAAGGATGACTTAGCCTTAGTATCATCATTCGTGATTGGTCTTGCGTTATTCAGTCTTTCAAGAGCGAAATTTATTTTAGTGGAAATTTTCTTCTTGATAGAATCATCGTTACCATCAAAATTGTCTAGCAAAGTATCAATATCAGATAACATTAAATCTAAAGCAGACTTATCTGCATCGAAAGAAAAAGGATAATCAGGCCAATTGATCTTGATTTCTGACTTACGTTCCATTCTGAAAAGATTTCGTAGAGTTTGTCTCATTAACTTCACGGTTTCGACATCAGTAACTCCTCTTATAGCAAGAAGATATTGTAGTTCTGACGATGAAAGACGATTGATCTCAAATTTCGATGAAGCCATGGCGAAAACGTTAAAAATTATTATTATCGAGAATGGAATATGGAAAGAGCAAGAAAAATTGAAAATGACTATATAAGCACGGATTGCAACAACGTATTTCGAGCAGCAGAGTTCGAACAATAACAATTTTCCAGATTTGAAAACTTGGAGTCAAGAGAGATATTATATTATAGCAATATCAATGAAGTAATAAAGTACTATCATAACCATGAAAAATACATCTTCGTAAAGACACCAAATTTCAAATCCAATATCAGACAAATAGCAATAATTAAATCAGCAATAAGAAATTTCCTAATATTCTAATTCTTAAATGTCTAATACTTATATACAGATCTAGCCTCTCAATTCTGTAACAATGTAATATTTTTTCACCTTTTGATATCGAAAAAAAGAAGGGTGGCCCCACGTTCTGGGTGCCAAATTTGTTACGTGAAAATAATAAAAAAAATTAAAAAAAAAGGGAAGTAATTTTCAGACTTTCCACACTTATCAGGCGTAACAAAGGTGACCAGCTAGCTCACTCAGGGTGGGTTTTCCTTCTTGAGCATGAATGAAATTAAATTAAAGGGGGCGCCAGGTAATTTGAATGACTGGCCACCGTTTTGTAAAATTACCAAACTGTTGATAAATGGAAAGTAGTTTTGAATCTGAGGTATTTAATGAATGTGAGAGGAAGAAAAAAAGTGAAAATACCAAAAAGTCTAATACTAAATATATTCGAAGAACCAATTAACTTCGATATTAATTTTTCCTGACCTATCTAAACCTATCTAATTTTATTAACTACTCTACGCCTATATAACCTACTTATTTATCTAACTCTATTAACTACCCTACTCCTATCTAAACCTACCTATCTATCTAACTTTATCGATAATCCTATTCCTATATTAAATTTTCACTCCTTAATTTTGAGAGAAAAATATACAACTTATAGGTAAATATATACACAGGTCCCCTGTGGGGTACTTATCCACACTATTAATAAGGGTTAAGTTATCCCTTGACTCGATGTTCGCTGACTTCGAACTCCAATGATGAAGAAACTTTCACCCTGTATTGAGTCCACCAACGTCAGGTAAATGAGTTGAAATAAAAAATTACAAAATATAAAAACCCCTGGATGGTGTGTGGGGTTGATGCGGGGTAACAGTAAATTCTATTAATAAATTCCTCGATTCTCGAGATTAGCCAGAGGTCCAAAAAGAAAAATGTAGATACTCTCTGCTATCGATATATTGAGAATTTGAAGTGGAAGAGATCTATTAAATCCTCTCAAGAAATCTTGCACAAATTGCCAGATATATTCTCTTCCTCGTTACCAGAATAATAAGTGAAAGATAATTCCGCGACGTCGTAGTTCCAGAAAGAATAATCGTACAAAAAACTATAAACATATTAAAAACATAATTTGTTCGAAATCGGCTGCTCACTTAGGCGGACATATACTGCTCGAACAAAATATATGGATAAACTACTCCGCCAAAAAATGAAATGAGAGTAACATAGACATACAGATACATTTTTCACTGATTTTGCCACCACCTACTATTTCCTTAATTCACCAATTCATAGAATAATGAAAACATATAATGCTTTGTCCCAAGTCACCAATATCGATGTATTTTCTGATTCTACTTCGATGATTCGGTCAGCTCTCTTCACGTATTTTCGTCGTTGCAATACCGGTGTGTTGAGGTCGCTCAGATGAATCGAATTGAATGTTAAGATGAACTTTTTTGTACACGTCACCACATAAATTCCCTTTTTTTTAATTGTTTTACATGGAGATAAGTTTTGTTTGCAGAATATGTTCATATGTAGACTTAATTGATATTGTATGAATTGAATAGTGGGCACTGTTTTGGGTTCGTCCCGTTTGTGTCCCGAACTAATAAATAAATAAAGGAACACCGAGGGATAAGTACCCCACAGGGGACCTGTATATATATTTATCTACAAGTTGTATATTTTTCAAAATAAGGGATAAACATTTATATAGGACTAAGATTATTGATAAAATTAGATAGATAGGTAGGTTCAGATAGGAGTAGAGTAATTGATAGAGTAAGATAGATAAGTAGTTAGTTAATAAAATTAGATTGGTTTGGATAGGATTATTTCTTCGAATATATCTAGGATTAGAATTTTGGCATTTCAATTATTTCTACCTCTCATATTCATTAGAAAAATCAGATTTATAACTACTTTCTATTCATCAATAGTTTGGTGATTTTACGAAACGGTGGCCAGTCATTCAAATTACCTGGAGCCCCCTTAAAGTTGATTAATTTCATTCATGCTCAAGAAGGAAAACCCACCCTGAGTGAGCTAGCTGGTCACCTTTGTTACGCCTGATAAGTTTGGAAAATCTGAAAAATACTCCCTTTTTTATTTTTTTTTATTTGTACGTAACACTGGAATGATCACTGTCGAGTGTTGGTTAAGAAATTGAACTCTATTAATTATCAGTTACGCAATTTAAGGACTGTATTGAATGTTGATCAGATGTTGAGGCTCTATTATGCTCAGGTGGACTCGAGGATGCGTTATGCTGTTTGTCTCTGGGAAATCGGCTGGGTCAAAGGATGTGTTTGTCGTGCAAAAGGGGATACTCCGCGTAATGTTTGGTTTACCGCCAGGAGAGAGTTGCGTAACTTTCTTCAAGACTTATGGAATTTGAACGCTTCCGTCACTTTTTATCTTTGAGATGTGTGTCTAAGTTTTCGTTCATTATGACTCCTTTATGACAAGGTCTGCATTCCATGTATATAGTACAAGGATAAAAGATCAACTTGATGTGCCATTTTCCAGGGTTCAGGTATCTAAACACAGCCCAAAATCAGTGGGACCTTTAATTTTCAAAAGATTACCGGATCATGTGAAGGGCAGTCAATCTGTTTCTTTTTAAAAAAAATCTTAAGCTGTATTTGTTAGACAAATGTTTTTATCGTGTAGATCAGATATTGACCTAATATTTCAGATTTCATTGTTGGTACTGTATAATTCATAATTGTGTATTTTTGTATAATACTCCACTGTACGTATTTTTGCTTGTGTCTTTTGAAGACTTGTAAGGTGATTTATATAGCTGATTTGTCCTAATTTTTTTTTTCTTTTTTATTTTTGAATCTTCGTGTGACCATTTTGATGGATTTTTTATTATTGACTACTCCTATACGATGTAAATATTTTCTTTTTTGGAGAATAAAATTTATTATTATTATTATATAATTGGATCAAATGTAGGCAACATCCCAACTGCTAAAAAAAAATTCCGTTATCTCTATGATATAATTCTGAACTGGTTCCCTCAAATGCCAAATTTTGAAGTTCGTGACGCCATGAGCGTAGATTTCTGGAAATCGCAATTCTCGGGGAATGATTAAATGAACTTATTCGTGCAAAATCATAGTGGCGGGCTGCGGCCGCCCCTCGTATTTAGCCGCCCGGGTGCGGGGTGCGCGCTGCACACCTCCTAGGATCGGCACTGTAGGTATAAATGTACACAAACACAAGTATAATTTATAACCTATACTTTTGTTTACATGTTTGAATGACATTTGTCAGAGTAACGGCCGGTTTCTGGAACGCCGACAAACCGTATATCAACTGACACAACGTTCAACTTGACATCGATGTCAAATCAATTTGGGTTGCTGAAAGGATGTTTAGGGCAAAATTAACTAATCTCTGATCATTATGATTTGACATGAGGTTACCCTGTGTGACATGTTCTTTCGAGCATTTAGGCCGTCGTCGTAGATTAGTTCTCGACGTTTCGCCAGTTCGAGTGCCTGGCATCTTCAGGAGTTATATTTCAGGAGATATTCTCACTAGACTGAACTGCCTGAGTGTGACGGGGACGCAGATTGTACTTCCTTATATAACCTCGGTCGGGGGGCGTGGCTGCGCTTGACCGGTCCCGTCCCGATAACGAACGCGCGCCGGTGTCCGACCGGTTCACAACCGGTTCCCGATCTTCATTCACTTCATGAACCCGGTTATTATTATAGGGAAGTGGTTTTGTGTTTTTGAGTACTGGCACCCATGTTCTATTGATTTTCAAAGATTCCTCCGATTTATTGAAATTCGTTGGGTGTTTATGAATTTCGATTGCTTCCCTGTAGAGCCTGGGGTAGTATGCGGTAGTGGTGCACAACACTTGGGTTTTGTCGAATTCAATTGCATGATTCGTGTTGTTCAGTGTGTGCTCTGCGACGGCGGATTTCTCTGAATGACCCAGTCTACAATTGGCCTTGTGTTCCTTGATCCTCGTATTGATGGATCGCTTCGTTGTACCGATGTATACACTTCCACAGCTGCACGGTTATATAAGGAAGTACAATCTGCGTCCCCGTCACACTCAGGCCGTTCAGTCCAGTGAGAACATCTCCTGAAATATAACTCCTGAAGATGCCAGACACTCGAACTGGCGAAACGTCGAGAACTAATCTACGACGACGGCCTAAATGCTCGAAAGAACATGTCACATTGAACGATGGCCGCGAAAGCCTCAACCAATTCATGAGGTTACCCTGTTTGGAGGCTATCGAACCACAGAATCTGCTTAAATAAACAATATCATCTGATCGAACAGGTTAGAATTTTGAATATCTTATTTTCATATTTCGAATTTAGTATTCAGTTTGCGATTATTTCGAGTTTGTTTTATTCAAAATGAGTTCAAGTGGCCGAAATTTCATCGAAGGAGAAAAGTGCAGACACTCGGATCTAGTTCAGAAGTAAGTATATGTAAAATTGTTAATAATTTCTCCATACATAGTTCAAGGCAAACATTTCGATAAACAATAGTATAATATAACATGTTCGCAAGCAGTACATATTTTTTTTCAGTTAGAAAACAAGTCGACGAACGCAGTATATCAAAACAAAATGAAAAACAAAATGAAAATGCAAAATGGGTAATTCTAATTACAAGAGAAATCAACAATGCCGCTGAAGTGCCAAGAACTCAAAAGAAACTTCACACTGCCCAGCTAAATTCAAAAAGGGCAAATGTTGCAAATGAAAAGGAGTACGTAAACTAGTTTTCGGATAACTAAAAAACATACCTTTATTCATATTATGAATTTCTAAACAATTTTATAGTAGAAATTTTATCAATCAGAATTTCCATTAGAATTTGAATGAACTTTGCAATACTCAATTTAAAAATTTTCATGAAGCAATGCGTCGAACATGACCCACCCATCTAATACAACACAGTAAAAGGCTTCTTCACCTCATTTTATATTTAATTCCAGGTTAAGAAATATCTGCAGAAAGGGAAAATTACTCAAATGACGATCCAGGAACATTTAAAAAAAAAAACTATCTAGATGTAAGTTCAGTGGATAGTATTTTTATTGTGGTTGAAAGACTTCGGTCAATGGCCTTTTGACTCCGTCCTGCTTGAGTTAAAAAATATGGTGAAGGAATTGAAAAAGGACAAAAACATTGATAAGGTTTTTATGCATTAGCATATTTAGCCACTGGTCAACAAGTACGACAGCTCTTTGAGCTACTATAATATTTGTATTTGCATATATTCAAACTGATTATACTCATAACATGATCCTCATTTTATAATTTCCTAGTTTCAATTGCTTCAAATCTATTTAAGATGGCATTGATGCAGACTTACAAACACGAGTGCAGTGTCGTGATAATGAAGTTATACGACATCGACCACCTTTTTTCTTCTCGACAAATGACTACAATTAAGAGAACAAAGTCCTGAAGGAAGAAATATAAAAGCTTTATTATTGAAGGGAACTGAAGAATGCCTATACTGAGGAAGAAAAACTAAGTTACAAGAAAAGTAGCTTGTTTTGAAAAAAACACATTTCAATATACATATTTAGAAAGTAAAATCAAACAAAAAGAATGTTATAATCTTTTCAATAAATAAATGATACAATTTATCAATATTTGGTGTATTTTAAATATGATAATGAATACCCTTGTTAAATCCTTCAAGTTACCACAATATTTCTATCTCTACTCAATCATAAATCGTTTACAAGTATGAAATTATTTTAATAGGTTTTTCTGATATTTTTCTGTGTATCAATGAAATCAGTATTGAACATTAATTTATTTCAACTTTCATCACACATCGAGTTGTTAATTCACACTGCATTTCTACTTTGTTTATTGTATCGTGGTGGATTTTCTTGGCTTCCGTTGGAGTCCACTACTACCTCAGTTATTAATGATTATACATACGAGTGAGTTAACACAGTGGATTTTCTCACCAATATGTTTTCATCATCTTTTACAATTATATCCTATATTTTCAAGTTCGAATCACAAATGGCCTGAACATTTGGAAAAATTTTCCCTTCCTATTTTGAAAGCTCATCTTGTGGACGACCGAGATTATTTTAATATGTCTAGAGCTCCAATAACATTGGATAATGAATGGATATAATTAAGATTAATTCCTATTCCGTTATTCCTGTGTTCTGGGGAGATGATAATCTACAGCCAGATAATAAAATCACAAACTGTTTCGAAAAATAAATAAATTTCTTTATGGAGGAAATATTATTATTGTCACGATGCCTAATTATTGTTATACGGACCCATTAACCCATACAATTAAGATTTCCGTGGAAAATACGATGATTAACCACGTTTCTACCGAGTTAATTCGCCAAACATCACCGATTAGTTGACCACCTCTTTGACATTAATTTGACCACTGATTTAGCCTTAACATGCGTTTCAGAAAACCAAAAGTGCTTTTGACGTATAATTTACCTGCAATATTTGACCACTCTGTCAACTGACAGGCTGATCAAGTTAAAGTAGTTAACCATACTTTCTGCAACTCAAATGGCACTTGACCAGGGATTTGACAGCTGATTAGTTAATTTTTACGTTGATCGGCCTTTCAGAAACTGGCCGTAAGATTGTGAACGACGAGTGTAGAGTAAAGACTGAAGTATATTTGTGACGATATGGTCATACTCTTACTCTACTCTCTGAGTAAGTTTATAAGCGCAGACACGGTGTTCTTACCATTGCTCAAATGAGGCAGCCACAGATTTAACCACATCGAAACCTTTCCCCAATAAACTCGAAAACGATTAAAAAAACCTTGTAGTTTTCGAGTAATGCCAATAACTTAGTTGCAGAATATCGTTATGAGATACATTTCTTGTTTATTTTCAGATGTAGTAGTAACGTCTTTTTCTAACGTTGTTTCAAGGTTAATTCAACGTTGCAAGCTTATTCAATATGTTGAATATCATACCATGATATTTAGTTTCAAAGATTTATTTTCGTTTGGAAAATAATGTTGCCGAGATACGACTTCTGTGTATATCAGAATGCCACAAATAAAAAGTTAACATTTGGGGGTTCAAGGTAACGTCGATTTTAGGGATTGAATAAAAATATTTCTGAATCTATATTATTTAAATTTCAATATAATGTGTTGGAAACTGAGGACTCTTATCAATTTTCATCATAATTCAAGTTTTTTCACATATCCACCATAAAATATGAATATACTGGACGGAAAAAAATTCGATTGAATTCAATATTGAATAAGTTTCGTTTTTACCAATTTCGATAAGTTTTTGAAGAGTTACTGATTCTTTCAATCAAGTCCTGATATCTTGAGAATTTCCTAAGTTGTTACCCCCCCCCAAAAAAAAAATTCTATTTACGCCTATGATATAACAGCACAAAAATTGCATTCAACGCTCAACGTCTGGATAACCTGAAGAGGAATTCATGAAATGAATGATATTTCTGAGTCCAACATTTTTGAGCCGCATTCCTTCTGCAGATTTTGTTTCAATTTTGCTCTCTTTCAGAAAATTCTACGACGAACAGCATGGATTCGTACCGGGTTGCTTCACCTTGACCAACCTCATTTCTTCTGTTGACGATTGGGCTCGACAAAGAACGTGATTTACCTAGATTTCTCTCGTGCCTTTGACAGGGCACTCGATTACTATGGCAAGTTAGAGCTTTTCGGTAATCGCGGGATCTTTTTGGACTGTACTCTGTTCAAATTTAAGCGAGAGCAATAACAACAAACAGAATCGTCTGGTTTGCGCACAATGAAGCTCGTATTGGTCTAACGGCCATAACAACGCTCCCTTCGACCGCCCTAAGAGATTGCCAGAATCGTACTCGGAACTATGCTCGAGATTGCGGCAAGATAATTCCAGGATAAACCAGAGTTTTAGAGATTTGGAGTCGGAATCTTGCAAGATTCCGACAAAGTAATTTCGGGAAACACCAGATTTGGGTCCTATCCATTCAGTTCAAACTGAACGATTGTGTGAAATCTCCTCGATTCGACTCTGGACGGGAAGTAACTATCCGAAGGCCCTCCTACCGCTGCGCCAAACTAGTTTTTTATTGCTCTCGCTTAAATTTGAACAGAGTATAGATCGAAGCATTTCATAGTGATCATTCTTTCCGTGTCAGAATCTGTAGTGCATATTCCTCCTTAGAAAGAAAGGTAATCAGTGGGGTCCCACAGGGATCTATTCTGGGGCCGTTGCTGTTCATCCTATATACTGCTCATCTTTCATTCCTTATCCATTCCAACTGTCTCTTCTGGGCTGATGACGCCAAAATATACAGTTGCCTACAGTTAAACCCAGGCATCCCTACAGCAGGATTTAGACAACATAAATAGGTGGTGCTATGATTGGCTTCTTCCCCTCAATCTTGAAAAATGTTGTGTCATATATATTGGTCATGGAAATTGAAAAATTTCTTATTGCTTGGGTAGCCACATGTTTCAAGCAGTCGGCCGCAATTCCGATCTGGGTCTTCTGGGTACCGATAACCTCACCTGGACTGTATATGCAAGTATATCAGCCAAAGCGAGAAAAGTTACCTGGTTGCTCCAGAAAAATTTCTAGAAATGTGACATAAAAACTGCAAAGCTCTTATATGAGACTTATATCCGACCGATCTTGGAGTATGGATTTTATGCTGGTGGGTTGTCCGGAGGGGAGATGAGGAATTGTTGGAATCGATCCAGCGTTGGAACACCAGAATACCGTACAGCTGGTCTCGTTCCTGCTATGAGGAGAGACTCACATTGTTTGGCCTAACCACTTTTGGAGAGCGCCGCGAGAGAGGTGATGTTATCGTGACCCCCTCCAACAGGGTTTATGAAGTCTGGAATGGTTTGCCACCAGCGGTTGTGAACGATCCCTCGATTAACTCTTTCAAGAATCATTACGATACGCTGGTATAGATACGTTGATGATATATTCGTCATATTGGACGGTTTCCCAGACGATGCCCGTGCTCTGCTTAATTTTGTCAATGACATTCACCCCAGTATCACTTTCACCCTCGAACTTGAAGAAGATAAAAAGATAAATTTTCTGGATCTTTCCATCTTCCTGCCTAACAGTGGATTCCTTGACTTCGAAATATACAGGAAGCCTACACAAACAGACCACATAATTCTCGCACAATCTCATCACCCTAATAGTCATAAATTAGCATCTTTACGCTGTTACATCAACAGAGCCCTCAATGTACCCCTTTCCGAGAATAACCGACGAAAAGAACTCAATGTTATAAAACAGATTGCTCACAACAACGGATACAACCCTATTCTAGTGGAAAAGCTTAGCACTAGTATAATGTCTAGAAGAAGGCGAGATTTGGCTTATTGTTCGAACCTTCTCGACTCAAATCTCAGATATTTTTCCCTCCCTTACTTGGGTCATTTTTCTAATGCCGTTTTACGCATTCTTGAGAATTCTTGTGAGGATGTAAGGATCTCTTATTCCAACTCTTCCTCCTTAAGTAACAACTTACTATGTAACTCGAAAGATAGGGTGAATAGTTTACATTGCAGTGGAATATATAAGTTGGAGTGTAACGATTGTGAGGCCTCGTACGTTGGACAGACCAGAAGAAAGTTGGAGGTCAGAATAAAAGAACATTTGAACAGACCTAATTCATCAGCGTTCGGCCATCACCTCAGGTTTACAGGTCACTCATTCAGCCCCAACCGCAACTCCAAGATCCTCCATAGAATTGTGACAAACAGATACAATATGAAGATGAACCTCTTGGAGGATATCGAAATAGTTCGGGAACTACGTTCAAATGAAATTTGTGTTAACACCCAGGTGAACTTAAATTTGAATAATAGTTTTACTCCGTTATTTAAGAGCTTGATTTGACTGAGTGTCCCTGCTTTATATGCGTCTCGTTTAATTTTGTTTTATTTCCTTGTTTGACGTCTAAAAGAATTTTAATTTGTGATATGTCTTCGAGGTCCCCCTATGTCACTACGCCCATGACTGTCCATTTCGATTTGACCCCGCTGTCGTCACATTCAACAATGTGTTGATAGTTGGGATATTCATTTTTTGTTGGTTGTAAACCTTTGTTGTTTTCACGGTTTTATATTCGGAACCGATAATTTTACAGTGTCTTAAATTCACCCTTTTGTGAATCTTGTCCGTTAAATGCTGTGATGCAGATGTGTGCTCTCATCTTTTCGGGCATAAACTCAAAACAGCAACCGCGTCCTCTGATTTCTGATGATTTTCATTTGTCAGTGTTTGTTCTAAAGCAACTAAAGTTTGAAATTCATCATAGCTCTTCCTAACTCTCTTCTCTAGTATATTCCACACATATTCAATAGGGTTGAGATACGGAGTTCTTGGGGTTCAGTCCAATACATGAACATCGGCGTCATTCAAATGTTTGCGCTTTTTGTGATCTAACATTGTCAAGCTTGGGCAGAAATTTTTCTTCTTTATGGAGCTTATAATGTGCCGAATGTTTTTTTCAGCATTCGTTCATGAATGTTTCAGCGTAATTACCTCTCTGAAGTGTAACGAGGTCTATTCAGGCTTCCAAGGATATACCGCCCTAGTCCTTAACACCTTTGCACTCTTGGAGAGAAACAGCATTGGGGCTATAGTTCTTTGCGCCTTCTCCAAACTCTTTGACGTTCGTTAGATGGATATAGCATAAAACGACAATTGTCTGAAAATAAAACGGTTTCCCAAACCTTCATGTCCTGATCTGCATGAGCTCGAGCAAAATCTGTCTTAGGCTAGGACCTGGGTAGGAACATAGTGAAGCGACCAAGAAGTGCGACGAGGATAGGATAGAGGAAAGAGGCAAATTCAAACACGTATATTCTAATAGGGCAGAACATAGTGCTGCAAACCTGAGCGCAGTACTATCGGGAACCGCTATCCTCTATGCTATTCTCGTCGCACCTCTTGGTAGCTTCACTATGTTTCTAGCCTTAGATGTACCTGGCGTTAAATTCTGTCCTCTCAATCTTTTCCGTAAGGTGTCAGGCCAAACTAAAGAACCATGAACAAAAACAAATAAAATTTTTTGGTGATTTTCAACAAGCTGTATCTCAGTGAAAAATGATCGTATTTGAAAGAAAAAAACCTACTTTGAAGCTTGAAGACTCTACACCATTTCCAAATGTACTTCAGAAACCGTCAAATGTATTTCAGATTAATCACTTCAATTTCAGAGAGCGTCAATTGAATTTCAGATTGGTCAATTTAATATCAGAAAACATCAGATGTATTTCAGATTACTCAATTGGATTTCAGAATATGTCATATGAAATTCAGATTAGTCAATTGAAAATCAGAAATATTCATTTGTAATTCAGATTCTGTGACTTAAGTCATGAATATGACAAGTGTTTTTGAAAAAACTCAAATTAAGTACATATTATTATTCAAATCGCAATTAACAAAAATGAATTTCAAAGATCATTGCTCAGTTTGTCGTGTTTCAATGTCGAGGAATGCAGTCATAAGATTGCATCCATGCCAACATTTAATACACTTGAAGTGTTCCATTCCGATGAATTTGACTAACTCTGCAAATGCAATCTGCCCACATTGCCATACTACAGTAACAACTTTCGATAACATCGAAAGAAAAAACTATAAAAAAAATACACAAGAAAGGATTGTTCAATGTGCTAATAAAGGTTGTGAATGGGTTACTTTAGCGGCAACATTGGGAATAAATTACAAGACGGCATATCATTGGATTCGGTCCGGATCAGTGAGCATGAAAAGAAAAGGTGGAATCAAACCCGAAACCCTCACCGAAAAAGAAATTAACTTCATCATCCAATGGGTAGAGGAAGATTCTTCAATAACACTCAAAGATATAAGATCCAAGGTTATGCAGCATTTTCAGAAAGATGTTTGTTTGACAACCATTGGCAACTATTTAGAGGGAAGGCTTTTCACTCTGAAACAAGTTCATCATATAGTGACTAATATGAATTTGATAGAGAATAAGATGAAACGGGCTGAATATGTGCAGTCCTTGAATTCATACATTCAGCAGGGGAAACAAGTTATCTGGATGGACGAAACTAATTTCAACTTGTTTTGTCGAAGAACAAGAGGACGATCCCGAGCTGGTACAAGGGCTATCCAATATCTTCCAGCGTCGAGAGGCCCAAATGTACACCTTATTGGGAAAATGTCTGCAGCTGGTGTAGTAGCCATGGTGAGGAGGCGGGGTTCATTCACAGCGCTTGCAGCAAATGAATGGGTTGAGGGTTTGCTTCAACAGTGGCAAGATATGGGGAACCAGTTATCTGATTTGGTGATAGTCTGTGATAATGCTCCGTGCCATTCAAGATTGGAAACCGTCATCAACCGAACACAAGCAATACTGCTGCGGCTGCGGCCCTTATTCCCCCATGCTCAACCCAATCGAAATTTTATGGCCCAAAATTAAATCTTACGTGAAAACAAACCTCGGATATCCAAGCATTGTGCCATCGAGGGTAATTGACCAAAGATTGTTACACCTGGAGAATATCATTGACCGAGCCAAGGAGACAATTGTTGGGGTTGATTGTGCTCGAGCAGCACAACATAGCACTACCTTACATGCAGCTGCAATGGCAATGGAAGACATGTCTGTAGGGAATTAAATTTTTCCAGTTTTGTGTTTAAGGTTGAGTTAAGTTAGGTTTTGAATTTTTTCAGTTTCGTGTTAAATGTTAATTGTTTCACGTGAAAATAAAAGTTAATTTTTTATCATTGTTTTATTTCTGAATCACCTACAATTGATATTTTCTGAACTGCAATCTGGTATCAATGTGTGTATGAAATGAATTTTAAAGTGCTATTTCCGAAATATAATTGAGTGTGTAATCTGAATTACATTTGATGTTTTCTGAAATACAGTTGATAATTTCTGAAATTCAATTGATAAATATAAATTTCATTTGACATAATCTGAAATTCAATTGACTTATCTGAATTACATTTGATGTTTTCTGAAATACAATTGAGTAGTCTGAAATACAAGTGATATTTTCTGAATGTCAATTGACGATTTCTGAATTACAATTGGAAATGGTGTAGTTTCTTAATTCGTCGATTTAGAATTTTTTGGATTACCGGTAGCTATATAATCTTCGGATAAATCAGGAAAAAACATTTTCAACATTTTTAAAATTATTATTTTTGATCTACGAGCATGGAAAATTTTTTTCGAGCAAGGCCGATGCAGAGATCACATAGCCTGTTTATTCCCCTCTAATTTTCTTCTTACGATCTCCAAATTTGACCATTTGTCTTCGAGATATCCAATTTTGAAGGCAAAAACATCCTTTTTCACTCAACTGTCGATATCTCCGGAACTACTGGTCGCCTAGCAAGCTAACAGATGGTTGCTTTTTCTGCAGAAAATTAACTACAAAATTTTGCTATGCTTAATTAAAAAAAATTTTTTGCCTGTTACGTTAATTTGAATAAATAGCAGAAAATGCCATTTTGCCAAATTTTAGGTTGATGAACTGTATCTTCGTCAATATTGGGAAAAAAAAAGTAATAAAGAAAATTTTACAGCCTGATATTCCGCAAAGTCTCCCCTAAATCGGTAGATCGATTGGTTGAGCAGTTTTGTTGGACCGATTGATTGAAATATTGAAAAAATTAAAAGAAAAAGATTTTTGTTCCTTGATCTTGACCTAATCTTTTTAATCAATCAGAAGTTATATTATTTCTTCATTCTTTACTCGAATTGGTTTTTTTTTCCTGACGATAAATTGTGAAAAAAACATTTCATTATTTTCGGTAATTTGAAAAATAATATTGTGAATTTAAAAAAATGCAAGAGGCCATTTCTGTTTCACCTCTACTGAAGCTATGAACACATTTAAACCTTTATTTTCCAGAGAAAAAAATTCATTGAATGAATATAAAGTTGATACCCCTTAGCTGCCCACGGCACTTTTTGAGAGTAGTTACGATGGACAGAATTTTTCCGTTTTCTGCAGAGCCAAAACGTATTAATAGTATATTCTAAAACAAGTTGCGGAATGAGCTCCTATACCAACACGAATGCGAAATTCGAAAACGAGCAACGAAAGATCTAGATTTCGAAAGCATGAGTATTGGAATTGCCTTCTGCCACGAGTATTAGACGATATTTTCTCTATTTTAGTCAAGTTTTGTGAAATACTCTCGAAATTCGAATAAATATTCAAATTAGTGACTTTTGTATTTTATCTTGGCAGTTGGCGTGACTTACGAAATATGACAAATACAGGAATTTGGATTGATTTGATTCGAAAATTGATAGGATCAGAGGTAAGTACTGGCAACCACAAAACGAAAAATATAACTGAAAACAATGCTGTAATGAGTTCATTACAGCACTACTTTTTAGTACTGTAATGAACTCATTACGATACTGAAATAGAGAAAATCTTCTTATAACCTGAGCTTTTCCCCAATATTGACGAAGATACAGTCCATTAAATAAAAAATGGCAAAATGGCAATTTTTTGCCCTTTCTTCTCGTTAGCGTTACAGATGAAAAAAAATTGTTTTTAGTTAACAAGGCAGATTTTTGTGGAAAATTTTCTGCAGAAGAAGAAAACTGTCGGCTTGCTAGGGGCCCAGTAGTTCCGGAGATATCGGCAGTTGAGTGAAAAAGGATCTATTTGCATTCAAAATTAGATATCTGGAAGACAAATCGTCATATCCGAGAGTGGTAAAAAGCAAATTAGAGCTGAATAAATAGGTTATGTGACCATTGCATCGGTCTAGCTCAAAAAAAGTTTTCTATGAGCGAATAGCAAAAATAAAAATTTGAAAAATATTGACAATTTTTTCTTCCTGATTGCATGGTTACCGGTACTCCGAAAAATTGTTAACCACTGTCTTCAAGAGTAAGTTTTTTTAATTTCCCATGCGATCATTTTTCACTGAAATACAGCCTCTTGAAAATCACCGAAAAATCGTTACGCGTAGTTTATATAAAGACATATGAATACAAGTCAAAAAGAATCATGACTGACGCTTTCTACATTTGGCCATGACACTACTATAATAACAGTGTATGCACCCACGGACGATTCTGCAGCACCAGGAGGTTGGAATTGCTGTTGCTGGTGATGCAAGAGTTGGATCAAGGATTGATAATGCGGTAGTGGGACAGTTCGGAGAAATATGTGTTAACAATTCTGGAGACATTCTCATAGATTTCTGTACTCAACATTCTATAAAAATCTTGCACGAGAATTCCCAGATATACATGAGAGAGACTACCTTTGCAGCAGAAATCCATTCTGTACTATTTCATAACTAAACAGACAAGTCAATACAAGTGGCAGGGTTGTAGACTGAAGAGAGACCCAAACTGCAGAACAGATCATTATTTGGTGGGAGCGAAAATAATATGCCTTTTTGAAAGAAAACAACCGAAAAAACAACAAGAAAGTGAAAAAATGCCGAAATCACCGGAAGAACAAATATATAAGCTCTGCTCGCTACGTCAAGAAAGCATTAGAAACCTTTATCAGAACAGACTGGCTGAAGAACTTAGGATCAGACCACCCAATGATAATATAGAGATTGAATATGAAAACATCGGCAATTAACTCAGCTGCAATGCAAGCTTTAGGCCTGTTGCCAACCAGGAAAAACAAGCATTAACTCCCTTGGAAAATTTAATAGACGAGAAAAACAAGTTTTTTCAATAACTAGCTAACAAGAAAAGATCAAAATAGTCGGCACATACAGAGTGTAACTAAATAAGTGTAAAAAATTCGAGAAGGTGATTCTTCATCAAAAAAAAGATAGAATCTCTCAAATAAAGAAGGTTCATTGGAGCATCCCTTGTAAAATTTGTACAACAATTTTTGTTGCGGTTACTCAAAATAGGAGAGAAAAATAGGACTGTATCTATGAAAATCTTTTGAATTCCTATTAGAAAAAAGAGAGAAAATAAAACAAGAAAATGGTGCACACAACCTGAGAGCTCTCGTAAGGTGGGAATTTTCCAGCAGGCAGAATCTTCTTTCTTCTGTCACTTTATTATTTCGTTATCGTCCAAATAAGACAGATTGTGCGTTCTAGATAAACCTTAGAAAAAATAATTGTTCTATCAAAAATAGCGATTTTCAACAGGCTGTATCTCAGTGAAAAATGATCGCATGGGAAATAAAAAAAACTTACTCTTGAAGACATTGGTTAACAATTTTTCGTAGTACCGGTAACCATGCAATCAGGAAGAAAAAATTGTCAATATTTTTCAAATTTTTATTTTTGCTATTCGCTCATAGAAAACTTTTTTTGAGCTAAACCGATGCAATGGTCACATAACCTGTTTATTCAGCTCTAATTTGCTACTTACCACTCTCGGATAAGACGATTTATCCAGATATCTAATTTTGAATGCAAATAGATCCTTTTTCACTCAACTGCCGATATCTCCGGAACTACTGGGCCCCTAGCAAGCCGACAGTTTTCTTTTTCTGCAGAAAATTTTCCACAAAAATCTGTCTTGTTAACTAAAAAAATTGTTTTTTCATCTGTAACGTTAACGAGAAGAAGGGACAAAAAATTGCCATTTTGCCATTTTTTATTTAATGAACTGTATCTGTTTTTGATGTATCTTGTTATTGAATGAGTTTATTTGCCCTTGTGTACCGCTGCACAGTACTTGTGGATAAACAAACACTTCTTTGAGTAGTGGACTGTATTTGAATATTACAATGTCTCACGCTTGTCACTGCGTAATGATTTCTTCTATTGAAAAGTCAGTGTGTTACTATGACTACACTCTGAGCATCGATCTGGGAGAATTATAATATAGAAATGTTCTAATTCTAAACATGCCGCCTCCGTTGAAAGATCTCAGCTTTCAACATGAATATAAATGATAAACAGTCCTTCAAATGAACACAAATACAAATTACATAACATTTCAATTATTAGTTTCACAATCGTCTGTGATCGAGTCTGTAATGGGTAGCACACAAACCTTCGCTATCGAACGTTTAAATAAGGTTCCATTGCTCACTCGTACAGTTACTACGCGAACTATTCCATCTGCTCCAGGATGAAATTCTGTAATTCTTGCCATTGGCCAACGAAGTGGTGAATGGTTCGCTTCCATTAGTACCACTAAGCTGCCTACTTGAAGCTGTAGGCCGACGTCCCTTCGCCATTTGTTGCGATGCTGAAGCTGTGTTAGGTATTCCCTAGACCAACGCTCCCAAAAATGTTGCATCATCTGTTGTACGAGGTGATATCTTGACAAATGGTTACATTTTACCTCTCGCACATCTTCTTGAGGAGGGACAACCAATGAGTCGCCAATCAAAAAGTGTGAAGGAGTGAGGGGTAAGAGATCGTTGGGATCATGGGATAAAGGAGTTAAAGGACGGAAATTCAAACAAGCTTCGATTTGAACCAGAATAGTGTGCATTTCTTCGTACGTCAATGAATGATTGCCTATTGTTCTTTTGAGATGATATTTCGCAAACTTTACAGCCGCCTCCCATAATCCCCCCATATGAGGTGAGAGTGATGGTATGAAATTCCATTTGATTCTATCCTTACTATCCACACCGCATTTCGAAAATGGTCTACTGGAAATCACGCGAGCGCTAGGTAGGTTTCCCATAATGAATTCAGTAGGTTTTGGGTTATTTCTAATGGGTCCCATCCACTATCAGTTTAACTGAAGTTAATCGTAAGGCCCACGATCTGGGTCGCCCACACATTGATCAGTTAATCTTAAGAATTCGGACTGCAGTTGGCGCGGACTGAAGGTCTGTGGGCACTCTACAGGCGAGGTTCGGAAGAGAGATCGCCGACCGGCTCAGATCTGTCGGACGGTGATCTCAGGTGTCCTCCGCCACACACTGTCAGTTGGCCTGCAGGCTCGTGATCGTCTTATCTCCGATTCTGTTGTTTGCGTCAGTTTTTCGACAGGCCATTTTTTATGTGATTTCCGAAAAAAACCAGAAAAAGTAAGAAACAGTAAGTCGGGATCATTTGGAGATAACGCAGTCAACCTTTGTTCAGTACTGATTGCTTGGCTTAAATGGGTGTCCACTCTACCGATGATACCAAATCTACGAGTTTTCGGAAATGTTTTTCACTCATTTTCAAATTATCAATCAAATAATCGTCTCAGTTCGCGGAGCAATGTCATATTGTGTCTCTTGTTTTAAAATATTCGTCAATTCCTCATATACCTCAAGTACCTCTTGTTTTGTTTCCAGGCTCACCAAAAGATCATCCATATGAAAGCTATTCAAAATGATTCCACATGTACGCGAAAAATTTGCCTGGTTTTCTAAAGCCAATTGCTTTGAACATCTTTGAGCTAAGAAAGGAGCACTAGTTGTACCATATGTTACTGTATCTAATGAATATAATTGTACTTTTGTTTGTCCAGAAGGTTTCCATAATATTTGCTGGAATGAGGAATGTTCACAGGTATGCAAAATCGATCGAAACTTCGTCACAGTATAACCTATATGTATATGAAATCACTAGTTTTTGTTTCAGTCGAAAAGACCTAGTAGCTCGGATTTACAACCCCGCGAATATTCAATTCCTCGCGGCGATGAAACGTCATACTACATACGCAAATCGCACTCCGTGAGCCAAGAGGCCCTTATATTGGACCCGGCTACGTACTGAACCTCGCAAGTCGTTGGGTGTAAAGTGACGTCACACGGATCCATCGAACTCATGTTCATAACTCGATATCTCGGGCGCTATTTGAAGTATTCAAATAATTTTTGGACACAATATTTTCATTTTCTACGGAGAATAGGAATATAAAGAAATTGAAAAATGTGAACATTCCTCATTTCCGATCTTCGGGGTGTACCCATATTTGCCTGAACATCATTTTGATATCGCTACTCAGAACATATTTATATAATCTCAGACGCATAACTATGTCAAACAAATTATCCTGCATTACATAGCCAGGATTGAGATTATCGTTAAGAGATATTCCGATATTTGATTTCGACGAAGCGTCGAAAACCACTCGACACTCAGTTGTGCTTTCATGTTTTATTACTGAATGGTGCGGTAATAAAAAATAGGGTTGTGCGATCAATTCTTTTCTAAAAATACCTCTCGATGTCATGTGTCCCAAATAAATATATTCTTGCATAAATTCACTGTAGGTTTGCTTCAATTCATCATCTTTAGAAAACTTAATTTCGAGTGATTTATATCTATTTTCTGCTACGGTACATGAATCGCCATAATCAAGGATTTGTTTCAAAAATGGTAATCTGACGATGAATCGACCATTTTCGTCTCGTTTTGTTGTTTTTGTGAAGAAATCCTCGGCAGATTGTTGTTTGTCCGATATACATTTCTCTTTTGGGAGTACTTCAAGTTCCCAAAATTTTCTCAACTCATTGTTCAACTCGTTATTTGATATCCCATTCACCGATAAGTGACACCTAACTGGTTTATTAGAAAAACTTAAAGCTAGTGTTCCCACCAATATCCAGCCTAATGCACTCTCTTGTAGAAGCAAGGAGTCATTCAGTTTGATCTGTTTAGGACGAAGCAATTCATAAAAGATGTTAACGCCTAGCAATAGATCAATTTCCTCGGATATATTAAAATGTGGATCTGCCAGTTGGATATTTGATGGAATGGTAATAAGTTTCCTGTCGAATGTTGTCCCCTTTTATAGGTTCCTGAATAGCCCTTTGAGTTGTGTTTCTTGTGGTTTCCAAACTACAACACTTTTTGTTCAAGAATTTCAACATTTCTTCGAATTGTGGAATTTTGTTTTCATCATTCAATGAGTAATCCCAATCCCTTTGTGTTGTATTGTCGAGTTTACTTGTTATCAAACACACAAGAAAAAGAAAATTCTTTGCCTTTATGGAGGCCACATCGAGAACATTTTTGAAACATAGATGAATTCGAAATAGTAATCATCGAAATGAATACCATTTTCAATTCCCAGGCTCAGAGATCTTTGATCATGAGGTTGGAGAAATGATATTAGATTTTGTCACTGAGATGAGAGATATACCGGTTTCGGCCTTGTTGGGCCTCATCAGTATCCCGCACATCTCAGGACAAAATCTTCATAAAAAACTTCGAAATTTGAAGCAATTGGTTGTGAAGTAATGAGTAAAATATTACAAAGTACTAAGGTGGTGACATCCAATTGCGTCAAAATGAAGTTTCACATCTCCAATCAAATGCAAAAAAAGAAATCTGTACTTCCTCTTTCACTGAATGAGATTAGCAGTGGCTCTATTCAGGGCCCGCTTGCTATTTTCTCAAAGTGATGGAAAACGCCCAAAATAATATAATTTCTCCAACCTCATGATCAAAGATCTCTGAGCCTGGGAATTGAAAATGGTATTCATTTCGAAGATTACTATTTTGAATTCATCTATGTTTCAAACACACAAGAAATGCATCCCATTCTTTTACCGGTAAATTCATTTTCTTTAGAATGTTAACGTGCTGATAAAACACATCAGTTATTACGCGAAGCATTTGAGCCGATTCTTTTGTGGCGCACGGAATCTCCAGTAGAGCATTGATGTGACTATCAACAATTCTTCTGTTTCTCTGATATCGTTCTACTAAAAGATCATACGCCATCAGATAATTTTCGTTTGAGACCTGGTAACATTGAATTAGCCTTAGAGGTTCGTCTCTCAAAGATGATCTCAAATAGAAGAATTTCTGCATATTCGTCAAAGTTTTATTATTATGTATTAAATTCACGAACTTATCGTGGAAAGGGAGCCAACCATCGAAATTTCCTGAAAACACTGGGAGATTCAAACGGGGTAAGTTAACATTTTTCAAGGGATCAACGTTTGAAATCGCTGAATATTCTGATGATTTGATAATGTTTTTAACTAGTCCAATTAGATTAAAATAAGTGTTTACTACGTCTTCTCCAACAAGTTCTTCCGCACTATCTAAACCTTCGATTACGTTCTGGATGTTCTCAAAGTCGTCGAAATATTTGTGAATTCTCTCTAACCTGCCTTTCAATATTTCTATTTTATTATGATTAGCTTCATCATTTAAGAAATTTTCTAATCTGGTGAATTGTGCTTTTATGATTCCCCTTCTATATCTCAATTCACTCAATTTCTCCATTTTACTGAATTCGATGCCAAATTATTGAGTTGAAAACCCTTCAAGCGAAAGTTAATGTAATTGATAAGTGCACAACAAATAAATCGAGAACGTGAAATTTATCGAAGCTTGTTATGAATTAAGAAATGGATTGAAGGAAAGGATGATTCACTTTATATGAGCGAACCTCAATGTTTCTTCACAACTTCACATAGAAACTCTCCTCGTTGCTGTTCACTTTCTGGAGGGAGATACTTTTCAATGCTCTGCTTTCTTGTCAAATGTCGTCGTTTCAAACTTCATTCACATCCGGTTCGATCTGGACCAAATATGTTTTTGATGTATCTTGTTATTGAATGAGTTTATTTGCCCTTGAGTATTGTGTACCGCTGCACAGTACCTGTGGATAAACAAACACTTCTTTGAGTAGTGGACTGTATTTGAATATTACAATGTCTCACGCTTGTCACTGCGTAATAATTTCTTCTATTCAAAAGTCAGTGTGTTACTATGACTACACTTTGAGCATCGATCTGAGAGAATTATAATATAGAAATATTCTAATTCTAAACAGTATCTTCGTCAATATTGGGGAAAAGCTCAGGTTATAAGAAGATTTTCTCTATTTCAGTATCGTAATGAGTTCATTACAGTACTAAAAGTAGTGCTGCAATGAACTCATTACAGCATTGTTTTCAGGTATATTTTTCGTTTTGTGGTTGCCAGTACTTACCTCTGATCCTATCAATTTTCGAATCAAATCAATCCAAATTCCTGTATTTGTCATATTTCGTAAGTCACGCCAACTGCCAAGATAAAATACAAAAGTCACTAATTTGAATATTTATTCGAATTTCGAGAGTATTTCACAAAACTTGACTGAAATAGAGAAAATATCGTCTAATACTCGTGGCAGAAGGCAATTCCAATACTCATGCTTTCGAAATCTAGATCTTTCGTTGCTCGTTTTCGAATTTCGCATTCGTGTTGGAATAAGAGCTCATTCTGCAATTTGTTTTAGAATATACTATTAATACGTTGTGGCTCTGCAGAAAACGGAAAAATTCTGTCCATCGTAACTACGCTCAAAAAGTGCCATGGGCAGCTAAGGGGTATCAACTTTATATTCATTCAATGAATTTTTTTCTCTGGAAAATAAAGGTTTGAATGTGTTCATAGCTTCAGTAGAGGTGAAACAGAAATGGCCTCTTGTATTTTTTTTAATTCACAATATTATTTTTCAAATTACCGAAAATAATGAAATGTTTTTTTCACAATTCATCGTCAGGAAAAAAAAAAACCAATTCGAGTAAAGAATGAAGAAATAATATAACTTCTGATTGATTAAAAAGATTAAGTCAAGTTCAAGGAACAAAAATCTTTTTCTTTTAATTTTTTCAAAATTTCAATCAATCGGTCGAACAAAACTGCTCAACCAATCGATCCACCGATTTAGGGGAGACTGCGGAATATCAGGCTGTAAAATTTTCTTTATTACTTTTTTTTCCCAATATTGACGAAGATACAGTTCATCAACCTAAAATTTGACAAAATGGCATTTTCTGCTATTTATTCACATTAACGTAACAGGCAAAACATTTTTTTTAATTAAGCAAAGCAGAATTTTGTAGTTAATGTTCTGCAGAAAAAGCAACCGTCTGATAGATTGCTAGGCGACCAGAAGTTCCGGAGATATCGACAGTTGAGTGAAAAAGGATGTTTTTGCCTTCAAAATTGGATATCTCGAAGACAAATGGTCATATTTGCAGGTCGTAAAAAGAAAATTAGAGGGGAATAAACAGGCTATGCGATCTCTGCATCGGCCTTGCTCGAAAAAAATTTTCCATGCTCGTAGATCAAAAATAAGAATTTTAAAAATGTTGAAAATGTTTTTTCCTGATTTATCCGAAGATTATATAGCTACCGGTAATCCAAAAAATTCTAAATCGATGAATTAAGAAACTAGAGTCTTCAAGCTTTTTTTTTATTTCAAATACGATCATTTTTCACTGAGATACAGCTTGTTGAAAATCACCAAAAAATTTTATTTGTTTTTGTTCATGGTTCTTTAGTTTGGCCTGACACCTTACGGAAAAGATTGAGAGGACAGAATTTAACGCCAGGTACATCTAAGGCTAGGAACATAGTGAAGCGACCAAGAGGTGCGACGAGAATAGCATAGAGGATAGCGGTTCCCGATAGTACTGCGCTCAGGTTTGCAGCACTATGTTCTGCCCTATTAGAATATACGTGTTTGAATTTGCCTCTTTCCTTTATCCTATCCTCGTCGCACTTCTTGGTCGCTTCACTATGTTCCTACCCAGGTCCTAGCCTAACACAGATTTTGCTCGAGCTCATGCAGATCAGGACATGAAGGTTTGGGAAACCGTTTTATTTTCAGACAATTGTCGTTTTATGCTATATCCATCTAACGAACGTCAAAGAGTTTGGAGAAGGCGCAAAGAACTATAGCCCCAATGCTGTTTCTCTCCAAGAGTGCAAAGGTGTTAAGGACTAGGGCGGTATATCCTTGGAAGCCTGAATAGACCTCGTTACACTTCAGAGAGGTAATTACGCTGAAACATTCATGAACGAATGCTGAAAAAAACATTCGGCACATTATAAGCTCCATAAAGAAGAAAAATTTCTGCCCAAGCTTGACAATGTTAGATCACAAAAAGCGCAAACATTTGAATGACGCCGATGTTCATGTATTGGACTGAACCCCAAGAACTCCGTATCTCAACCCTATTGAATATGTGTGGAATATACTAGTGAAGAGAGTTAGGAAGAGCTATGATGAATTTCAAACTTTAGTTGCTTTAGAACAAACACTGACAAATGAAAATCATCAGAAATCAGAGGACGCGGTTGCTGTTTTGAGTTTATGCCCGAAAAGATGAGAGCTGTTATTTGAGGTCGTTGAGGAAATAATCGATTTTCATGACAATATAACGATAGAGCTATCGCCCATGTTATTTTTTTAAACTTTTATGACTGATAAGGATTAATGCTTGCGCTAAGTTTAAGAGACCACTACACAAATCAAGATTTACGAAAAAGGACCAGGGTGACAGATATTATCAGAAGAATATCTAAATAATCGATCGATGGACCACGCGAAGATAAAAGAAGTAGGGGAAGACCACCCACACGATGGACCGATGATCTAAGAAAAATCGAGAAAAACTTCATACCGGCGCGTCAAGACAGACAACGATGGAAAGCCATGAGGGAGGCCTATGTCCAGCAGTGGACGTAAGAGGCTAGAATGGATACATGGAAAGAGTAATGCATTATTACTATTAAATATGCTCGAAAAATTCAGTGAGGACCGAAATTTCAAACAAAAATACCTACTACACTCGAAGCACTCCTATTGTCTCAAGTTCACATTACTGTCGAAACGATTCTTGAAAGAGTTAATGGAGGGAGCGTTCATAACCGCTGGTGGCAAACCATTCCAGACTTCATAAACCCTGTTGGAGGGGGTCACGATAACATCACCTCTCTCGCGGCGCTCTCCAAAAGTGGTTAGGCCAAACAATGTGAGTCTCTCCTCATAGCAGGGACGAGACCAGCTGTACGGTATTCTGGTGTTCCAACGCTGGATCGATTCCAACAATTCCTCATCTCCCCTCCGGACAACCCATCAGCATAAAATCCATACTTCAAGATCTGTCGGATATAAGTCTCATATAAGAGCTTTGCAGTTTTGATGTCACATTTCTAGAAATTTTTCTGGAGCAACCAGGTAACTTTTCTCGCTTTGGCTGATATACTTGCATATACAGTCCAGGTGAGGTTATCGGTACCCAGAAGACCCAGATCGGAATGGCGGCCGACTGCTTGAAACATGTGGCTACCCAAGCAATAAGAAATTTTTCAATTTCCATGACCAATATATATGATACAACATTTTTCAAGATTGAGGGGAAAAAGCCAATCATAGCACCACCTATTTATATTGTCTAAATCCTGCTGTAGGGATGCCTGGGTTTAACTGTAGGCAACTGTATATTTTGGCGTCATCAGCCCAGAAGAGACATTTGGAATGGATAAGGAATGAAAGATGAGCAGTATATAGGATGAACAGCAACGGCCCCAGAATAGATCCCTGTGGGACCCCACTGATTACCTTTCTTTCTAAGGAGGAAAATGCACTACAGATTCTGACACGGAAAGAATGATCAATATGAAATGCTTCGATCTATACTCTGTTCAAATTTAAGCGAGAGCAATAAAAACTAGTTTAGCGCAGCGGTAGGAGGGCCTTCGGATAGTTATTTTCCGTCCAGAGTCGAATCGAGGAGATTTCACACAATCGTTCAGTTTGAACTGAATGGATAGGACCCAAATCTGGTGTTTCCCGAAATTACTTTGTCGGAATCTTGCAAGATTCCGACTCCAAATCTATAAAACTCTGGTTTATCCTGGAATTATCTTGCTGCAATCTCGAGCATAGTTCCGAGTACGATTAGGGCGGTCGAAGGGAGCGTTGTTATGACCGTTAGACCAATACGAGCTTCATTGTGCGCAAACCAGACGATTCTGTTTGTTGTTATTGCTCTCGCTTAAATTTGAACAGAGTATAGTCCAAGAAGATCCCGCGATTACCGAAAAGCTCTAACTTGCCATAGTTATCGAGTGCCCTGTCAAAGGCACGAGAGAAATCTAGGTAAATCACGTTCTTTGTCGAGCCCAATCTTCAACAGAAGAAATGAGGTTGGTCAAGGTGAAGCAACCCGGTACGAATCCATGCTGTTCGTCGTAGAATTTTCTGAAAGAGAGCGAAATTGAAACAAAATCTGCAGAAGGAATGCGGCTTAAAAATGTTGGACTCAGAAATATCATTCATTTCATGAATTTCTCTTCAGGATATCCAGACGTTAAGCGTTGAATGCAATTTTTGTGCTGTTATATCATAGGCGTAAATGGAAATTTTTTGGGGGGGGGGCACAACTTAGGAAATTCTCAAGATATCAGGACTTGATTGAAAGAATCAGTAACTCTTCAAAAACTTATCGAAATTGGTAAAAACGAAACTTATTCAAGATTGAATTCAATCGAATTTTTTTCCGTCCAGTAGATTCATATTTTATGGTGGATATGTGAAAAAACTTGAATTATGATGAAAATTGATAAGAGTCCTCAGTTTCCAACACATTATATTGAAATTTAAATAATATAGATTCAGAAATATTTTTATTCAATCCCTAAAATCGACGTTACCTTGAACCCCCAAATGTTAACTTTTTATTTGTGGCATTCTGATATACACAGAAGTCGTATCTCGGCAACATTATTTTCCAAACGAAAATAAATCTTTGAAACTAAATATCATGGTATGATATTCAACATATAATAAGCTTGCAACGTTGAATTAACCTTGAAACAACGTTAGAAAATGACGTTACTACTACATCTGGAAAAAAACAAGAAAGGTATCTCATAACGATATTTTGCAACTAAGTTAGTGGCATTACTCGAAAACTACAAGGTTTTTTAATCGTTTCCGAGTTTATTGGGGAAAGGTTTCGATGTGGTTAAATCTGTGGCTGCCTCATTTGAGCAATGGTAAGAACACCGTATCTGCGCTTATAAACTTACTCAGAGAGTAGAGTAAGAGTATGACCATATCGTCACAAATATACTTCAGTCTTTACTCCACACTCGTCGTTCACAATCTTACTCTGACAAATGTCATTCAAACATGTAAACAAAGGTATAGGTTATAAATTATACTTGTGTTTGTGTACATTCATACCTACAGTGCCGATCCTAGTAGGGGTGCAGCGCGTACCCCGCACCCGGGCGGCTAAATACGAGGGGCGGCCACAGGCCGCCACTATGATTTTGCACGAATAAGTTCATTGAATCATTCCCCGAGAATTGCGATTTCCAGAAGTCTACGCTCATGGCGTCACGAACTTCAAAATTTGGCATTTGAGGGAACCAGTTCAGAATTATATCATAGAGATAACGGAATATTTTTCAAAGCAGTTGGGATGTTGCCTACATTTGATCCAATTATATAATAATAATAATAACTTTTATTCTCCAAAAAAGAAAATATTTACATTGTATAGGAGTAGTCAATAATAAAAAATTCATCAAAATGGTCACACGAAGATTCAAAAATAAAAAAGAAAAAAAATTAGGACAAATCAGCTATATAAATCACCTTAGAAGTCTTCAAAAGACACAAGCAAAAATACGTACAGTGGAGTGGTATACAAAAATACACAATTATGAATTATAGAGTACCTACAATGAAATCTCTCACGCTTACTGAAAAAAATGTCGAATATATGAGTATCACATTTTTCAATAAAATACCTAAAGAAATACAGGTTATAGATAGATTACACAGGTTACTCATAGATATGGAACCCTACACTGTCCAGGAATTCCTTGCAACATAATATCTGAACGTTCCTTGTTCATTGGATATCTTAAAGATTTGAAATCTCTATGTTTTCATTGACGTATTCTCTATACATGTAGTTTTACTGTTTATGAGAATAAATATCTATTATCATTATTATTATTATTATCTGAAATATTAGGTCAATATCTGATCTACACGATAAAAACATTTGTCTAACAAATACAGCTTAAGATTTTTTTTTAAAAGAAACAGAGACTGACTGCCCTTCACATGATCCGGCAATCTATTGAAAATTAAAGGTCCCACTGATTTTGGGCTGTTTTTGGATACCTGAACCCTGGAAAATGGCACATCAAGTTGATCTTTCATCCTTGTACTATATACATGGAATGCAGACCTTGTCATAAAGGAGTCATAATGAACGAAAACATAGACACACATCTCAAAGATAAAAAGTGACGGAAGCGTTGCATAAGATGACGGCCTAAAGGTCTTTCACCAGCTGGAGTCTCTTCCCCATAGAGATAGTATAAAGGTACGGTTTCGCTTGTGCGTCGGACGCATGCAGTGAATGGGAGCAGCTACTGCTCGCGTCCGCTGTGACGTCGGAGTGGTTTCCTTATCTGCAGCCAAACTACTCGGCTGACAGTCGACAGTGAGAATTCGAAGATGGAGTGTACTTGCGCTTCATATTTTGGAAGAAGAGGAGAATGAAATTATTTTAAAATACAGTGTGACACAGACTCATGGTACACCCCCATTTTCTCCTTTGTTTCTGTAGTTATATTTTTGAAATTTGGAACATTGAATATACTCACTCTAGGGCACTTTTTGACATATTTAGAAAAAAAATCCAACTTCTGGTTTTTCCGGAAATGACATCCACTTTCGATTTTCAAAAGGGACACCCGGTATATTATTACATTTTTGAAATCTCTATAATTTTCTCAATCTAATTATACCTCATAGTTGATATTTCATTCGTCAGAACGCCCATTTTTTTTTCGATCTAGAGAGCCATGAACTCCCTAAAATTATTCCAAATAATCAAAATAATGCAACACTATAGTAATTTCAATTTGAGAAGTATCGTGGTTCGAAATACGTGCCAAAAAAGTAAACCAAAACCTTTTCTCACTCGAAACTCCGTTTTGTCAAATGGTAGCATAATGGTACTCTGACGTCATTCGAAAGTACCATCGGTGGGGTATCCATCCATATCAACTATTTTTCTGTATAACCAATACGAACACGATAATGGAGTTTAGACGAGTTTAAGTATCTTCTCGGTTCAATCCAAAGTTGATGTTATTTCCGGAAAAACCGGAAATTGGATTTTTTCTAAATATGTCAAAAAGTGTCCTATAGTGAGTATATTCAATGTTCCGATTTTCAAAGATATAGCTACAGAAACAAGGGAGAAAATGGGGGTGTACCATGAGTCTGTGTCACCCTGTATATGAAAAGAAAGAATAAGAAAAGGCGTGCTGTGTATTTGATGTATAAGAATAGGAAGAAAAGGAGAATTTGCCAGAGTAGATGGATTCGCAGTCCGAGGGTCAAATTGCCTGGCAAGAAAAAATAGTTACAGGAACGTTGGGTTCGGGATAATTAATATTCAATTATATGAAACTGTTTTATATTCACATAAAGAGTTCAAATTGAAAATGATAAAGGAAAAATTTCCTTTTACTTATTTTTCCTTCTATTTCTGTCGCGATCTTTCTCCATACACTGTCTTTCAGCATGAGATGCATCATACAAACATCTATTTGTGGAAACTAATTCAATTAGTTTCATTTCTTCATCCGTCGAAAACTTTTCAACACTCATTTTCTATCATTTCGATAAATAATAACAATTTTAACCTCTATATAAATAAATTTACGCTGCAGCGACGTCGCACAGACTGGTACCGCAAGCAGTGGGCCGTTTGGATGCTGCGACCACTGCTTCGTTGACTGCAGAAGCGGAACCGCTTCTTCGCTGTTTCCCATGGGCGTCCGCAAGGGGGGGCCAGGGGGGGCCGTGGCCCCCCCTGAGATTTTGATCCCGTATCGAATTGATAATTCTCTGAGGTGTGTTGAGCACTTTTTGGGTGAACAAAAATCATGGAAAGTTTTCGAAGACAATGAATTCCATGTTTTTGTTTACCTAAAACGAAGTAATAAATTCATAAACTACCCCATGATTATCGGTATTTTCTCAATCGCTACCAGATGTTCGTTTTATGACCTGTTTTTTTAGGCGGCTTCTTTGATGGGGGATTCTTCATGCGACAAGTGGGACTACTCTCATATTTCAATCATTATTGTCCATTCTCCAATCAGAATATTTTTTCCGAGAAGG
This sequence comes from Hippodamia convergens, assembly GCA_038502775.1. Classification (NCBI taxonomy): domain Eukaryota; kingdom Metazoa; phylum Arthropoda; class Insecta; order Coleoptera; family Coccinellidae; genus Hippodamia; species Hippodamia convergens. Next base: position 4,208,398 of record CM076610.1, on the reverse strand, counting down.
AGGAAATATAGAATCTTTTCATTAGTATTTTCATTCTAGAGAAAGATGTATTTGAATTCGGAACAATCGAAACCACGTTGAGAGTGTATTCGGAGAGTATTCTTAGTTTTTAGTGTCTTTGACTCCAAATTGTGTTATCGAGGGTAACTTCTCTAATTATTCAAGTAGCTGATTTTTTCGTTCGGCGCCTCTCAATGTAAAGTTTTAACTATTATAATTGTATACTATTGATAAGAAGTGTAAAAAATCCGAACCGTGGCTGTCTTTCGGGTCTGCGGATAGAAATGAAAACAAAGTAACACGTGAATTGTATAGTAGAGCGTCGACCTATTAGATTATTATTTCCGAATAATTTTTGATTTGTAAGGAAGTATTAATGACCAATTTGAACTTCTTTAATCCCCGATCATAAACACTTCTTTGTGAACCAAAATTAATTCAAAAATTATAACCGAATAGTTCGACGATACAGTTTACAAGTTGCTCAGATTTCACTTCTATCGGCAGTCCCGGAAGACAGTTTTTTTCTTGTTTGTTGAGAGTTAATTTTACTCATGTTTCTATATATACATATTTCATATATTTTTATAATATGATGAATTTACCTTTGGAAAATATGGATATTCTGAAATTTTTCCAAAGGAGATCTAATGCCGATGATGATCGCTATAAGACACACAAAAAATAAACCTTCATACATCAATGCAGACTCATTCCTCGTGTACTGATAAAGAAAAAATCCAAGAAAAATATAGGAATGAACTTCCTATTGCATTTTTTGAGACTAACCGAAGGCTGGTATTTAGTTCAGAATAAAATATGCTACTCGTGGTATTACGATTCCGGTATTTCATTTTCAGAATTATTATTATTATTTTTGTGTGTGTTATGTCTTTTTTATTCATTTTTTTATAATTCATTAATTTTGATAATATATTTATATTGTGTTATTTCGAATAATTTCTGAGTTTCTAGTTTTGAATTTATGGTTTGTTTCATTTAATCTATATTTCATATTTCATTATGATTCATATATGGTTTTTATGAATATTAAATTATCGAGCGTATATGTATATTTGTTTTTATTTCGTTATTACTGGTTGATGTGTCTTTGGTTATCAGCAATCATAAAATTTATTTCGTTCCTTTTTCCATATTATTTATATTTAATTTTCCTGTTTAATATTCCTTCATGGATTGTGATTTGTTTGGAAAACAGTTACCGTATTATCTTATAGATATCACCTTATACTGTTGATGTTGAAAAAATGTTGAGGTGGAAAACTTAATCATTTTTAACAAATTCTGCGGGCGCTCATGCATAAATATAAAAAACGAAATAGAAAGAAATGGAATACTGAAGTCGCATGCACCTTATCGTTTTTCGCCAAATTTTTTTGCCCCCCCTGAGAAAAAATTCTGCGGGCGCCCATGCTGTTTCCTATGAACAGTCTATACAACAATCGCAGCAGCCACTTTCGGCGGTCGCTGCATGCGTCCGACGCACAAGCGAAACCGTACCTTAAGGGGAGATGCGATTTCGTGACTAAAACGGGACCAGGTCCGCCACATTGGTACGACACATTTGTCAAGCGGACGTTAACCTTGATGTTTCGTGTTCGGTTGTGAGTTTTGTGAAAATTATTTATATTTGAAGGACAATCTTCGTTAAACTAATTGAACAATATGGTTTCTTGTGCTGTGCGAAGTTGCTGTAGCCGGGATGGCGTGGATAAGAAGAAATCATCAGGAATTACATTTCATAGGTTAATACCAACAATGTACAGGGTCGGTTTGAGTAGATTTGATGTCTGATACTAGAGATTCCTTTTTATATTCATTTGAAGATTTGAAGAATAAAAAGGGTCTTCAATACCCTTCAGAGGATGTCATCAAAATTTGTTTAAAGACCGAAAAAATCCTGAACCGAGAAATCATTATAGCTAGTCAAAACTGTGTTTCAATTACAACTATTAATAATAGGATATTTAATGAATTTGTTTCATCAAACATCTTTTTATTTTTGATTGATCATAATTTTGATCAGTGTTTTTTGGATAATCATATATTATTCCAAGACTGAAATCTCGTAAACCTATTTGGTCGAATAACTTTCTGAATTCGAACTTCAGCTACAACGAAATCTGGAAATCCGAATGGGATGTATGTTCTTTATCTAATAAAGATCTAATATCTGTTCCATCGAATAAAGTTCCTGGTTTTAACCTTCCCAGGAGAATATGGTCCCTTCTTAATCGAATAAGAACAGGTCATGGTCGTACCAACAGCATGCTTTTCAAGTGGAATTCGGTTGATAGTCCTAATTGTGAATGTGGTGAATCAGAGGAAACAGTTGAACACCTAATTAATAATTGTTCGATTTATAAATTCCAAGATGGCATTAGAGCCATACACAATATATCAAACTCATTTTTGCAATGGGTTGAAAATTTCAGATCAATTTGATGAAGTATAAATTGAATTCTCTTGCTGTTCTGGCTTTTTTTATTTTCAGGTTGGAGTTTGTGTTTGGACATCCTTCCTCCGAAGAGCCGTCCCGCTGATCGTGATGTCCTTCTATATAGAATATTCAGATACTACAATTTTATTTTATTTTTTTAACGGGGAGACAGGTTTTTTCGGCTGAGGTTTTTTCCCCTGGCTCTATAGTATCGTATGATACTGGTGATGAAAGTATCGTATGATACTATAGTATCATACGAAGAATGTTGTGGTACCCCGTTCCTTTTTTTACCTCAGCTTAGGTTCTTTTTGTTTCAACATTTATTGTATTATTTTAGCTCTCTTATTCAAAAGAATATATATATATTATTGATCAAAAGCATAATGAAGAAATATTACAATATAAGAATTATTTCTCTCTTCAAGTATAAAGTTGACAAATCAACTAGTATTAGGCACCAAAGAAACAAAATTATACTGTTTAAGGGACAGTAAAACTGTTAATTGAGTACATTTTTTGTTTGTGAAAGGAGAACTTAGTAATTGAATATGAGAGAATGTTTGGAACATTCAAATATTTCTAAGATTTTATGTAAAAATGGAAATAACTAGGTATACATATTTTAATATATATGTAAATGTATGTTATATAATTTTTTCTATTCATTATTTATATTTTAAATAAATATTTCACCTTATACAAAATCTGTACTCTGCCTATTATTATACGAGAACCTACCATGAGAGAAAGTAATGTCTACTCGTGTATATATCCTTCAAACCAAAGAAAAGGTAGGTATTCTATAATAAAAAATCTAGCTGTTATTAATATAAGGAAAAAATTGTTTATCTTCTACCTATACAAACTGAGTCATGATGGAAGAAGTAGCTTAATATTTGAAGGAACGTTAACGAGTAAAACTTCCAAAGATGTTATTGAATATCACAAGTTGTTTCTGCTAATGATAGAAGACAAAATTTCCCTTTACATTAGAAAAACTCAGAAGAATTGAATCTCCATTAAACATGTTCTCAAAATAAGATAAGTATTTTTTTAGTATATAAACTGTTTTAATTCATTTGTATTTCATAATTGTTAAAAATCATGATGTTTATTCTGCTTCATCCATAAATTAGCCTGTAATTTATTTACTCCGACCTTGTCCAATTTGTGGTTCTGTTTTCGAAACCGCCACATTGGTACAACACTTTGCCCCGCCCAGTGGACCCGTTTTATGTGGAAATCGTTGAATGTAACAGCGTCTCCTTCTATACTATCTCTATGCTCTTCCCAAACCAGTTTCACCAAGCTTTCTTCATGGAGTCTTTGTACGTGGCTCGTCCCATCTCAGACGTTTGTAACGCCTAATTTTCTGTGATTTACTCAGAATGGAATTCGCTAAGCTTATCACCTAAATGCCCGGCACTCAGCCGAAGAGTAGGCTGGGTTGAGAACACGGGAACAATACCTAAATAAAAATCAGCGAATGGGCGCCACCAGTTTATGACCGCAGATTAAAACTGGAAATCTCCACTTCTTTTAGAGACCGCCTTATATCATAAATCACATTCAATGACGATAACCTAAAACTTTGTTCAGCACACGTGGAGATGTGAGATCGAAAACAAACAGCTGGTATTCCTAACAAAGGAAGTTGTTTGCATAGAACAGAAAAAAAATAGGTTATTTCATTTCTCGAGATCGTTATTTCGAATGTGTATTTACAAGCATATATTTATATACTGTTAATTCTACAAATGAATGGATGTCATGAAAATGCCTCCGTGATTGATGGTGACTCCCTCCTTGTACAGTCACGAAAACATTCAATTTAGCCACAACAGAAGATGAAGTCAAATGGAAATACAGACTTATATTTTACTGAACGTGCGCACGTAAAGTTTATACTTTGATCGACAGATAATAGAGAGTTGAAGTGCGCACAGCACGTAAGCCCAAACGTGAACGTTAACGTGAGAAATAACGTCAAATATAACGTTCATGTGCTGCAGTGAAAAGAGAGTTGAAGTGCTGCTATGTAAATACTAGGCTACTATCTAGCAAAGCTAACCACGTTATTTTCAAGGTTGAGACCACAGATAACTAAGTAGAATAGATCGGACACTGACGTACTATGATTAAAACAACTGTTTGGAACCCCAAGCGGTTGTTGTCTCAACTAATATTTTACAGGTTACTACTTTATCACATTTTTCGGCAGGCTCGGCGCGAAATTCAAATTACATTCTTATTTTGCTTTTTAGGATTTTCAGTAGGCTTACCTATTCTGAATTCTGAGCAATTGAAAACAATACTCCTTCACAAATATATATTTATTACTGTTCTCTATACAAAAATATACAAATATAATATAAATATACAGAAAATGAGGTAATTGTCTACACTGACCCGAAAATCTCAAAAATTGACGAAAAATTCAGTAAGCACTAACCTTGATATGCAGAATCTGTTTTCAGGTCTTGGTTTTTTTTTCTAAAATACTCAAAGTCATTGAGGGTTATCCTAAACGAACACTTCATTCTTCAAGTCTGTGACGTGGACTTTTTGTCATTATGAATCAAAATTCTCGATTTTTTCTTAATTTATAGGCTTCTTTATTACTGAATTTCCCTAAAATGTGATGATTCCTAAGTATTTAAAATCCGGTGATATGAATGATATTTGTCATCTACTCATCTTCACTTCTACGTCAACAGCGCAAGATAACGTGATTCGTATGACGTAGCAATGAAGATGGCCATCATATAACCAGATTGTACACTCAGAAATCATCAAATTTTAGGGAAATCCAGTGATAAAGAAGGCTATAAATAAAGAAAAAATCGAGAATGTTGTATTCATAATGAAAAAAAGGCCACGAAACTGAAATATTATAACGGACTTGAAAATTGAAGTGTTGATTTGACCGTCAATTAATTTGAGAATTTTTTTTAGAAGAACCAAGACCGACCAGATAAATCTGAAATAAGATTCCTCTCCTGCATATTAAGGTTAGTGCTTACTGAATTTTTCGTCAATTTTCGGATCAGTCTAGACAATTACCAAAAATAAACATATATGTATATTTAAAAGTTTTACCGAAACTGACACAAGGTCGCAAAAAATGCATGTCTCTATCTTCAATAATAGCTGAGATACAGTGCAGTCACACCCAATTTGGGACACAGTGTACATTTAAAAAGTTGGCTTCTCAAGATTTGCTTGTTCTTTTTTTCCTCATAGAGTTTTTGCCTGAATTTTTTTCGGGTTTACAAGTGCAGCAATTGATCTTTCTTGATAGTTCTTGATTTGATACTGCTTCTGGTTTAATTGTATTTTCAGTTTGTAAATCATGTTGTAGAGAATCTGTTCCTGTGCCCTCAAGTGTGTTCGTCTCAAACAGTTCAATTTAGAAAGTATCACAGCTCTTTTACCTGTAAAGAATAAATTTTTTCTTAATCACTGAGTAAAAAACATAAATCTGAAAGATTCAGCCAATAAAAAAAGAACAAGAGATGAATGTGGAAAATTATAATTGTACTCACCTGAAGAAATTTTTCTCTCTTTCATTTCTTGGAATTTTGTCACAGATTGTGTTTTACAATGATGAAGAAAGTGGATAATAACTCTCCAATATTTAATAAATAACTAATAACTATCTTCTTCATATCCATTTGATCTTGTGAATGTAAATACATAATGTGATCAATAATTGTGTGAATTATGTCCACAGATTACAGATACTAGAATCTGTTATCTGTGATTATGTCAATAAAACATATGTTTGACAAACACGAAACACGACTAAAAACCTCAAACAGAGTCATCTATTGACGATATCACTAAATATTGGCGTATGCAGCGACACGAGTATTTGTTGTCTCAACTAAAAACACTATTTGGGGTGGGGGTAGGAAGGTGTCAAGACCCTGGTTGAGAGAAAGTTATGTCAAAATTCAAACGTTCGCAACTCATCGGCATCGGGCAGATTCATTTAACGTTTGGGTAACGTACGTTGGCGTCATGGGCGCCCGCAGGGGGGGGCCAGGGGGGGCCACGGCCCCCCCTGAGATTTTGATCCCCTATCGAAGTGATAACTCCCTGAGGCGTGTTGAGCACTTTTTGGGTGAACAAAAATTATGGAAAGTTTTCAAAGACCAATGAATTCCATGTTTATGTTTACCTAAAACGAAGTAATAAAATCATAAACTACCCCATGCTTATCGGCATTCTCTCCAATCGCTACCAGCTGTTCGTTTTATGACCGGTCTTTTTAGGCGGCTTTTCTGATGGGGGATTCTTCATGCGACAAGTGGGACTACTCTCGTATTCTAATAATTATTGTCCATTTTCCAATGAGAATTATTTTTTTCCAAGAAGGCGGAAATATAGAATCATTTTATAAGTATTTTCATTCTAGAGAAAGATGTATTCGAATTCGAAACAATCAAAACGACGTTGAGAGAGTATTCTCAGTTTTTAGTGTCTTTGACCCCAAACAGGGACGGGCCCAAGGGGGGGGATGGGGGTGGATGATCCCCCCCCAATGTTGAACGAAGTAGGCAAATTTTCAAACCAGTTGGAAGATTTTCAAGGGAGTTGGAAAAATTTCGAAGCAGTTGGAAAAATTTCAAAGCAGTTGGAAAAAATTTCAAAAGGGTTGGAAAAATTCCAAAGTATTTGGCAAAATTTCAAAGCATTGGGAAAAATTCCAAAACAGTTGGAGAATGTCCAAAGCAGTTGGTAAAATTTCAAAGCAGTTGAAATACATCATTCCAAGGGAGTTATGAAATACGAAGGAATCTGAATTAGAAAAAACAAGTTTGCAATCAGTACTTCACAATATATGTATAGCCGACAATAAATTGTATTCAACCCAATATTTTTATCAACAAGTGTTGGAAAAGATGCGGCCTCAAGAAGTAGGCACCCAGTTGTAAATTTTTCAGTTACGTCGCATGGACTGTGTCATAAAAAAACCATCTGGTATCATAAATTTAAGCTGTAACTTTCAGATAAGCAGAATCATCATTAGGTACGCTCTTCGTACATATATTGTGTTTTGCGAATAAACAATATGTGTACAGGGCACAGGGTATCCCAAATTGCTTTATTTTGGATGGTTCAGGTACTTCTAGACTAGATAGGTAAAAACGTTGAAAGGAGACCTGGACTCGATTTCCGTGAAAATACTAGTAGTGAAAACCGTTTCACGATATCTTCATTGGTTTCGAAGATATAACAAAATTTTGAAATTTTTTCTATTTTGAAGATGTGCCATAACTTCTCCATATCGAAAATATCTGGAAAAGATAAAAACTTTCAACAAGAATTTTTTCATCTGGAATAAGACATTATTTCAAATTTTCTTTATCCTTGTTTTTTTTTATGATAAAAGATGAATAAAAATGCGTTCTTATTTGAAATAAAAATATGGTTTTTTTCCTCGAGAAGAAAAAAAATGAATATAGTTTCTTATTTCCGGTGGAAAAGCGTTTCTAGAAATTTCATATTGTGTTCAGATATTTTCGTGAATAGGAAAGTTATGGCACATTTTCTAAATCGATAATTTTTTGCAAAATAAAAAAAATTGAGATATCGTGAAACGGTTTTTTACTACCGGTGGTTTCGGAAGTAATTGCACAAGTGCATCAGAATTACCGATAATTTTGCCTGACAGCGTGTTGTCTAAAAACTGCATGAGTCCATTTTCATTTTTGGAGATAGAGCCCGACACCGAATGCAGTTTTTCAAAGACAACACGCTGGAATGCAGAATTATCAGGTCATTTTGATGCACGAGTGTAATTCGGGTGAATATTTCCCGAAATTGCTATGGATACGAGCAGTGCAATTATCGCAGGGACCTTTCGCTCTCTACAATGCAATTATCGCTGTAATTTTCGATAATTGCATTCTATTTACATGAACTTTTTGACAGGAGGGAGATATTCACGAAAATCGAGCCATCTGGTCCAGAAGTATCTAAAACAGTCAAAATCAAGCAATTTGGGATACCCTGTACATACATTTAAAGAATGAACCAAAAAAGATTCAAAATGAAGTTTGAGTTATGTGGTGCCTTATAAAAAATTTTAAAAATATTCATGAACAGAAAATGCACGAAGGAAAACAATTGTGAGAGAAAATTTTGGGTAGTGACAACAGAATATCGGAAGTCACAACAACAATCTTTCAAAACACCAAATATATCATCAATTCTAAACACTAATTGCAATAAACGCTGCAAAAAAGTTCGAAATCGCCAACTGAAATTAGGAAATTTTGTTCAAAACTGTTTCTTCAATATGAGTGATTTAGGTCAAAACCATTTCCCTACCAAATCAGGAATCTATTTTTTTTTAAGAAGTATCTTGATTTATGACACACACTTTGACATACTTTTTCTGTGTAAACTAGGGAGTTATTTTGCTTTTCTTTATTTCATAAAATCTGTAAGCAGAAGTATTTCTTATTTTTTATCAAACGAAATATATTTACTGAAAATTTTGTTCCCATTATTCTGTGAAATGGATGTATGTTAGGGATGAGCAGTTTCAATATTTTGAATCTCATCAAAGTGGTAAGTGATTAACTTTAATTTTTCATCTACCCAACATTCAATCATGTATTTTTCTTTATTTTATGGAATCTGCTTTTTTGTGAAAAATATTTTGTTTTATGATGCTTGAAATTTTGAGATACACCAAATAATGAAAATGAACTAAATCAAAGAATGAAACAAAAACTGTGTCTCAAAGTTTCGAACATACTTCAAAGTAGTCCTCACAGAAAAAACGATTCCATAAAATAAAAAATCAACGTTAATTTCTCATCACTTTAATTCCCAATATTTACTCCTTCCACGGCATGAAAAGAATAGATTTTTGAGAAAAAATATTTTCTCTGATGAAAATGAGCCGTGCCTTCGCTCCCAGATTCCACAAAATGAAGAAAAGCTACAAAACTGAAGAAACAAACAAGTAGTGTTTCTCAAAGTTTCAAGCAACATCAAGATACTCTTTATGAAAAAAAAAACTACAAATCTACTTAATTGCATGTTCGGTAGATTCGTTATTTTGAATTGTTTTTTGCCGAAACAAATATTATACCGAAATATATATAACGAATTCCTGTAAATTCAATGTCAAGTTGGAAAATTTTCGATGGATTTCCCCCCCCAAAAATTTGGTTTCGGCCCGTCCCTGACCCCAAATTGTGTTATCGTGGGTAACTTCTTTAATTATTTACGTAGCTGATTTTTTCGTTGGGTACCTCTCAATGTGGAGTTTCAACTATCATAATTGTAGATTATTGATAAGAAGTGTAAAAAATTCGAAACGTGGCAGTCTTTCGGCTCTGCGGATAGAAGTGAAAATAAAGTAACACGTGAATTATATCGTAGAGCGTCGACCTATTAGATTATTATTTCCGAATAATTTTTGATTTGTGAGGAAGTATTTATGACCAATTTGAACTTTCTTGATCTCTGATCATAAACACTTCTTTGTAAACCAAAACTAATTCAACAATAATAACCGAAGATTTAAATTCTTTGGGCAGGCCCAGATGACTGTTTTTTCTTGTTAGTTGAGAGTCAATTTTACTAATATTTCTATACATATTTCATATATGTTTATAATATGATGAATTTACCTTTGGAAAATATGGATATTCTAAAATTCCTCCAAAGGAGATCGAATTCCGATGACAATCGCTATAATAATGGCCGGTATTATAAACGTGTCAACCGACAATAATTGAGACTCAACTTCAGGTTTTTATATGCCCAAAAAATAAACCTTTATACATCAATGCAGACTCATTATTCGTGTACTGATAAAGAAACAATCCAAGAAAAATATAGGAATTAACTTAATATTGAATTTTTTGAGACCAACAGAAGGCTGATTTTTAGTTCAGAATAAAATATGCCCACTCGTGGTATTACGATTCCGGTATTTTATTTTCAGAATTATTACTATTATTTTTGTGTGTGTTATGTCTTTTTCATTTATTTTTTTATAATTTATTTATTTTGATAATATGTTCATATTGTGTTATTTCGAATAATCTCCGAGTTTCTAGTTTTGAATTTATGGTTTGTTTCATTTAATCTGTATTTCATATTTCATTATTATTCAGATATGGTTTTTATGAATATCATTTTATCGAGCGTATAGGTATATTTGTTTTTATTTCGTTATTACTGGTTGATGTGTCTTTAGTTATTAGCAATAATAAAATTTATTTCATTCCTTTATTTGTATCATTTATATTTCATTTTCCTGTTAAAATTCTTTCATGTATTGTGATTTATTTAGAAAACAGTTACCGTATTGTCTTATACTTATCACCTTATATTTTTGATGTTCAAAAAATGTTGAGGTGAAAAACTTAATCATTTTTAACAAATTCTGCTGGCGCACGTGCATAAATATAAAAAACAAAATAGAAATAAATGGAATACTGAAGTCGCATGCACCTTATAGTTTTTCGACAAATTTTTTTGCCCCCCCTGAGAAAAAATTCTGCGGGCGCCCATGGTTGGCGTTTAAGGTATACGTAAGAGGACGCTAGTTTACGTCGGCCGTTAAGGTGATTCTAACGTTGGCGTTAAAAACTGACGAATGAGCATGTGTATATGTCAATTATAACGTCTATGTCTACGTTCGTGAAAGAACTTCAGCTCTCTGATGTAAAGTACTGGTAATTTATGATCTTCGATGTAGTTTCCCACTTTTCACACAATTTAAGCCAAAAACCTGCCTGGAGGGCATATGAAATATCTGAAGAATATACCGAACCCTCGCTACAAAAGTGACACAACTCAAATTCAATATTACATCAAAATCAAATATTCGAATGCTGAATATTTTCTGATTAATTGGAAACATGAAATAGACACCAATTTTGATATGTAGGTATCTATATAATATATGGAGGACCCACTGATGTGGGTTAAAATTTTCCATGATTTAATCTAGGCTCGTTATCTGATCTAATTCATAGCATAAACCGAAAAAAGTAAATTTTGAGTTGTGTCACTTTTGTAGCGGAGGTGCTATATATAAGGTGTATTAGACAGTCACAGACATGTATCATGCATCTTATCTGCGAGTATCACGAGGTTCAGGGGTAGTATGTATAACAGCTATCAGGCTTCGATCTCAAACTCCACAGTCCAGAGGAAAACTGAAGACCACTGACCGCTTGATTACTTATTGATTAAATATCGGGCTGTTGTAAGAATAATGTCCCCAATGGCTTCGACCGAGACTTCAGGTTTTAGTCCGGTACTACGACCCTAAAATGATCGAGCACAGAATGCATCAAGGTGCATATTAAAAAAAAAACAACATACCCCTTAGATGGAGGGTCGATTAATCGATGAAATGGAAGATAACAACGCAATAAAGTTATTGAAAGTTTTGCCTGAAATCAATATTCGATATCGAGTCTCCGAAATCGAAAAATCTACGGGCTACTTATATATACGTCGATGTCGTGAAAGAATATGAATCCTTCAAAGTTACTAGTTTTGCAAAGATTAACTTCAAGAGTTACCAATTTCCACAAACTGAAATCTAGTATTTCATAAGCTTCAAGAAGAAAAATCCCACTAATGGATGAGAAAACACTCTTACTCTTCATGATCTCAAACAAACGTATCAGCATACAGGTGGTCGGTACACTTTTTTCGATTCACGGAGTTTTCGATATCCAAATCATGAAGCAATTAATCGCCAGGTGGTCGGCAACAAGGATTTCGTGCGTTTTGAATTCAAATTACAGGGTGGTCCATCCATCCCGAGAACTTTTGCGATCTTTTGTTGTAACGCAGAACTAGCCCTTACACGTTGATATTCTATACTGCTCCACAAGAGATCATACTCATTGAAATCATATTTATTCAAAATTTTTAAATAAACCATGATAAAACGATCTCGAAGAACATTCACAAACAAATATATTATGTACATATATAACGTTCGGTCAACTGAAAATTTGCTATTTTTTAAAAAACCCAAAAACACCTAATAATCGTGGGCTTTATCAATTTGAAGAAAACCGAAAAACCCCACTGGGTTTCATAAGGTAGGAAAATTTTATGCCAAGCCTGAGGAAAAGATTAAGTCTCTTCTTGCCGAAAGAGTTGTGTATACGTTGAAAGAATTATTACGAAAAAAACAAGTAAAATTATGTATAATACAATTTTTTCTGAATATGGCATTCTTCATTTTGACTAGAACTGTCTAGTCAAAATGAAGAATGCCATATTCAGAAAAAATTGTATTATACATAATTTTATTGGTTTTTTTCGTTTGTGGTGTCTTAATTTATTGCATAAATGTGTATACATTGTAATTATATATGACATTCCCTGTAGGTTTTGTGGGTAACATATTCCAATATCATCCTCAAACACGAAAAATCTTGAAGAAGCCTGGATCCTGATTGCCAAACCGCCTACCAGATCCAATTGTATTTCCCTAACTTCTCGTGAATATACGTCTAACCTATACCTAGTAATAACTGAAACTCAACTCAACGCATGGGCCAATTACACAAAATCTTCATAAACCCTCTATAAGTTATTCTGATATATAAACTACGTTGATAAAAATAATAATAATCTTCATTTATAAACACAACAGTACAAATTATCTATATTAACAAGTTTGGAAATATCGGTAAAATAATCAGTGTACATAATAATACTCGTATGTGCTCATATTCAAGACTCACAAAGATACTAGACCTGTGATGAGTTTTGCTAGTGCTTTATTACATAATCTACGTGAATTCGCCTTATTCTCCCTCACATATTTACCTCTAATACAAAAAAAACTAAAACTAAGAATGCAAGACCTACTAAACGAACCCACGTCAATGAGCAACCAGTAAAAAACCAATTTCTTACACATTCTTCAGATCAACCATCCATAATAAGTCCTAATCAAGAAAATTAAACCAAATTCGTAACGATCTTTTGAATTTTTTATAATTCACAATTAATCTAATTTCCAATGGCAACATATAAAACATTCTCGGTCCCAGAAAGAAATGTCCCCTCTGCCCAATGGTCTTCATCATCTTAGGAACTACCAACGCCAAATTACTATATCGTGTATTAAAATCGTGTGAAACAACAGCTTTTGCTGAAATATTAGTCTTAATATTATCAATTAGGGCCCAACAGTATAATTTCCTAATCTCCCAAACTCCAGACAACTTGAATAATAATTCGGTGGGATAAAACATATTCTCGATATACAGGGTGTTTCACGAATGATTGTACAGGCTTTCAGCGTAGATGCAGGACATTTTGGTGATTCTGAATCAGTGTTAGAAATATGTCCTAACAATATTCGTTTAAGAGATACAGGATGTTTTATGTATTTTCACAGAAATTTTCAATTGGCATAACTCTTGAACGCCTGCGTGGATCTTCATGAAAATTTCAGGGAATGTGTAAGGGCCATTGGCAAATGTTCACACATAATGGCTTCCTGATAGCGCAGGCGCGGACTGAGAAAATGATTTTCTTTATTCCACATCTTATAAAACACCCTGTACATCAAATTTTTGGAAAGCAAAATTATCCTCATATTCAACAATAAATACTGTTTCAAACAAGCTTATCATGATCAATGGCACACTTTCCATCATCATATTATGAGCCATTGAATATTTGGAATTTTCAATTTATAGTAAACACGGACCAGTAAATCTCCGAATAATGTGTTGATTCATATCGAATGAATTTGATTTCCCAGTATCATGACTTAAAGCAGCGTTTCTCAACCTGTGGGGTGCACCCCCCTAGGGGGCGCGAACATACCAAAGGAAAAAAATTTATATTATTTGAAAAAATTAATAACTGACTGAAATCAGACACAAATACACACACAAAACGAAATTAATTAAGACATCTTATTTACACTCTCGGAAAGAAATTCTTTCACACCCCTTCCTCTATCAATTTTCGTACGTGATTTGTTCTCGAAAAGTTCCTATTTCTTTTTGACAGCTTTCATTAGCCTTTCTTTCTGGTAAAATTATTATTTTACCATGTGAGAAGTCACATGCAGCTTGAATCGATCTATAGCTTCAGATATCATTTATTCTCAATGCTATGTGGAAGATCATAGAAGAAATTCGTTCATTCTGAATTCAACCCATTTCAAAATGTAAGGGGCTCCTGATAAAAATTTTGACGTTTCAGACCATTGTCAGGTAATTGTTGAAATAGAAACGTGGTAGATTGTTGTGTTTTCATAAATTTTCAATACGAGATTTATCGAAATGCCATCATTCACGAATGCCGAATATACTGATATGTTGATAGTTTATGGATTTTGTAAGTGCAATGGTCGTGAAGCTGCTAGGGAATATCGAAGGCTATATCCGGATCGTCGAATTCCTAACCACCAAACATTCGAACATGTTAATCGGTCACTTCGTGAAACTGGACACTTTCCGTCAGTAAGTAAAGGAGAAAGAGCCAATTCGATGGTAAAGCATGAAGAGATAATAGAAGCTGTCCGAGAAAATCCCTCAACCAGCACTAGGCGTCTTGGTTTAGTTTTAGGTTTGCCACATTGTCAGGTCTGGCGAGTTCTGCACCGTGAAAAGTGGCATCCATTTCATATACAATCCGTCCAAACCTTGGAGCCAGGCGATGAACTACCGAGGATGCGATTTTGCATATGGATTTTGCGGAACTAACGAGCTATCTTCAGAACGCTTTTTACTGATGAAGCGACATTTACAAAAGATGGCATTTTGAATTTCCGCAATTCACATATTTGGTTCAGAGAAAATCCTAGAGGGACTAGGAAACGCAACTCTCAACATCGTTTTTCAGTAAATATGATTTTTTTCTTATTTATTTTCCATTTTTTTCAGTTCAACACAACATGTTCATGAGATGCATTTCAGAATTTTTTCTTAAGTACATTTTATAATAATACAATTAAATGTTCAATGTAAAATCAAGTTTTCGATTAAATTAAGTTTTTTTTAGAAATATTTGATGTTGTTGCCATGCATCCGTGTTTCACTTATTCGAAGAAAGAATTTTCTAAGTATAATAATTCGAAGATGAGTATGTCCTCCAAATCCATGTATTGGATGGAATAAGATGCAGTACAATACCCAAGTAATGTTACTAAGCTTTCAATCGATTTAATTATGAATCAATTCATTATTCGGAGATTTACAGGTCCGTTTTTACTATAAATTGAAAATTCCAAATAATCAATGGCTCATAATATGATGATGCGAAGTGTGCCATTGATCCTGATAGGCTTGTTTGAAAGAGTATTCATTGTAGAATCTGAGGATAATTTTGCTTTTCAAAAATTTGATGTACAGGGTGTTTCATAAGATGTGGAATAAAGAAAATCATTTTCTCAGTCCGGGCCTGCGCTATCAGGAAGCCATTATGTGTGAATATTTGCCATTGACACATTCCCTGAAATTTTCATGAAGATCCATGCAGGCGTTCAAGAGTTATGCCTATAGAAAATTTCTGTGAAAATACATAAAACATCCTTTATCTCTTAAACGAATATTGTTAGGACATATTTCTAACACTGATTGAGACTCACCAAAATGGCCTGCATCTGCTCTGAAAGCCTGTACAATCATTCCTGAAACACCCTGTATAATCTTAAGAATCCACTTTTGTTGGATAATCAGTCTATCCATTCCATAATATTGTTGTATGCCCCACCCCAACCTATTATACCATATCTCAACTGTGACTCAACCAAGGCAACATACACTCTTCTTACATAACTTGCGCACAATCAGAGCCGGAACTAGGATTTTAGCGCATGTGGCAAACTTTCAAAATGCGCCCTTGAAGAAATTCATTTTTCAATAAATACATGTTTTTCACAATCGACATTTATTGATTATATTTTGAAGAACTTTTTTATTCACAATAATCTTCCATATTTCTTAAAAGGTAATGAACAAAAACTCAATCAACAAAATGAATAGAAAACGATAAGAAAATTGTTATTTTTTTCTCAAAATAATATATACTGTTATATACAGAGTGTACCAAGTTCGACGGCCTATTAGGTGTTTCTGGAGAACTGGGCCTACTTTAAATCTGAAAATTGGGATTATGTTATAGTTTGACATTATCTACCGATCTAAAATATTCTTGAAGCCTGACCTCTTTCAGTTATACAGTGAGTGAAAAAAAGTTTCAACAATTTTTTCTTCTGTTTTTTTGTTTTCGAATTTGATAGAGTATGCAATTCTGAATACATTCGTGCTCAAATCGTTGCCTTCGTCAAGATACTTTCCAAAATATCAAGAAAAAACTGAAGAAAAAGGTAGATAAAAGTATTCGGTATTATGTTTGTTTTTCCTAACCTAGATATCGTAAGCACAAACCGTTTTCACATTTCTGAAGGCGAAGACTGTGGAAATATTGTACATTTTCAGATTTTTTAAAAACCCGTCACAGGGTGTTTCAAATGTTGGTTCGAACATTGGGATCAAGATTGGCTCATAACTTCCGTTTTTCTAATCAGAACCCCATCTTTTCATGATTGCATTGGATTCTACGAAGAAAAATGATGATAATGTTCCAACATATTGATGCTCCTAAAATTAATAATTCTTGAGTTATTCAGGATTTCCTGATATCATGTCGTACGAATCGTCAAATTCATAGAATCTGTTCCATTTCAACAATGACCTTGGTGATAGAAGATAAATTATTCAAATAACTTACTAGTGACTACCTCTTTTCTGAATTACCAGATTAAATGAATTTGACTCTACGTGCGACATAAAATCAGGAAATCCTAAATAACTCAAGAATTATTAATTTTAGAAGCATCAACATGTTAGAACATTATAATTATTTTTTTTCGTAGAATACAACACAATCATTAAACAATAGGGTTCTTATTTGAAAAACGAAAGTCATGAGCCAATCTTGATCCCAATTTTCGAACCAACAATTGGAACACCGTGTGACGGGTTATTCAAAATTCTGAAAGTGTACAAAATTTCCATAGTTTTCGCCTTCAAAAATGTGAAAACGATTTGTGCTTACGATATCTAGGTTAAGAATAACATAATACCGAATACTCTCATCTCCCTTTTTTTGGAGGGTATTTCGACGAATGCAACGATGCGAGTACGAATGTTTTCGAAAACAAAAAAACAGAAAAAAAATTTTTGAAATTTTTTTTTCACTCTTTGTATTACTGAAAGTGGTCAGGCTCCAAGAAAATTTTAGATCGGTAGATAATGTCAAGAAATAACATAATCCCAATTTTCAGCTTTCGAATAGGTCCAGTTCTCCAGAAATGCCTAATATAATATAGTATAATATAATATAATATAATATAATATAGTATAATATAATAATATACACCCTGTATAAACATTAAAGAAAGTATTAAAACATGAAGACAACAATGAATAAATGAGTGAACAAATAAAATAACTAAAAAGTAATTCGAACAATAGATATTCTAACAAAGTAAATAAATAAATACTCTCATCAACAAAATAAATGAAAAAATGAATACTTAATAACAGAAATCATCAATATATTTTTTGGAAATAAATAAACTAAAACTTAACTCTTCCTGCTTTGGTTTCAGCGAAAACATCAATTATATCATCAGTTTTTATGTGCACCGAGTTCCGAGTTGTGTTTCGCACTATGTATAATTTTCTACGATTTTGTTCCGTTTTGGTAGCGTTCGTCAACTACGTGTTTCTCAAATTTGTAAACTGGTAAATACGCCACTCTGAAATATAGAGCTTGTAGTCAATCTTTATTTGAAATGGAATATATCATATTTCACATTTTGCGCCCCTAGGTCGTTTGCGCCCGTGGCAAATGCCTCCTTCGCCACGCCACGGTCCGGCTCTGCGCACAATATACCCGAAAGATGTCTAAACCTACCCGCCTTAACTTTTGTATTAAGTTATTTATCCACTCCTATTGAATAATGTATTAATTATTCAACTGCATTTGAGCAATTAATAGTATTTATGAACAAACAGCGGGAGTTATAATAACTCCCGCCTATAACTCCCTGTGATTAATCAGAATAGACTCATAGAATTATTTGACAACCGAATCTCAAGCTACTTCTGTGCTTCTGTACGAGCCGGTTGACAGAGAGCGAACATCTCATTATTGGTATCGATGGCAGTAATGTCACTTGAATAATTCTGACGTTTTCAAATTTAGTTGACACCTAATTATTATATGCGCATTCCATCTCAAAACCGAGTCTAACGTAACACCCAGGTAAAACAAATCTCAATATTCTCTCTCATTCTCCTTCAAAATTAGGCTCTCACCTGGAGGCAACGAACGCTTGTCGGCGGCAAAAGGTATATACTTTGTCTTGCTGAAGTTAATCGTGAGCAGATGATGTGACATCCAGTCCTTGATGACTACCAAGTCGGATTCAACCATTGCCTTAAGAGTATTCCAACTGCGAGCAGAATTGAAAACCACTGTATCGTCTGCATAGCTGAGTTTCTTACTTTTCAGTGGAAAGATCATCAGACCGTTTATGTAGACACTAAACAGAAGAGGCCCCAATATAGACCCCTGAGGAACACCGTAACTCAGAGCACTCTCTGCACTGTAACTTGATCCTACTTACACTACTTGTCTCCTAATTGACAGTTAACTTTTCATCAGTCTCAATACGCACCCCCCGAAACCAATATCACCCAATAAGTCCACCAAAAGGCCATCTTCTTCTTCTTCTATTGGTGCCTATCCTCTGTGGATGTTGGCAATCACGTCAGTCCACATTACCCTGCTTACAGCTGTCCTGAATATTTGAATGGTCGTCATCCTTGTCCATTGCCTGATATTCTGCATCCATGATGTTCGTTGGCGCCCTGGAGACCGTCTTCTTTCTATCTTGCCTTGTAAAATCAGTTGAAGCAGTTGGTATTTTTCATTACGTATTACATGTCCCAGATATGACACTTTCCTGATTTTAATACACTGCAGTATTTCCAGATCCTTCTGCATCCGTTGCCTAACAGTATCATTCCTGGCATGGTAGATGTACGAAATCCTGAGCATTCGGCGGTAGCACCACATTTCGAAGGCTTCTAATCTCTTGCATAATGCCTCTGTTAGTGTCCAGGCTTCCACTCCATAAAGAAGAGTGGAAAATACATAGCATCTTAAGACTCGTGCTCTCAAATGAATATTGAGATGCATATTGCATAATATTTTTCTGAGTCGATTGAAAACAGCTCTCGCCTTCTCTATGCGGCATTTTATCTCTTGTGAGTGGACCCATTCTCCGTTCAGACTGCATCCCAGGTATGTTACCTTGTTGACTATTTCTAACGTATTATTATAAGCTGTAAATTGGTGTTGTGCTTCCTCGCTTTTACTCACTATGAGGACTTTTGTCTTTCTGCAGTTCAGTTTCATGCCGTACCTTTCACATGCTCCGACAACACGGTTGATCAGTGTTTGCAGCCCCTCCGCACTATCAGCTAAAAGTACAGTGTCGTCTGCATGTCGTAGGTTGTTGATTACTCGACCATTGATTTTTATGCCTTCATCCATTCCGCTGACAGCCTCTTTGAACAGCATCTCCGAGTAGGCGTTGAATAAAGCCGGTGATAGAATGCACCCCTGACGAACTCCTCGTTTAACACTCAATTTCTGGGTATTGTGGTTGTCTACCCGTACAGTTGCCTTCTGCTGCAAGTACATATTTCGAATAAGCTCTAAATCTTTATCATCGATGCCTGAGTCCTTCAATATCTGAAACAGTTTGTTATGCTGTACTCTGTCGAATGCTTTCTCAAAATCGATAAAACATGCATATACTTTGCAGTTCACGTCTTTAGCTCTCTGTATCAGAACCTGAATGGAGAAGAGAGCCCCGCGTGTGCCAAATGCACCTCTGAAGCCAAACTGGACGTCGCTTGTATTTTCTTCGAACTTTCTATATATTCGAGAGTGTAAAATATTGAGGATTTTGAGGGCATGGCTCATTAAGCTTATAATCCTGTAGTCTGAGCATTTATTGGCATTTGTTTTCTTAGGAAGAGGTATGAAAGAAAAATCCAACCAGTCTGCAGGAAGTTCTCCTGTTTCATAAATTTTGTTGAGTAGTCGGGAAAGACTTTCATGTTGGTCGGTTTCGTTTCAAAAGTTCACTATGGATATTATCCGGACCAGGTGATTTATTGTTTTTTAGACACTTTACCGCGTGTTTCACTTCGCTAGGTGTTATCTTCGGCCCTGAGAATCTTGATACTTCGACGTCTATTTGTTCTTTTTCCTCGAATAGCTCTTCCATATATTCTTTCCACCTTTCGAGTATGCTTTCAGTATCACAAAGTAGGTTGTTATTTTTGTCCAGTATGAAGTTATTATTTCGTGAGTCAAAAGGACATGCTTGTTTCAAAAGCTTTCTTCAAGTCTATTAGTACACAAATGACAATTTCACCACTATTAATGGCTTTATATATGTTATGTGTTAGTGAAGCTATGGCATCCCTAGTGGACCTACCCTCCCTGAAACCAAACTGAGAATCTGATAACAACTCTTTTTTTTCAAATATAAATCAATTATATTTTTAATTACGTTTTCAACTACTTTGGCTAACGTGGGTAGCAAGGATATGGGCCTGTAATTTTCAATCAACTTTTCATCTCCAGATTTGTGAGGAGGAATAACAAGGGCAAGCTTTAATGCAGCAGGGAATATTCCCGTATTCAAAATGTTGCTTACCAAGTAGACTAATGGTTGCACTAGTGTTGAAATGCAGATTTTGAAAACCTTGGCGGATATCCCGTCAGTACCGCTACTTTTATTGACTTTTAGGTTAGACACTATACTTTCTATTTCTTCATTGTTTTTGTGGATAAATCTGTTGAATTTTTCCACCAAAATACTTTTTCTTCTCTTTCTCTATTTCCTCTAGTTGTTACTTTACTAGATGTGATGTTTCATCCGAATACTTCAGGTAGTGTTCACCTGAAAGAGTAACAAACATCCATACTCAGATCCTCACAAACTTTCGCATATCTCAGCACACCGTAAAACTTCTCACGGTGCGAACCCACTGATGCGGGGTCAATTTCGATACTCTGATTCGACATGTAATGATAGTTTTTGCAGAATGGTATAATGAGAACAATTTAGTGATAAAGGTCCATATCTTGAAAGTAATGAATTCAGGTGGTCATTGGTCAGGTGATGTTCTCAGTTCTGGTATTAAGATTTTACCGTTCAGACAAAATAATTACATTTTTATGAAGGGGGATCGATGCAGCTAGTTTCAGCATTCCGGGAACTTCGACCACGGGGATCTTTCGTTCTTCATCTACTTGTTCATTCAAATCCCTAGTGGAGCGTCAATGACGTTAATGAATTCAACGACATCGTAAGGAGCTCAAGCTATTACCTCCATGAGGATCCAGAACTGATTGGTTCCAACAATAAAATCTTGATTTTTTTTTCGATACTTCAGAGCATTGCAGTATTTGCAAAAGTGCTCAAGGTTCCCACATCCACTAATATATCGTCAGCATAATCGATTTTTGGATCAAACTGAATTGTCGAACTTTCGAAATTGATTATTTCATAGTAGCTTTTATCTTTATTTTATTTATTTATTTATTTATTATACATTGGAATACAAACAGGCATACACCCAAAAAAGTATCCACATATTACAAATAATTTCAAACAGAAAGAAATCTTCCTAACCAAACATAAAAAAGCAAATATAAGTTATAGTTTTAATTTTTAAAAGCTACAATTTTCAATACAAAATTCACAAAATCAGTGTTCTGAACAACTCAGTTCAGCTTTTAATGTTCTCTTCAACCTGAGCAACGAATCATGGAATATGTCTACGTTGGAACAAAGTGAATTTCACGTCGTAATCATCCTAGAAACTGGAGAATACTGCACCGAATTTGTTTTTCTGAAAGTGCAATAAAACGTCCCGAATGATCGTAAACCGAAACTTAGAATCCTGAGTGAAAAGAACAAAGAACTGTACGATCTCAGAAACAGAAAATTCACCCCTCATCGCCTTGCAAACAAACAAAACATCCGACAAACGTCGACGGTCAGATGAATTCAGCATATTGAACATATGCCGAGCTGCCGTGTATTCATGATTTGATATTACAAAATTATTTCGATATGCCAAATGTCTCAAAAACCTATTCTGAACACTCTCCAAGCGCTGCACGTAGCATTTATACCGCGGGATCCACACGTACTGTGTACAAAAGAGTAGTACAGAGTCAGAAGCGTCTTATTTTCTCTGAATTGAGTTCCATTTCGAATATGAATTATCAATGAAATCTTGTTCTCGCTTATCAGTCCGATTCAAAGATATTTCGATGTTGCCCTCGAAAAAGGATGCGGAAAAATTGGCAATTTCTGGTGCGGACGAAGCGCTTCTAGCTCCAAAATGCATTTGAGATGGTATATTTTACCGTGCTTTTTCTTAGATAAGATAAAACTAAATAACCTTTTCGAATTCCCTGGAAGCTCAGACTTCACCCTTTTCAGATATCCCTCAAAGTCTGACCTCATGAAGCGCTTGGAAAGTGTTCTCAGCTCCCTAAACTTTGAAAAATCTTCGAGGTTTTCCATTTAACGTGATATTTATATTTTAATTTCATTAATTTGATTGATTCAAACGAATAATAATGAATATAGTTTTCCGATCTTCCAGACCTTGGTACATTCTCAAGCAAAATACGATCTAGAACACAATAAAAAAAATTTACATCTTCGTTAACGTCTCCACTTTATAGGAGAGATCCACAATCGAAATCTGCCTATTTATTGAAGAATAATAAGCACGATTATAATTTAACATTCTATTCTCGTTCATTCACGTAAAGTCGCTCAGAAACGTCATCAATCTCAAGCCCATTTCAGCCCTTTGGGATTTCACAGCAGACAAAAAAGAATCTCTGTCAAGCTTCCTATTGAACTTGACTATTATATTCTTACGTTTGTTTCCCTTCTTCGTGGGCACGCGTTGTAATAGACCGGGATATCAAAAAAAAATCATGAATTAATGCAACCAATCCGAATAATTATGAGACGCGTGAAAATTAATTGAAGTCATCTTAATTGCGATCAAGACAAATCAATTAGGTTATTTCAGCGGGACAATCTATTCACGTGACGAATTATGAGAAATAAGTGGCTCTTGAAGTTCCGAAGCAATTATGCTCTTAGGGACTTTAAGAGACTTGATAGAGGTTCGCTGAAAGTTAGATATATGATGTTTTGAAAATGAATAATTCGACTGAAGCATTGCGATGAAATTATCATCCATGCAGATTCGAATTATTCGAAGATTGATTTAGTGCCGTATTGTTAATTGGGATACTTCGAAGATTAATTAATTCGAAGAACTAAGCTCGTTCAGGAGACCACCCATGAGAAATTCGGATTGGTAGATATAGGTCATGAAACAAAAAGATTTTGGGTAGAGGAATAAAGGCGGTCCTAGACTGAAAAGATATTATTAACTTGAAATTTTATGCATCTCATTCCATTTTTGTGTTATCGATATGAATGAAGGAGGAAGATGCATATGATTTAACTGTTCTGGGGGGCAGCTAATTACCCCCATTTTCCCTTCTCTCTAGGACCGTCATTGGAGAAAGGAATGTGTTTGAGGGACCACCCCAAAGTGGTGGAAAAAATATTTTAAATTTCTGTTCATGGAGAGAGTAAAGTAGTGTATCTGGGGATCTCGGGCGGAAAAAGACATCCTTAGATACATCGGGTGACGGTAAAGTCCTAATTTTTTGTAATTGGAAAATTTTAGGTCGTTACGGCGAAACGGGAAACGGTTAAAGTCCGTTGAAGAGTTGTGTCCGGATTTTGAAAAATTGTAAAGTTGTTTCGTCTCGCGCGGTGTTTCGGAATTAGTTTTCGGATGTAGTACCAGTCGTTCGTCTAATAAGGATTAATTATCATCGAGGGAAACGTAAAAGGTCAGTTTTCCATTTACAACAGTTAAGGTTGGGTCCACAGTCCTGAAATCTCTTTCATTGAATTTATTTTGAATTTGAATACTAAGATATTTTGATCATTTTTTATGGTGTGGTTGATTGAACCATTCATTCCGGCGTGAATGAATTATATTGTTTTCATTATTTGAGTTGATCTGATGGAATATTTGACGTGATTAGGCGCACGGCCGTAAATTGTATAGTTTTGTGTTATTTTTCATTATACGTGTTAAAAATTCAAATTTCGATAGTTTATTTTCCAACCCTCAAACAAAAACTTTGTCTGGAAAGAAAAATCAAGCCAAAAAGACCTATTCCTAGTGCAATAGGCACGAGCTCGCGAACTTTCTACTAGTTAGAGAAAGGGTATATTTTTCAAATTTTTTTTCGAGCTGTAAATTTTACCCCCTTGGTCAACTGAAAGCCGCTTTTCGATTGACTGGAAACAAGGGTGGGTATTACAGCGTGTTATCGCGTTCACCAAGCCACCCTGCACCTCATGTCCAATACTAGAAGCAATTTTTTGGAAAACTCTCAACAAATTTTCATTCTTCTAATCAGGTATCCCCATTATCTCTATGTTGTTATCTCTCAAGCTCGGTTCCACTCTATCAAATTTCCTCTCCATGGTTTCAACCTTCCTATTGAACTTGACTATTATATTCTTCCGTTTGTTTTCCTACTTCGTGGACACGTGTGTTATTGCGTTCACCAAGCCACCCTTCACCTCATGTCCAATACTAGAAGCAATTTTTTGGAAAACTCTCAACAAATTTTCATTTATCTGCTCAGGTATCCCCATTATCTCTATGTTGTTATCTCTCAGGTTCTGTTCCACTCTATCAAATTTCCTCTCGATGGTTTCAACCCTTTTCTTTAGGGCCCCCTGAGAATGGGGCCCTTTCAACTGGTTGGTCACCCTGATTGCCTCATCCAGTTTGGACAATTTCCGCTCAAAGTCAGTCACTTTATTGGAGCAAAAATCGACAGAGTTTCGTAATTTTCTTATCTCACTCCGTACGGCACAAAGTTCCGATCCAAGGGCTCGCACCAGTTCACCAAGGGTGGAATCACACTCCGATCGGTCATCCGCAACGTGTTCACTTTCACTGTCGTCAACCGACGCCACTGCTGCACGGGAATCCTGACCCCGACAGTTCTTTCACGTCCACTGATTGCCCGATAATATAATAATAATATAATAATAATAATAATAATAGATGTTTATTTGAAAAAAAAAGCTTCATACAAAATGAACAAGAAAACAATTATTTTTAATTTTAAAAAAAGGGTTTCACAAACAAACATGAGTTCCCCACTAAAACCGAAGTTGTGCGTGGGTGCTCATCCGCTACCGAAACAATCCTCTTCCCTTCCCATGTGTTAAGACACGAACAATATATCCTCCAGTGGACATGAAATCCAATGTAACCAGTGAGACACAGTATGTTGTTATCCGGCATTATTAGTCATTATTAAGTTGTATACTATATTCCTGTCTAGATTAAGCATATATCTTTTGAAAATCTTCTTCAAGAGATTTATATCGTTTATTTCACGTATATACCTCTTATACGTCTCAGGTAAGTAATTAAATATTCTATAACTCAAATAGTTATATGAGTGTTGTCCGATATTTTTTCTTGCCAAAATCACTCGCACGTTTCCCCGGGACTTATTTCTGGTATCATAACCATGTCCCAAGCTCCGAAGAGTATTCCTATTCTTGTATATGTACAGTATGATGTTATACATGTTTAATTAACGTATATCTAGTACCTTTGCATCTTCAAAAATGAGGTTTGATGGATAATCTCTTCTTTTGAAGTACATGATTTTTAGTATTTTTTTCTGCCATATATTTAATTTTTTTAGGTGAGTATCTAGTAGCCCACTCCAACTGAGGATGGCATATTGCAGACGAGATTGTACCAAGGCATAGTAAATCATCTTTAGGTGAGTTGTCTCCAGAATAGAACTTAAATATTTGAACTTATATAGCATGTATCTGAGTATTTCCGAAACTTTATTGACATGTGAATTCCATCTCAGATGGGGATCCATAGTAACACCCAGATACCTTATATGGTTGGCTCTGGTAATCTTTGTAATTCTTTCATAACTGTTGAATTCTATTTCATTATAATCTGGCAGGCGGTTTCCATAACTTGCGAATGGCAAAAATTGTGTTTTTTGAAAGTAAATCGTCAGTGATTTATGGTCAAACAGGTCCTTGATTATGTTGATCTCATCTTCCACTTTTGTCTTCAGACTTCCCCAGTCCTCCGCTGTGAATAAAATGGCAGTATCGTCGGCAAAGCCAAAGATAGAGTCTCCACACTTCAAGGTCAGTAGACTGTTCACATACAAAGAAAACAGCAGGGGACCCAAAACAGTACCCTGTGGTATACCATACGTAATTTCAGTTTCTGTGCTTCGGACATCTCTGATCTTCACCATTTGCTTACGCTCATTCAGAAAGCTTTTAAATGGCTTTTGTGGGCCACCTCTTATGCCCATACAACTCAAAACTTCCAGTAGTTGCGTGTGATCCACTGTGTCGAAAGCCTTAGCCAGGTCTAAGAAAACACATATTGCTGGTCTTTTATTGTACATATGGTCATATAATTCACTTGTTAGAGCAGCTATCGCATCGTTCGTTGACAAGCCCTGCCTGAATCCATACTGCCTATTGGAAATTAAGTTGTACTTATCTATAAATTTTATCAGTCTAGTCTTGAGTGATTTCTCGAGAATTTTAGCGAAACTTGTCAACAGCGAAATTGGCCTATAATTGTTGGTTAATCTAGGATCTCCTATTTTCAATATAGGTGTGACCATGGATTTCTTAAAAGCACTCGGACAATGATATGTTTGAAATGCTCTATTCATCAGGGCCGTTATCAGAGGAGTTATTTCTCTTGATATTTCTTTAAGATGTGCAGCTCTGATTCTGTCAAATCCCGGGGATTTTCCACATTTAAGGGAGTCAATAGCCGAAATTTCTTTATCTTCAACTGGACTCAGAAAAAAAGAGTTCTCATTGACGGCTTGATGAGGTCTAGCAGTGGGAGGCTTGATTATTTTTTCGGCGTAATTTTTTCTATATTTGCAAAAAATGTATGATGATCAGTGTTAATATTCTTTGTTTTTTCCAGGTATTCCTCGAGATGCATGATGAAATCTTCCGCCTTTGTGGATGGAGGCTTGTAATAAAATGTAACCAGGGTTGTGGTCTTTCCAGAAGTTAGTTTAATCTCTATTGCCCTGCAATTATCTATCTGTACGAACCTATGACTGAATTCTGTGCATTCTCTAATGAAAACAACAACACCATCATTTTTATTGTAATTACCTTCGCTGTACAACATCTGATAACCATCGATCTTAAAAGTGCCTCTACAGTCCGATATATTGAAGGTTTCCGTCAAGACAATCAGGTCAAAGTCAACTGTTGTCTTACTCAGGAACACATTGAGTTCATCAAAATTTTTTCTGATACTTCTTATGTTCAAATGAAAAATTCTCAAAAAGCGTCTGCCTGTCTTTTTATCAGTTATGCCGTTATTCAGATCTATTAAGTTGTTAAATTCAATGATGTCCACTGGGCTGTAATCACAGTACCTAATGAAATCACCCATAATGAAAAGAAAGTACACCCCCCAAAAAGAAAAAAAAACAATCACGAATAAACAGCAACGAAAACAAAAACTCACACAGATACTGGTTTCACGGTCTTTCCGGAGTAGCTTTCCTTGGGGGTATTGGAGAGGATCCCCTTCTCTGGCTCCTTATAAGATTTTTGAGTTTCTTGTGTTCCCCCCGTTCCCTGCATATGATGCTTTGTGTTAGATTCCTCAATGATTGGGGTCGTTGGTACGTTCTTCTCCTTATGTTCCTCCGAACTATGTTCCGCCTGCAGCTATCTGACCGTGTAGGGTTTACCGTTGACATACAATTTATTCCCTCTGATGAAAGATTGATCGTTGGGATTCTCCCTAGCCTTAATTAAATACTCTCTCAAAATTTCTTGTTCGCATCTCTGTTCAATCGTCAGATCATGTGAGATTGCTATTCCAGTACCTTTCAATTTCTTACACTGTTTAAATATTTTCAACTTTTTCAGGTATGATACGAACTCTATCTCAACGGGAGACTTTTCAGATTTGTTCAGGCGGTACAAGTTATTTAGATCTCCTTCCAGAATTTCAACATCCAAGAGTTCACTAAGTTTTTTCGTAACGAATGAAACTGAAATATCATCAGAGTTTTCCAGCCCGAACAACAAGATGTTATTTTTCCTTGAGTTCCTTTCCAACATTTCTACCCTTCTTCTGAGTAGCTGATTCTCATCTTCTAGGGTTTTATTCCTTTTATTGAGTTCTTCTATTTTCAGTAGAAGCCTTGCTTCACTGGCTTCAATGGCAGATTTTATTTCACTTCTATTTCAACAAATTTCTTCTTGTAAGCTTTTTATCGCCTCCAATTGTTCAGATCCAATACTCGGTTGTTTTATGAAATATTACGAGATCGGAATTCTAGTGGGTGGCCTGCTTTAGACAATGTGCAGTTCAAGAGTTGTTATCTCTCAGCTGGATCTTTGATAAGTGATTGTAAACAGAAATTATTTTCTACCTATATATTTTCAAGATCATCAAGGACCCTCTGAACAACTGTGATTGGTGTAAGATGTATCTAAGTAGTACACTGCGTCTGTATGGATTAATTTCCAAAGCTTCCCAACGTCTAACACACACAAAAATCGAATTTCACAGCGGACGAGATTCCACACATACGTATCAACTCTAATATCCAAGTCAAGGTGGTGATAACAGCTATCTGGCTTTTTATAACCTCACAGCATATGCCATTGGCATGATAAAAATTCATAGACTTATCATAAGAGACCCTATTATTTACATTTTGAAGTGATCCCAAGAATATCTAGTTCACTATTCAACTGGTCTAATGGACTCTTGTTTGGTCCACTAGAGACGGTACTGTTGCCAGATTACTCTTTTAGGAAGATATTTCAATGCGAAACATCGGCTGTATGTAAGCGTCCTTGCCGTAATTCTATAGTTCTTGTGGCGATAGGGCAACACTGTTCGTTTTTTATGCAGGGAGAATTTCACCCTAGTTGAATTCTTTCACGTGGTCAGACAGTTCGCTCCCATTGTTGCCTAGTGTTATCTCAAAGCTCTCTGGATATTAAATTTGTTATTTGAGGAGTTTAGGCCAGTTTAAGGAAGTTAGAACAAAATTGAACATAGTTTGTGTGTTAATCATGGTTCATCATTGTGAAATTTGTAAGAAAACAGTGACTTCCCATCCGGAATTATCTTTTCATAAGTAAGTAAAACCTATGCTAATATTCCAGTGGCGTAGGTAGAATTATTATTGTAAATTTCAAGTTTATGGTCTTGTGGTAACTTCGTAACAAGTACATTTGGAAGTAGCTTATATTTTTCTATAAATACTGCATATTTATTTCAGATAACCATCTAATACCGAAAAAAGAAAGATATGGTTTTCGCTTCTTGGGTTTGAAACCGTTGATTTTACTAAGAAGCTGGTATTTATATGTTCAAACCATTTCAATCCCAACGATATTGTAACAAAGGCGAACGGAAAAAATTCCTTAAACCAAATGTATTTCCATTACCTATTCATACAGCATTCGAGATTCCATCCAGAAGGTAAATTTTCTTTAATTATTGGGAAATTTATCCATAGAAACTTGAAACTCTTATAATCTTGTCAGCAGAAAAATGAAATTCAATCCCATATGAGGGCCAGTTTTGCCATTAAAAACAGCAGTCTCCGAACTGAAATTTGATTTCAATTTTTGGTTGACACATTTATGAGACCGGCACTCAGTGATGGTATATAGATTTGTTTAATTTTAAATATATATATAATTTAATTAATTTATCATGATTATTTACAATTCCAACATATTTTTCAGTTCCGACACACTATTCGAACAAGAAGTAACTTATAGCAGCCCAACTACAGAAACAAAGTGAGTACATATGGCGAAATTAATTTTTTCTTTAAAGTTTTTATTGCTTACATATCTTTGCTTCAAAGAATGTTTCTTGAATTTGCCTAAATTGCAATAATAGTCACTTATTTCTGTATTTTTTCTATTAACTTGTTACTTCCAGGTTGTTTGAAGTGGCAAGAAATCTGAATGATGAGGATGAGGAAGCTCTCTCTGAAAGCTCAAAATTCATACCTTACAAAATAAGGTCAATCGTCAAAAGGTTCAAATAAGATCACTGAAAAGTTTGGTATCATTTTTGACTGAAAAGTTTTGTTTATCTGAGCAATCAGAACAAACAATATTGGTAAGTATTATGAAAAAAGTTTATCACACTAACTCTTTCTTCAATATCAACACCTCAGAGGTAAAGTGTGTTAAGTCACATTTTTTCAGACACAAACTATCTTCAACATTGGATTCACATTAGTGAATTATAGCTAGTGGAACACATTTTTGACTCTCTAGGTGTAACAAGTCGCCAAATAATGGCAGTAAACATTCTTCGAAACAATAATCGAACTGAAATATACCTCTTTCGTCTAATTTTGATATTGTGACTTAACACACTTTACCTCTCGGGGGTGCTGATATAGATATATTATATACATATATATATATATATATATATATATATATATATATATATATATATATATATATATATATATATATATATATATATATATATAATAATGGGTATAATAATACCCATTCTTTCATAGAATATGGCTAGTCTCCACAGGGAATTTCAGCCAATTAAGTTCAATCCAAATGTGATCTGTTTGGCTGAATGTTATTATGAATATTTTTTTGGATTCTTCAAAAATGAAAAATGTCTTTTCTTCTATGATATTATCATATTATGGTGGGTTTCACAAAACTTTAATAATGCGATTAAAAATCCTCACGTGAATTCTAACCAATCGAATCACTTGTTTTGAAATTTCAACGAAATCGCTGTGGCTCCAATTAATTTGACGGTGCAATCAAAGTTTTGTGAAACCAACCCTACATCTAATGGTCTTCATTCAAGCTTGCTATGACTGGTTTATCCAACATAGTATATAATTCAGATTGATAAAAACAACTTGGGCAATAATACAATTGACTGTATCTACTGAATCAATTCTCTTGAGATGAGGGTTTGTTGTTATCAAGGACAAGAGTAATTGAACTTGAATCCTTCTATTCATTTTTCTCAGTTTATCCTATTTGATAAAAATTTTAATTTTTTACAGGTTTCAATCCCCAAAACAGCTGGAGATTTATTTAAGAGAATGTTGAGAGGCCCCACGAGATAAAACTATGATAAACTTGAGATCTTTTGCATTGACTATTTGCATTATATTCACCCAAAGCTTACAACTACGTGAGAAAAACGTTCAATGACAGTTTGCCACATTTGGGAACAATATCAAAATGGTACCAATCTGTTGATGGTAGTCCTGGATATACAAAAGAATCCCTTACTGCACTAATCTTGAAAACACAGAATTCACAAACTCATGTTCTGTGTAATTTGGTTCTAGATGAAATGTAATATTACTCTTTCCCTTCTTCAGTAACACAAAACATATGGTAAACTGGTGAAATCCAGTACTATGACCTATTATATATGAAAAGTGGCTGAAAAATATTTCAGGTTTTTCCATTAAACTAGAAATATTTACAATCCCAAGGCTGAAAAGAATTTGTATCCGATACTCATAAAAGGAACTATGGAAATTATGCCTGTATCAGTTTTTGAATGTTTTGGTAATCATTTATATGATTATGAGCCTGTAGATCGGTACTCTATAGAGTGATTCTAAAAAATTTCTTTAAATTTAGAATTCACCACAAAACAATGAAAAATTTGCCTGAGAAGAATAGCAAGATCTCGATCACTATATACAAAACTAATTCTATTCCGAAATGAATAATAGTATACAATGCTTAAATTAAAACTTGAAATCTTTTCTCTATTTCAGTATCGTAATGAGTTCATTACAGTACTGGGAATAGTGCTGTAATGAACTCACTACAGCATGGTTTTCAGTTATATTTTTCGTTTTGTAGTTGTCAATACTGACCTCCGATCCTCAAAAATTTCGTACACACACCAATACAATACAAAAGTCACTAGGATGTATAATATGAGTTTTGATTTGAATTCCGAGAGTATTTCACAAAACTTTATTGAAATAGAGAAAATATCATCTGATACTTTTCGTATGATTTAGTTTTCGTGGTGTTTTCTTTTCTGTTAGTTCGTCAAGACTTCGAATCATGACAGCTTTTTATTGAAACTGTCATCTCCCAGCTAGCAGAATAGTCCTACAATTTTTATTTCATTTTATACAAAATCGTAGCCTTGTAATTCTAATATTGTCCCACAAATATGTACTTTTTTGTCATGTAAATATTTTAATAGGAACCGTTGTATTGTACTAAATAGTTGTTTCGAAATTATCCTACAAATATTCTCATTATGCTACTAATATCAAACACATACATGGGCGCCCGCAGGATTTTTTCCCAGGGGGGGCAAAATAAAAACTTTCGAAAAATGATGGGGCTCAGTAATTCGTTTCTTTCTATTTCTTTTTTTATATTTATGCAGAAGCGCGCAGAATTTGTTCTTTTGTGGGAGGAGTCAAAGTAAAATTGATACATTTTTCTACTTCAACATTTTTTAACGTCAACAATATAAGGTTATGTGTATAAAATAAAACGGCAACTGTTTCCGAAACAAATAACATTCCAGGAAAAAATATTAACAGGAAAATAATAGTATACTCTAAAACAAGTTGTAGAATAAGCACCTATTCCAACACGAATGCGAAATGCATGAATGTTGGATTTGCCTTCTGCAACGAGTATTAGACGGTAGTTTCTCTATTCAGTCAAGTTTTCTCTCTCGAAATTCAAATAAAAATTCAGATTAGTGACTTATATAACTGAAAACAATGTTGTGATGAGTTGTCATTACAGTAGAGTACAGTAATAAACTCAATACGATACTGAAATAGGGAAAATATAAATAATATGGAGAAAGAAATAAAATAAATATTATTGCCAATGAATGATGACGAGTAACAACTAAATGAAAACAAATATACATAATATACGCTCGATAAAACGATATTCCTAATAATCATATTTTCCAAGGGTGAATTTATCAAAAAATATAAACATAGGTCAAAGTGACTCTTAACCAAAAAAGGGAGTCGTTCGGGAGTGCCGATAGAAGTGAAATCAAAGTAACATGTAAATTGTATCGTCGAACTATTCGATTATTATTTTCCAATTATTTTTGGTTTACAAAGAACAATTTATGATCGAGGATCAAAGAAGTTGAAATTGGTCAGTAATAATTTTTTATAAATTTAAAATTATTCGGAAATAATAATCGAATAGCTCGACGCTCCACTACACAATTCACTTAGTTTTCATCTCCATCATCAGTTTCCGAAGAATATCACGTTTCGGTTCTCTTAGACTCCTGATTGATAAAACAATATAATAGTTGAAACGTCATACATATTGATGAGTTCATTTTATGGCACCAATATTTCGAATTAGGAAAAAAAATTTTTATACTGTACTGACCTTCATTATCTATCAGAAAATTTGTATTAAAAGCAAAAAGTAGAATATAACATAGGAAAAGTCCCTCACGGAAAAATCCTCTACTTGAATAATTATAGAATAACACAATTTGAGGCAAAGACACTAAAAACGAAAACTACTCCCTGAATACAGTCCCAACGGGACCAACGGGTTTCGAATTCAAATATTCTTTCTCTAGAATGACAATATAAATGAAAAGATTATATATTTTCCCCTTTCTCAGAAAAAAATATCTTGATTGCAGAATGGACAATTATTGAAATGTAAGAGTAGCTGCACTTGCCCCTTGAAAAACTCCACATCAAAGATACCGCCTAATAAAAACAACCGTCCATAAAACGATCATCTGGTAACGATTGAGAAGAATTCCGATACGCATGGGTACTTTTATGAATTTATAACTTCTTAGGGGCGCGTTGAGCGATTTTGGGGTAAACAAGAATCATGAAATTCAACTTTCCATGATTTTTGTTCATCCAAAAGATGCTCTACGCGCCTCAGGAAGTTATCAATTCAATGAATACATCTGCCGATTACATACCTTTGGAAACCGGAAAATTGTTGTGAATCCAACACTTTTTTCTGGCTCCTAGGATTAGATAAATAATATTGAGGGTGTCGTGCGAAAAACGAAAGAACAGATCAAAATCTCAGGGGGGCCATGGCCCCCCCTGGCCTCCCCCTGCGGGCGCCCATGAACACATATGATTTTTTATATGTTGTAAAAACGTCTACAGGACATTGATCATATATTTTCGTCCAATGGGATCTAGTTGTTGATCAGATGTCATAATTAATTATTTTGTAACTGTTGTAACTATCAAAAGGATTTTTACCTTACATAACTAGTTTTTCTTCAGGAAATATATTTATTTGTTTCAGAACTTGTTTACTTCAAGGATAGGTATCTATAAAATTGAAACTTGAAATTGTTAAATTTGAATTAGGTTTTATCATTATGGATAAAAAGATTCGTTGATTTTAAATTTGTAATTCATTTATCCGTCGAATAAATCATATTGAAGTTCAATAATTACGAATATCTGAAATTTTTAAAATTTCATCCGAAAATTATGTTGTCGTTTCCTTATAGAAATAGTAGCGACAGAAGACTGCATGAAAATGAATATAACTAGCAATCCACATTCAGGAGTGTCTTCTCTTGTTCAAACACAGAATATTTTGAAGAAAAAGCAGTCAATACATATAATACCAGTAATACACAATTGGATATCCATTGAAATATTTTCTGGGAGGTCTCTGCGTTTTCCTGAAAACTTAACATGGGTTTTCTCTCCCGGTCTCTGAAACAAGAAAGAATTAGAAAATTTTTTTTAATAATATAAGAAAGGCCCCTGCGTTAAAATTTGAGCACTAATTTGTCAGGGCCCAAAACTTTATGAGAAGAAATTGTTGCTTAACAATGAACAGAAAGAAAATGAAAACACTTTGATCTTAAGCGTAACGTTTCGGATTCTAAATCAGACTGCTTCGTCAGACAATAACTGATTTTCATGCAACTTTGTAGAATTGTTTCTACAACAATAACTGATTTAGACTCTGAAACGTTACGCTTAAGATTTCAAAGTGTTTTCATTTTCTTTCTGTTCATTGTTAGGCAACAATTTCTTCTCGTAAAGTTTTGGCCCCTGACAAATTAGTGCTCAAATTTTTACGCATGGGCCTTTCTTATCTTATTAAAAAAAAATTTCTAATTCTTTCTTATTTCAGAGACTGGGAGAGAAAACCCATATTAAGTTTTCAGGAAAATACACAATTGGAGTTTCCTATGCACAGATTGACCCTAACAGACCATGGACCAGAAAATGGTTGTTCCAAATATTTCAACAATATCTCAACAGAATGAAGAGGTGAATGAACCTTATCATTGTACAAAGAAAGTTTTCAAGATGGAACCATAATACCATTCAAAAATTCCTTACTGGAATATTTATATTTTGTTTTATTCGACAGTGTATCCATTTATGCTACAGTTTTATAAGGAAATAAAGTTTATTATTATTGATATTATACCGAAATCCAGAAAATTTGAGGTAATGAATTTTTATGTAGGTATCAATATTCGAACCTTTCTGAAATATGTAATTTCATTCCATAAATATAAAAGGAAATTAAATATCGCACGCCCATGCATGTTGATTCGAATAATTTCTTGCAGCGTTGCCGACAGTTATCTGAGAAATTTATTCATCTTCGTCGCACTCGCTAACTGTGATATATGCATCCTTATCCAAACGATATGAAAGTCGGCATAACAACAAATCGGGTCCTAGAACGGGGATGTTGCGTCTCCTTAGGATAAAAGGTCTTCGTAAAAATTACTACATGAACTACAATGTATTCCTGGTGACCTTTTTTAAGTCAGATCTCCGCAAATTACACACACACCCATTATCAAAGCGAAAAGAGAAGCAGTTCACACGAACCCCCTGAGAAAACCGTCCAAATCAGTATAAAATTTGTCTAACAAAGAAAACTTCCTCTGCATGAAGAACACACCTCTATCACAGCTACTTTATAAGGTGTTCACGAAATGAAACACACAACGTCGTATTTCGCCTGAAATCGATAATACTGATGTTTGCCGAGAGACGACAGATCTTGCTTGTGAATATCTCATTCAGTTATAGTCTAGGGTGCGTGAAGTTAGCGAAAAGTTGGAAGAACTAATTCTGAAACTATGTCAAATATTTAGGGCCAGTTTCATAAACAGTTTTAAAGTCCCTTTAATTTTGAAGCTCCTTTAAGTTCAATATTTCAGTTTCATAACACATTTAACTTTCGTAAAGTCACTTTATATTTAAAGGCCCAATTTCGGGACTTTAGCAGCTAAATTATCCTTCAGCCCTGAATTCCTAACCTCTCGTGTTCAAACTGTCAACTTATTATTATTATTATTTTTTTAACGGGGAGACAGGTTTTTTCGGCTGAGGTTTTTTCCCCTGGCTCTATAGTATCGTATGATACTGGTGATGAAAGTATCGTATGATACTATAGTATCATAAGAAGAATGTTGTGGTACTCCGTTCCTTTTTTTACCTCAGCTTAGGTTCTTTTTGTTTCAACATTTATTGTATTATTTTAGCTCTCTTATTCAAAAGAATATATATATATATATATATTTGAGGTTAGTTATGTTGTGTTTTATTTTGAAATCAACTTTCACAAGTGGAATGAGAATACGAAAATGAGAGTATGGAAACGTAGATTTCCAATTTCGAAATGAGACTACAATTAGACTCCATACTGCTAATTGTGGTTGCAACTGCAGTGTTGCAATTGATATCAATGACATGTTTCCTATCAATAATTTCGAAAAGGGATTAGGTGATAATTAAAAAATTTTTGCAGATGCAGTCAATGGAAAACAT
Organism: Hippodamia convergens; assembly: GCA_038502775.1. Lineage (NCBI taxonomy): Eukaryota > Metazoa > Arthropoda > Insecta > Coleoptera > Coccinellidae > Hippodamia > Hippodamia convergens. Next base: position 4,170,840 of record CM076610.1, on the reverse strand, counting down.
GTTAAAAATTCAATCATAACAGGTCATTTTGCTATATTAAGCTGATGTAATTGGTGAAAATAAATGCTTATTCAAAGAATATGTTTATTAAATTTTTTTTTCCTATTTCGATTTCTAAATCTGATGATGTTAATCTGAGGCAATACTCCCTTTTGTCAGCCGCAATCATCAATTCCATTTTTTTTGTAATATTCAGTTTGGGATTGGTATTTTCCTCCAAATTTCTAGATGTATATTTTAAATTTGAACCTGAACGTTATATCCACATGACATGAAAATAACATAACCTCCTTCAATTTCAAGATGGCTGTGGTTAAATACAACCGCAACTGTCCATTTTAGGTCAAATGAAACGATTTCAGTTATGCCAACATACAACATTTCACCTAAAGTCTCCTCTACGTAAAGTCCCATTTAATTTCATAACTAAAGTGTACTTTAGGGATTTATTATGAAACTGGCCCTTTGTGCAAATTGGTGCCGTATAAATCTTTGAATGCACCATCATAGTTTTTTAGTTATAAGCAATTATATGAATTATTATTATTATTATGTTTAAATAACGTGCCGCCATCTATGGAGAGGTATGCGATTCATTCTGCGTAATATAAACTCGAGGTCATCGGGGTGTCAATTCTCGAGATCACTCGTTCGATGAGCGTATCCGTTCATTTCGAACGGACGATAAACTTGGCATCATGTCAAAGTTCATCGAACAATATTTGTTTTCATCATACACATCCTAGTCTAAGATCCCAGGGCCGCCAGACCTTACTTATTTTTGAAGTAACGAATTTTATAGTATAGACAGTCTTATATGTGTTAAATAGTGTGTGCATACTCGCTAGCTTGGCTATGCGGCCCGTTCGCAGGTAGCAGGTAGAAAAAGTGGACAAAAACATACCGAACTTTCCTTAAATTCGAAGAACTGATTTTTATATATGTCACGCAGAATATTATGAAAATTAAATATTTGATATTGCCAGACAGTTTCCGTAGGCCGTAATTCCTCCCAGACGCTTCAAATTCCAATAAACAAATGACAGGTTAGAAACATTGTGTCATTTTGACAACTTTCGAAATCAAACCACAAAATTTCTAGCTCCTCCAAGGATGGAGGTTTGGTCGTTGGGCCAGCAACCCAACACAACAAAGTTCACAATGTTGCTGAATTTCTCATTCAACAAGCCTCGGAATAGGACTGGTAGTATTCTATAATTTCAGTGATCATAAAACCCATTTTATGTTTTATTAATATTTTCAGAGGTTCTTAAACAGAATGAAAATACTAAATTTGTTACTGAAAAATGGCTCCACGTTGTGCAGATAGCTTAACCAAAATTTTGCTTTCAATCCAAACGTAAAAACTACAAGAGCATGAGTGGAGGAGCTTCTTGGGTGTAGTAAGTCTCACCCAAGCTGTATATCGTAATTTTGTTCCTGCAAGCAAAAAGGCTGTACAGGTCGAAAATATTAGTGGCATCAATACGGATTTAGGCCCTAAAAATCAAAAAGAGGGATCGTCTTCGAGAAGGAAGGTTGCCTCGATATAAATTGCCAACACTGCCTACTAAAATTCAAAGTAACTTTATAAATATTAAATAATCAGAACAGATTCCACTATTACTATAGCAGTAGACAGCCTCTTATCTTGAAAATCTTAGAATCACTGCTTTTTTTCAGGGCCAAAATCAAAGAATTCCCAACTTGAAATAGGTACCAAGAGAAAAAGCTACCTGGATGAGCGGCATACAGAAGACGATGTCTGAGAGACCGGGAGAATGGGTGTTGATAGAAGGGGCTGGAGACTGAGAATTGGAAGGCCTGGGATGTTATAAACGCGGATATCTATATCAGCACCCCAAAGGTAAAGTGTGTCAAGTCACAATATCAAAATTAGACAAATGAGAGATTTTTCAGTTCGATAATTGTTTCAAAGAATGTGTACTGCCATTACTTGGCGTCTTCATAAACCTAGGGAGTCAAAAATGTGTTCCACTAGCTAGAATTTACTAATGTGAATCCAATATTGTAGATAGGTCGTGTCTGAAAAAATGTGACTTAACACACTTTACCTCTGAGGTGCTGATATATAGATATAAGGTCGGTTTCACAAAACTTTGTTAGTACCGTTTAATTAACTGGAGCCACCACGATTCGTAGAAATTTCAAAACGAGTAATTCGATTTGTGAAACCGACCAATAATCTGATGAGTCGATTTCGAATGGCTGTTTTGGTTGGTTAACGGTTGACCGCTCGGTTCATAAATGACAACGTCAAACGAACTGCGCTTTCGAATTCTGTTCAAATTTTGGAGAAACATCTGATTTGAGACGTCACCAGAATGTCATTCGAATGCGGTTGGTCCAAAACTGACGGACCAATCTATGAACCAACCAAGAACCAGTCAATCGAAATCGCCTCTAGTTCACAAACCAAATAATTGAAGTTCACAGTTCAATATTTATATCATTTAAAATATTACCTCATTGTGTTTTCCCTATTTTATAGTTTAATTCATCAAATGTTAATTTTTACTTATTCTTAGTTCATATGCCTTGTATTGTTTTGTAAAATATCTAGTTGATTTATATTTATATTTTTACTTTATGTTCATTTTCATAATTTAATGTGATAATTCTGTTAATTATTGTTAGTGTACAAAATATTCTTAAAACTGTAATAAATTTTTTTGAAACAATCTAATCAATGCATTATTATTTAGTACCGCTACCAAAATTTACATATATTTAAATATATACAACGATATTACCAGCATACGGCATGGACAAATCAGGAGATAAAAAGATATTGCCAGCATATATGTGAGGGAGATATTCATAGATGAATCTGTATGGCATATGCCATGGATATATTTTTGAAGATCATGGGATATTCCTGGCAGATGTTTCATGGTGACCTTGGATATTCCTGCTATCTGCCAGGCTTATGCCCTGGGAGATTTGGAATATGTTTGGAATATCTCAATATGCCAGCGGTATATTCATTGAATATGCATGGAATATTTCTGTGCCGTCTGGGATATATTTGTGTGAAATTTTTCCAGAGTTGACATGACATTCAATCGAGACCTAAAACTGATGACACAAATTATTAGTTATGTATACCTTGATAACCGGTGGTGGACCTGCATTCTCGGAGTCAAACGAAAAAATTGCAGAAATTATCAGGAATACTGTGCCATGAGGGGCTTTTGGGAGTGGCAGAACTACAGGCTCAAGAAATTCAGTTGGATGAAGAAATAATAGAATCAAACAACGCTCAATTCAGATGGCATTCACACAAGAAGGACAAGAGTAAAACCAGAAATATTGCTGCACAGCGCTAAGATGAATATCTAGGGTGACCTCGAGTTTATATTACGCAGAATGAATCGCATACCTGTACATAAATGGCGACACGTTATTAAAAGACCTAATTGCTGATAACTGAAAAACTATGATGCTGCATTCAAAGATTTATACGGCACCAATTGACACTATTAAGGCACTAAATATTTGACATAGTTTCTGAATTAGTGCTTCCAACTTTTCGCTAACTTCACACTTGCTGAAAAACAACACTCGATTACTATTAAACTAAAAATGATATCGCAGCCGTTTTAACGGCACTAATAGGCACTTATTAGGCACTAAATATTGGCATATAAATTTTATGGTAATTCGAAACTCTTGGTGCTGAGCATGAAGATGGCACCAAAAGAAATAATCCCGGATATAATGAAAACTATTCTTTTTTTTCATTAGTTTCAAAAGCACTATAAGGCACTAAATATTGGCATATAAATTTCATTGATATTTGAAACTTCTGGTGCTGAGCGCGTGAAGTTAGCACTAAAACCTTGAATCGTCAATATCTCGAAAACTACAATTGCACTGTCATTGATTCAAACGGCACTAATTAAGCACTTAATATTGAACCTTCAGACTGTGCACCTAATCTGTCAGATTAAGTGCATGTTTTTTTTCTAGTTTCTGATGGCGGTGTTTGTCGCTCAGGGGTGGGACTTTTTGTAGCTTCTCTATTTTATATCTCGAACGTGTATGTGCAATATCAATCTCCTCAGAACCTTGAGGTTAGTTGAAAAGAGTGCAATAATCTCCTGGATCAATTGCACTCGATAACGTGAGTATATCATCCAGTTTGATTTTTTTTCAGTATTTCTGGATGAAAAAGTCGTGTACTCGCGCTCTGAACCCCCAAACGAACGAACAAGTAAAGATATATCACATATATATTGCAATTCTCGATATAATCTGTTAGTTGAAATCAGCCCACTTCAGTCTTCAAGTATTTTTTTTTCAGGGTATAATGGCTTCAAACTCAAGGAGATGCAAGTCAAGCAAAATCACCATATGTTTTAAATGCATATTTTCGGTCAGTATTCTAAAAATTATAGTAAAATATACGAATATTCATATATAGATAGAAGGAAACAAAAGTTCACAAGAGGGATGCTAAACCGACTGATAGCGTATAATATAACAGTTTCATTGTTCTAGTTTACCTGGCAGAGGTTGTCAGGAGTAATAGACACTTGTTTTTGTTTCATATATAATCACAATCACATGTTGTTTTCATACAAATATCCGTGTAATATTGAAATCCGCAGAATTTATCTTTCTTTAGTTTCTACCGTCAATTTTTATTTATGTTTTGGAATTTTCTTCTTATATTATGTGTATTTGAAGAATAAAGTTATGTTTCAACAACCTCTCCATTTTGCAGCAAATTTTCATTATTAAAATATGAATTTTCCGACTTAATCTCACATATGATGAGTTGCGCCCGAAACAATTAGGATTAGGGTTGCGCCCGACCGAAGGTTAACATAGTTTCAGAATTAGTGCTTTCAACTTTTAGCTAACTTCACGCACCCTATAGTCTATCCACTTTATCCAACGAGAAGCGATAGCCACAACAACAAGGCGTGGCCAAATTCATCAGAACCGGATTTAATGTACTAAGCATTAAGCAACTAAGAATTTCAGATGAATCACTTGATTGTCGTTACGGAGGATCTAAACTGCGAAATAAAGTGCCGAATAAAGATTGCTCGGGCATCTTTTAATAAAATGAGATCCTTCCTTTGCAATGACAACCTCAATCTGAAGTTGAGACAACGCATGGTTGTGTGCTATGTATGGTCGGTATCGCTGTATGGAGTGGAGACGTGCACTGTGAAGGTCAGAACGATGAACAAACTGGAGGCATTCGAAATGTGGCTTCACAGAAGAATGCTTCGTATTCCGTGGACACAACATGTTAAGAACGAGAATGTACTTCAAAGAGCAACCATCGGAAGGCAACTTTCGGCTACCGTGAAATGCCGGAAGATATCATACCTAGGACATATTTTGAGAGATGATAGGTATCGTCTGTTACAGCTTATATTGAAGGGCAAGATTGAGGGGCGCCGTGGATTTGAAAGGAAGAAGGGCTGAGAAATATATGGGATTGGACTGACATAAAAGAGCTGGTGAACTTTTTCGACTGGCGGAGGACCGTACGGCTTTTGCCATAGTGATCGCCAACGTCAGGGAGACCGGTCAAGGCACATGAAAGAAGAAGGCAGATTTCACAAATTTTATTGTCCGATCGAAAATCTTCGAGCCAATCAAATCTTACTGGTTTTAATCAACTTGACGGTGCTTGATCGGGCAATCAAAGTTTCATGAAACCTACCTATATTCTTCAATTCTTCTTTACGTTGTCACATATGTCATTTATTTACATTGGGATATGTATTGTATTGTATTGTATTTTCATGCATTCTGGGTTTCTGTGAAACCTCCCATAAGCTACTTAAAGCTTGAGAGAGTTAGAAAGATGGGTGTGTTCTGTGTTTCACCATTTCCTAACTTTCATTGGGATCGAAGATAATAGAGTAAGAAAGATCTGTATCTGTAGTACTGAATACCGATTAAGATTTTTAGGTAGTTTCGTGCACGTGACAATCAATGGACGTCTTTAAAAGTTATGATCGACAAAACAAAACAAAAAAACATACTATTTATTGTAATAACAATTGAAAATAAACCCCCATTTTAAGAATTTGTTTTTTTATTGAATTTATGATAAAATTTATCTTTAAATTGCTAGGCTGTTATGTATTTCTGAAAATATTACAGGAAAATTTTTGCAACTTATTGTGAATGCACCCAGTAAGACATTTGAGACGCTGAGAATCATAGCAGACCATCCCACTTACCTAATACAAACTACGGTAACTATAAAGTTTCCTGCTCAGTTGTATTTTTTTTGTATTTTTTTTTTTTGTGATCTTGAGGTAGGGAAAATGAACCTAACCTAACCTAACTTAACCTAACCTGAATGAGGATCGATGTTTTATTTTTTTATAATTTTTTTTTTTAATTTAAACAAAAAATTTTTTTCAAATTTTGGTAGGGAAAATGAACCTAACCTAACCTAACATAACCTAACCTTGTTAAACTAAACTATATAGACTATATAGAAGACTATATCAGAGCCGTATCCGTGGTAAATGGAGTATATTTATGAGTTTCATTTATGTTTTTTATCGAAAATTACTGTCTCCCCAGAGCTGTTATTGAGACTGTAGTATCAGGAAGTCCTATAGATTCACTGTGCAAAATATTTTTAAAATCGGTGACGGGGCTATAAAATTTATAATAACCCAAACTACAAACTTCGGTATGGCACTTATTTATCATAAAGCTCAACGGAGTCGACCATTATTTTGCAGTGTCGTCTTCTAATATAGAAAGCTGGTAATATCGATAGTCTATTGGGGCTTCAGAAAATCTATTAATATCAAATAACCTCTTTGGTCGAATATTCAGAATTTTGTGGGAGGGTCCGCTATGATTCTCAGCGCCCCCCATATAAGAGATATTCTAAGAGACAACTTTTAGATGAATAGACCTAAAATCATTATTTGATGATATATCAGCAGATACATTACTTGAGTTAGTTATTATATTATATACATATCAAATTTGGTAAGAATTACTTACACTTTCAAATCAAAAACAATTTCATTGTGGATTTGAGCCGAAGTTCCAGAAGAATCTATCGATATAGGAATTTCTGCGAAAGAAAAAGCTCATAAAGAAAGGATTCAATGTGTGAGAGTGTGTTATTTATTACCATGGGCGTCCGCAGGGGCCCTTCATGAAAGGACTGCAATTTACGTGGATAATTTGTTTTTATTCAATCTGCAGAAAAATGCTCACTGCACATAGTGCACGTTTTGCTTAGATCAGTATCTTTTCGCCCCGAAACCTCTACCATTTGAAAGCACTGAAAATAAAAAGCAGTGATTAACAGTTACATGATACGATCTTCAATACTTACATTTGGATTTCCTTTGGTAACGTAAAGAATGCCAGTTCAGTATTTTGCTTTTTATAATTTTTACAATCAATCACCATACACTACGATCCGATAATTATTTCGAATTTCAAAAGATAGACAGTATTATACACAGAAAATATATAAATTAACTGAAAAACACACAAGTGGACACCATACATAAACACGAAACAGAAACAAGTCACAAAACTGAGAATACCAAAGCAGAAATCATGTGCCACCGCATGTGCAATCTTCGACCATTTTTCCAGAAGTTATACTAGTTTTTCACTGAATTGAAACTTATAAAATATTTTCACCATCTCCCCGAATTTTAGTTGAACTTATGAAAAAGAGATGGCACTCACATCACTAGAGTCGATTAGTTTCCCATCTTCAAGCCTCTTTATAATCTTTGATTGGGATGAAGCGATGTGTTGAAACAGAGCAGAAAACTACAAAAGTCTTTTCTATGATTTCGTAGGATTAAATTTTTTTCTAATGAAATTCCAAGGCGACAACTGTAAAAGGTGTCATCGAGGTCAAGCCAATTTCGAGTATCATTAATTAGCAAATTGAATTTCTAAGAACGAAATGTAAATCGAAAATACGTTTTTCAGAGGGATTTGTCAAAAATAAACTTTCATGATTTAAGTGGACTGTAGGAAATTATTTCTGAATAAAAAATTAGTCGCCTGCTGAACACTGAAAAAAGGTCACATATATATGCGGGTGACGTTTTTCACCAGAAATATAAAAAATGCACATGTATACCTAAGAAACCATCTTTTTCGGTAAGCAGAAGATTTTTCAATCCTGAACTTTTTTCTATTTCCACAGGGGCAATAATGAACTTCATATTAACAGGATAATCGATTCCTATACTTTGGAAGGCTTCGATGGTGTTCAACCATGCAATTAACGAACCCAAGTATATAATACCATCTCCATGAAAATTTTCATCTTTCTGATCATTACACGTATCTCTCTTTCGAATTTCTGGGCAGTTTATGTGACTATATATGAGTATTGTCGATTTATTCGGGCAATATCCAGCTTGTGAATATGCAAAAATTACACAGGATGTGGGAATGGAACCTTCAGCGATGTCATTTTTCACATACTTCAATTCTGTACAGAAACCGAGCGATTTCAAGAGCAGGTCGATCCAATCTAAAATCATAGTGAAATCTTTTGATTTTTCAGCATTCAAGGTTACTCGGTCACTCAAAGATATCTTTATTGCTTCTCGAAATCGACTCAAGAGTTCATCTTGCTTTTGATCAATGCACTGAAATAATTTGAATAAAGACTTAGGCAAAGCCATTTTGGTTCTATTTGACATTCATTTCAATACCAGCAATAGCAGAGAATAATATTGAGAATTGTCATGATTCAATACCACCTGATTGATAATATTTGAAAAACTGCTGATAATAATAACTGACATAATAATGAGAGAAATTGACGCTCAGTCGATTCTGCTGAGATTATATTATTTTCGTTCTTATACTTCATACTTTGAAACAAATGAAACAATGAAAAAATCTCAGACCATATTTTTATATTTTTCACAATCACAAATGTCATGACTTCTTCTTCTTCTTTTTTCTTTTATGTGTGCCTGGCGAACACCATCTACACATGAAACATCCCTAATTGTGATTGATCCAGGATCCAGAACTTTGTTTAAGTTTCCGAATTTTGCTGTAGGTGATCGATCACTCGTTATTCTGCAGCTAGTCGGAAGTAGAGCGAATTGTTTTTGTTTTGAGGATATAACAACACATTGAAATTAATATATAACAAATACAAAAATCTTCAATGACATTACAAACATCTACGAAACATGAGATAGGCCAAGTTATAGTTTAATACCAGAGCTGACCAAGAAGTTATATAACAATCTATAAACGGTAGGGTCATTACTGAAAATCATGTCATGTAAGGAGATTGGAAGATTTTTCACCTCTCCACAATTAGTCAGATCTGAGTATAATCTTTTACAATTATCTATATTAGTTTGACATGAGAAAAAAATGTGAGTAAGGTCCCCCTTATCTCCACAGGAGCATAAGTCTGAATCTACAACATGAATTTTGAACAAATGGCTTGGGGAACAACAGTGATTAGATCTCAGTCTGTTAATGGTAGTAATATTGCCTCTAGGTAAATCGAGTCCATGGAACCAAGGTTTTTGAGATAGTGTTCGAATGTATTGGTAATAAATTCGTCCCTTCATTTGAGCCACCCAATCTGATTTCCATCTTTCCCAAATTTTGTGTTTAGAGATTGGCCAAAAGTCTCTAATATCGATCCTAAGATTCAGAGAAGCTGATTTTTTGGAACCCTGATTAGCGAGTTGATCTGCCATATCGTTCCCTTCAATATTTGTGTGGCTTGGAATCCACACTAATTTAATTGAAAAATCGTTTTCAGAAAGATATTGAAGATTTGATCTTATTAAAAGTGCTATATGGTCGTTCTTGGCCGAGATTGACCAATTAGTAATTTTATCAAGAGCACTTTTAGAGTCTGAAATAATGATACTTTTTTTAAAGTTGTTATTTTTTATTTCTTTGGTTGCTTCTAAAATAGCGAACATTTCGGCGGAACATATAGAAAAGTGGACTGGTAAACGATGAGACACAGATAAACCTGAAGGGCTGAAGACGGCTATACCTGTCGCATTAGTATTTTTTGACGCATCCGTGAACACCAGTGTGAAATCTGGAAAACGCTCAGAGATAGCAGCTCTGAATTCGTGGGAGTTGTCCAAAGCCGATTTCGAGAGGTCCAGTGAAGTGTATTGAATCGAAAAATTATGAACACTAAGTTCATGTGAAAAACATGGAAGCTTGAGGGAGGAATAGTAATTTTCGGAGTCAGAAAGCAATGAAAGGGCCTCAATCACTGGTGGGGGAAGCCCAGAAGACCGCCAAGGATTGAGTGAAGATAGTTTGCGAAGAATTAGATTTTCCGAGATTCTCACCAGGCGAGATATATGTTTAATTGAAAGCCATAGTTTGCGAAATCTAAGAGGAAGTTCACGGGATTCAGCGAGAATAATAGGAATAGGAGTAGACTTCATGTAACCCATGGCAACCCGTAGAGCGGCGTATTGAACTCGATCCAACTTCAACATGAGTGACTTGGAGCAGTTTCCATAGAATAGACTACCAAAATCAAAGAAGGGGCGAACTATAGCCTTGTACAAAAGCAGTAGGGTATCTGGATGAGAACCCCACCAAGTTCTACAAAGGGATTTTATTAAATTAATACCGTGGAAGGCTTTAGTACACATCTTTTCAATATGATGATTCCATTTAAGATTTTGATGAATGGTAACTCCCAAATATCTTGCAGACTCGACCCATGGAACATCTGAACTACAGAGTTTGAAAGGCGGAAGACCCCTCATTTTCTTTGACTTGTGGAAGCATAAAGCAAGAGAATTTCCAGGGGAAAGTTGGAGGTGCTTATAGCTGGCCCACTTTTCAACCAAAGTCAGGGCATTAGACATATGTTGAAGAGCTGACGAGACAGAGGGGGCAGAGATTATGAGAGCGGTATCATCGGCATATTTGAGAACCAGTAAGCCAGGGATGTTTAAAAATCTGTGGACATCTCTGACGAAAATGTTGAAGAGAATAGGGCTAACCGGTGAACCTTGGGCAAGACCCAGATTTGATAGATTGGGACCTAGGAGATTATTCGTCAAAGGATCCACAAGGAAAATATTTCTTTGTGAGATCAAAGATCTCAGAAGGTCTATTATGGAACGAGGGACTCCCATAGTGGTTAGAGAATCTTCAAGCAGATTGAATTGCACCGAGTCATAGGCCTGCTTGATGTCGAGAAGGACTACAACAACATACTCATTCCGAGAAAAGGCTGAATGAATGGATGACACCAACCATGAGAGGGCGTCGTTGACAGATTTACCTTTACGAAATCCAAACTGAAACTCTTGGGGGTCATCAATGGATTCATAAAGTCTCTCCAGCCTTATAGCAAGAAGGGATTCTAAGATCTTCAGAATAGAGGAGGTGAGTGCAATAGGTCTATAACTTAGGGGGTCGGATGGGTTTTTATTAGGCTTACATAAGGGGATAACTACCGTGTCTTTGAGTGATGCAGGGATTGACGGAGATTCGACTAACTCATTAAACAGCCTGGTCAGCAACTGTTTGGCCTGAATGGGCAAATGATTGAGCATACTATATGTGATGCCATCCATTCCTGGAGCGGTGTCTTTCTTAGATTTAATGCAAGTTGTCAACTCACTCAATGAAAACGGAGAAAAGGGAATAGAATAAGACAAAGGAAGAGAAGATGGACGAAAAGGAGCAGTAGGTTGGGAGCTAATGAGTTGAGCTGGGCAAAGTCTATCGAGTATTTGTAAACCACAAGTAGGAGAAGCAACAGAAAGGGGTCGAGGATTTTAGCCGAATTTAAATCTCTTGATGTCAGACCAAAGATTTTTGGCGTTTCGTGGAGAAAGATTTTCGCAAAAAGACTTGAAGGAGTTTTTCTTGGTTTGACGAATTTTGTTTTTTACCAGAGCTTGGAAATTTTTTGCCCGTATGAAATTTTCTGGGATAGGGCTTTTTAGATAATATTTGAATGTTTCCGATCTTCTCTTGACCAGATCAGTCAATTCTTCATTCCACCAAGATTTGCTGTAGGAGGAACGGCGAGGTGGAAATTTTCTTGGGATGGCGACATCAGCTGATTCCAAGATCGCCAGATGAGAGAGCAATGTCTGGAGCGCTGGAATTCATGTTCGGGGGGACTATTGCCATCATTTAGGATACACAGGTCGTAAGACAGCAAAATGTCCTCAAGGACCTTGCCATTTGTATTATAAGTGCCCGAGCCCCAACTAGGAGATTGAGCATTTAAATCTCCCGCTATGATATACGGAGAATGTATGGAAGCTAGCAACTCATCCCAGAAAGATGAAGGAAGACATATTGAAGGTGGACAGTACATGTTAACTATTGTTAAATTGAAAGCTGGAAGACCAAAGCATTGAAATTCAATACCCTCAGGAATAGATAGTGTAGGTATTGATATCTTTATGAACGAAATATTGTTCTTCATGAGAGCGGCAATGCCACCACCTCTGGATGGACGGTCTTCTCTGATGATGGTATAGCCTGGTATTCTGAAATTGGAGGAGTCATTAAGCCAAGTTTCAGACAGAAGGATGATGTTGGGGAGATTCTCTTCAATTAGATATCTCAAATTGTCGATATTAGAAAATAGGGATCTTATATTCCATTGTAAAATGCTGAAAGTTCAGAATAAAAAGAATTATAAGGGAAAAGCATTCTGAGAATCTCATTAGGTGGGGAATGGAAGCTACGGAGTGGGAGATTTAGGGAAGGGGCTAAATGAATGAGGTTTTTCAGACTGAGAAATAGATTTCTTATTAATAATGGCAGAAAGACTCTTAGAAAATTCTGTGTTCACGTTTTTTTCTATGTAGGACTTTATTAAAGTTAATATTTCGGCTTCTGTCAAAGAAGGAACCGAGGAAGGGTAAGATTGATTGCTACGCGGGGGAGATGAGAAATGAGGAACTTGATTGTTTATTATGGGGGAGAGGGGAAGAGAAAATCTGAATAGTTCTGACTCATGAGAGTCACGATCATAGCTCTGTGTTTGAATGATTTTCTTTCTCTTAAGGATGGAGGAATATGAGGTCGTGGAGAATGGTTTAGAAGGAAGAATCAACCGTCGGTTACTAACTGATATAATGTTAGAATCATTTTTATTATTTTTAGAAGGTAAACGGGGAAAACCTTGGGGTCTGAGATCTTGTGATGAAGTGGAAGAAGGATGAGGAACATTTAAATTTTCATCATAAATTTTGGGGACCATTTTGATAGCTTCGAAATAAGAAATATTTTCCAATGCTATTATTTTATTAATCTGTCTCTGTCTGTTATGTTCAGGGCATGATCGGTCAGTCGATACATGGTCACCTGAGCAAAAAACACATTTTGGATTCAATTTGTTGGGGCAAACACCTCCATCGTGATTTCCTCCACAATTTCTGCAGCGTTTGTTGTTGCTATGGCAGTTTGGTTTTGTATGACCATATCTGAGGCAATTATGGCATTGAACTACAGGGCCAATATAAAGGTTTACTTTCCTAATGCAACCCCAGAGAGCAATTTTGTCTGGTAAATTTTTTCCTTGAAACGTTAATAGCCAAGTCGTGGAAGGTACGTAAGTAACAGTACCATTTTCAAAGACGCGTCTATTGAGAGGACGGGCATCTAAAATTTTAACGATGGATACAGCACTGTTGAGAATGTCATCTGTAGTTATTTCTGAACCTACATTTCTAATTACTCCTTTGATAGAAACCATTCTGGAGGGAATGAAAACATCTATCTTTGTCATGACAATCAGGTTTTCAAACATAGAAACATAGTGCGAGTGAAGCTGAATATGACTTTGATGTTTTCCCTATATCAAGTCCACATGGAACGAATTCGAGGACGAACCGGACGCATCGCATCGAACGGATCATGATCACAGATTACAGACAGGTACTAGGTAGAAAAGATCATATACAAAGATTATAGAATATAAAGATGGGAAACGAAGCGACTACAGTGATGTCAGCGACATCTGTTTTTCAAAAGTAATCGGGTTATGGTTAAAATATTCAATTAGGGTCTATTTGGCATAGATTATATAGAGATTATTAGTAGGCTGTTGTCATTTTTGAAAGAAATACTTGAATAAATATTTTTGCTGAATGATGATTGTATTTTCTCGCGTATTTTCCACTGAAATAACTCGAAATCTACAAGAGTAGTTCCCAGCTCACTCCATAATCTTGGTTTGTGTGTTTTTCTGTTATAAATTTTGTGTTAAAAACTGGCCGACATTCGAAATGCATGGTGATTAATTGCAGAAATATATATATATATATATATATATATATATATATATACAGGGTGAGTCGGAAGGAACGGACCAAACTTCAGGTGTGTATTCTGCAGGTCGAAATAGTTTCAAAAAACTCATATTTTGTTATCCGATTTTCATTTGTTTTGAAACTATATTGTCTTTATGAGAAAAACAACATTAAAATGGTTTAATTTATAGCATTATTTTAATAAATGCTCAAAAATCCCGCCATTAACCTCCAAAAACATTCGACTTCGTCTGCGATGGGCTCTTGTTGCTTTTCTGATTGATATGTGTCTTTCTTTAATAAGCAATACCGCATTTCTAATGCGTCGAATTAGGGCATCGCGAGTGTTAACTTTTACTTTGTATACCTCGTTCTTGAACCAGCCTCACAAACAATAGTCCAGTGGTGTGAGGTCTCTAGATCTTGGAGGCCAACAAATATTACCACCGCGACCAATCCATCGTCCGCGAAACTCTTGATCTAAATATTGTTTGACCTGACGAGCGAAATGCGCGGGAGCTCCATCTTGCTGATAATTCATTTGCATTCGGATGTTTAAAGGAACGTCCTCCAGTAATGCTATTAACTCATTTTGCAAAAAAAATGAGTCAGCACCTATAGCATTTGTGATAAGAAGCGATAAACTAAAAAAAAATTATTCATTTGAAATATTCTAATTACCCTATAGTTTAAAAGCAAATAAGAATCGGATAACAATATATGATTTTTTTGAAATTATTTCGACCTGCAGGATACACACCTGAAGTTTGGTCCGTTCCTCCCGACTCACTCTGTATATAAATATATATATATATATATATATATATATATATATATATATATATATATATATTTATATATATATATTATTGGGCGCCAAAAGGTCAAAATCCCAGGAAATGTAAAGAAATTTCCCATCAGAAAAGATTTTCTTTCAATGTATGGATGGGCTCCGTCTACAATTGTATTGTTGGACCAGTTTTTTTACCTAATAACCTGAATGGGATCTCGTACGAAAATTTTCTGCGTGACGAACTTAGGTTGCAATTAGAAGATATACCGCTGACAGTACGATCACGAATTATTTTTCAGCATGATGGCTGTCCAGCTCATTACTTCAGAAACGTGCGCCAGTGGCTAGACCAAAACTATCCCCAACGTTGGATAGGACGTGGTGGGCCAATTCCTTGGCCGGCCAGATGTCCGGACCTGACCCCATGCGATTTCTACATTTGGGGTCACATGAAACAGCTAGTGTATAGTACACCAGTGACGACAGCTGAAGAATTGAGGGAGCGAATTTTGACGGCTGCTCAGCATGTAAAGAATAACTTCTCAACGCGGGTAACAATTTCAGAAGTACGCCGTAGACTGCGTGCATGCATAAGAAATCGAGGGAGACAATTCGAGCAGGATCTCTAGTTTTGTTAATTTGAAAATAAAGTATAATAGGATATCTGAATGACTCGAAAAAGTCTGTTGTCTGCTTGGTTTTCCGGCTATATTTTTTGATTGCATGAAGGAATTATTGACATATGTACCTTTTTGGAAAGCTGATGAAACAGGGAAATTTTTACTTACATTTGTACACCAAGTTCATAATACTTTTTTCGAGTAATTCTCAATTGTTTTATCAAGATTTTATGAGGCCATTTATGACCCTGTATATCTCGGGTTATCTGAATTTTTAGAGAATACTTTTTCGCAAGAAATGAGGACCATCTCCTCAGTTTCGAAAAAAATAGTCATTGAATATTTAGAGTCGAGTAGTTTTCACAAAATAAATTATTTTCGATAACGAAGCAGAAACTTTCAAAAAAGTTGAAAAACCGCCATATCTTCGTAACCATAGATTTTCGGACCATGCTTTACTCGACGCAATTCACTGCAAATGACGTCTAGTATATCCCTTTCGAAGGTTCACGTCGAATAACCAAACACCCTATATATATATATATATATATATATATATATATATATATATATATATATATATATATATATATATATATATATTCTTATGAAAAAGAGAGCTAAAATAATACAATAAATGTTGAAACAAAAAGTACCTAAGCTGAGGTGAAAAAAGAACGGGGTATCATAACATTCTTCGTATGATACTATAGAATCATACGATACTATCATCACTAGTATCATACGATACTATACAGCCAGGGGAAAAAACCTCAGCCAAAAAAACCTGTCTCCCCGTGAGAAAATAACATAAAATATTAAATATCAGGAAAATCTTGAGAGACATCAGTGTGATCATTTTCATGTTATCCGTCGATGGGCTCGGATAAAACAGATTCTTCCCAAAACGACTCGCAATTCTTAATCTGAAATGAAAAAAGACAAAAGCAGAAAAGAAACCAATTATTCAGAATAAATCAAATGCATTTTAGAAATGCATTTGCTACTTTAAAAAACATCAACATTCAGATATCTTGGCCAAATAATGTTCGAAGCAAAGATTATAGAGTATAAAGATGGGAAACGAAGCGACTACAGTGATGTCAGCGACATCTTTTTTCAAAAGTAATCGGGTTATGGTTAAAATATTTAATTAGGGTCCATTTGGCATAGATTATATAAAAATTATTAGTAAGCTGCTGTCATTTTTGAAAGAAATACTTGAATAAATATTTTTGCTGAATGATGATTGTATTTTCTTGCGTATTTTCCACTGAAATAACTCGAAATCTACAAGAGTACCAACTAGCTCACTCCATAATCTTGGTTTGTTTGTTTTTCTGTTATAAATTTTGTGTTAAAAACTGGCCGACATTCGAAATGCATGGTGATTAATTGCAGAAATAATAATCTTGAATGCGCATTCTTTTCATTATAGAGTAAGATCCCAGGGCCGCCAGACCTTACTTATTTTTGAAGTAACGAATTTTATAGTAGAGACAGTCTGTGTGTGTTAAATAGTGTGTGCATACTCGCTAGCTTGGCTATGCGGCCCGTTCGCAGGTAGCAGGTAGAAAAAGTGGACAAAAACATACCGAACTTTTCTTAAATTCGAAGAACTGATTTTTATATATGTCACGCAGAATATTATGAAAAATAAATATTTCATATTGCCAGACAGTTTCCGTGGGCCGAAATTCCTCCCAGACGCTTTAAATTCCAATAAAAAAAATGACAGGTTAGAAACATTGTGTCATTTTGACAACTTTCGGAATCAAACGACAAAATTTCTAGCTCCTCCAAGGATGGAGGTTTGGCCGTTGGGCCAGCAACCCAAGTTCACAATGTTGCTGAATTTCTCATTCAACAAGCCTCGGAATAGGACTGGTAGTATTCAACGACGTGAGTGAATGAACTTAAAATGAGAATGATTACTTGAAATGTACAGGGACTATTGAGCACCAGGAGATCATTTTTGCTGGAGTTGTTTGTTACGTAAGAGTTGGATTGGAGATTGAAAATGAAGTAGCAGCACAGTTCGGCGAAATAAAAAGGATTGAAAGGCTTGATGAAGAGAACTGGGTATACGTCATAAAGCTGTTTCTTGATGATATGTATTGTAGATTGCATATTGTTAAGCCCAGAATATACATCTACATACATACATAGAAACATTGTTGCGAAATGGCCAGATTCAGCACTTTTGTTAAATTCGAAACAATAATTTTGATATATGTAACACAAAATATTATAAATAAAGGAATATTTCATATTGCTAGACCGTTTCTGTGGGCCGTAATTTGTCCCAGACGCTTTAGGTGTTGGGTTGCTGGCCCAACGACCAAACCTCCATCCTTGGAGCAGCTAGAAATTTTGTCGTTTGATTCCGAAAGTTGTCAAAATGACACAATGTTCCTAACCTGTCATTTTTTTTATTGGAATTTGAAGCGTCTGGAGGAATTTCGGCCCACGGAAACTGTCTGGCAATATGAAATATTTATTTTTCATAATATTCTGCGTGACATATATAAAAATCAGTTATTCGAATTTAAGAAAAGTTCGGTATGTTTTTGTCCACTTTTTCTACTTGATTTTACACAATCATTTCAAATAAAAATATGAAGAATCCAGAAACGTATTTCATTTGATTCAAAGCAATATGCAGAAGAAAAGATCATCCTGATCAAAAAGCGGAGCCCTGCTTTTTTTTGTCGATCAGGATATTTTTTTAAAAGCTCGACAAAGAATCCAATAAATGAAAATTTATGAGAAATGTGTTTCAAATTTCGCGCCTATTCAAATAGTTTTCCTGTACTTAATAATGTTTTCAGCGTCATCTATGTGTCACAAGTAAGAAACTAGCCAAAAATCGTAGTCGGATTTTAGTACCACAGATACAAGGGCGTTTCCTATCTTTCTAACTCTATAATCTTGGTTCGAAGGTTTATAAATATTTATGACAGAAATGTCATAAAATTTGAAAGAAATGAAAAAAAACTCCATCAATTTCCCCTTTCCGAATCTGTTGGAAATTACGAACTGATAATTTCTTAACATAACAAGCTAGACTTGTGAAAAATCAATTAATACATAACCTTTCAACTGTCCTCTTTCACGAGGATTTTTTTTCTGTGCAGAAATAATAATCTTGAATGTGCATTCTTTTCATTACCAAAGAGGATGGAAATGTAAGTTTTGAAACTCGTATCATGTAACTGTCTTGTTCATTGCTTTTTATTTTCAGTGCTGGCAAAAGGATAGAATTTTCGGGGCAAAAATATATTGTTCTGGATAATTTGTTTGCGAATCGAATTTTTTTCGGTCTCATTCATTAGATCAAAAAGTTCCACTCATAGAGGCAATGGTGGTCAGAAGAACGACTTATAGAGGTGGTGGTTCTCTTGACGACCCTTCCAGCAGTTCGACTCATCTACTAGACCCTCTAGACTCATTGAGGTGAAAATACACTGGGTAAGATATGTATGAATCGAGTCCAGAACAACTGTTTGACTTATCGATGTTCGATTTATCGAGAGTTCACCGTATGAATAAACTCTTGAAATTGTTATAATAATATTTGAACAAATTCTTGAAATGTTCTCAATTTCATAATTATTGTATTGTAGTTGATTTTACACAATCATTTCAAATAAAAATATAAAGAATCCAGAAGCGTATTTCATTTGATTCAAAACAATGTGTAGATGGAAAATATAATCCTGATCAAAAAACAGCTCCTGCTTTTGTTTTGTCGATCACGATGTTTCTCCAAAAACTCGACAATGAATACTCATTTTAATGGGAATTTATGAAAAGTATAATTCGAATTTCGCGCCTATTAAAATAGTTTTCTGTACTGAATTATGTTTTCAGCGCCATCTAGGTGTCACAAGTAAGAAACTAGCCAAAAATCGTAGTCGGATTTTAGTACCACAGATGTAAGGGCGTTTCCTATCTTTCTAACTCTATAATCTTTGATCATATACTTATGAACTCCTATACCGCTAGCTTTGGCCCGTTTACCTGCATTCATTTGAAGCAGCGATCACGTGATACACTCGTCCTCAGCGATGCACTGCGCATGCGCGAAAATTTAACCTCAAATATTTCCAAATAGTTATATTCACTTGTCAGATATTCACTACAGATGTAAAAAACATAACCTCACTTTTTCTCTATTTGTCGATTTTATTTTCACGTCAGCAGTATAGGGTTTGTAGGTATATTAGACTGATTCAAAAAAATTGACTTTTTTTGTTTTCACGAACCCCCCCCCTAATTATCTTCAGGGTATCGATAAAAGACCTCTGTGAAAATATCAGCTCCAAATAATAACATTTAGAGGTGGCTCATCAATTATTTCTATTTTGCCTACTAATAGCAAAAATTTCTTTTTTCAATAAAAAATTCCTAGAACACAAACCAATAGACGGATTTCTTTGTGTGATACATTTTCGTGTAGGCAATCAGATGCTCTACAAATATGTCCCCTACGATATATATATATATATATATATATATATATATATATATATATATATATATATATATATATATATATATGTATATATATATATATATATATATATAATAAGAAAGGTTTTAAGGGGTATGGGAATTAATCAGTCTGTAATTAGGTCACTCTTCTTTATTTCATAAAGCCAACGTTTCGATCGCAATGCCGATCTTCTTCAGGGCTCTAAAAAATTATAGTACATTGAAATGGACACGTGGTATTTTTTATAGAACACAATCAAACCTACCGAAATACAGAGGTGTTTTAGGTCTGAAAATTTTAGTACTAGGATCAACATAAAAGGACAACAGCTGCCAGTGAGGACGATCTACATTATTCATATATTGTGGTTTTCTTTCAATTTTCTACTCTTGGGTTTAGCGTTTGACACTTTTATGTTGATCCTAGTACTAAAATTTTCAGACCTAAAACACCTCTGTATTTCGGTAGGTTTGATTGTATTTTATAAAAAATACCACGTGGTCATTTCAATGTAATATAATTTTTTGGAGCCCTGAAGAAGATCGGCATTGCGATCGAAACGTTGGATTTATGAAATAAGGAAGAGTGACCTAATTACAGACTGATCAATTCCCATACCCCTTGAAACCTTTCTTATTATTAAAATTCTGGGAGTTACCACCTCAATTGTTATATATATAAATATATATATATATATTTTTTTTTTCACCATTAATCAAGGTAATATCTGGTTTTAGTCGGACAACTATCAAGACCAAAATCAGCGCTCAGAATCCTTGCAGGAATTTTCGGACAATCCTCGTGGTAGAAAGGATGACCTGCTTCTGGGACGCAGAGATAACAGCAGGCTCAAGACATAATCTTTCGGTTTTCTCTGGCAAGTGTGCCTCTACAAGACCGTTAACCGATATTATCATCGGGAGGACACTTATCGTTTTCAGACCATACAATTCTTTCAGCTGAAATGCCAGGTCGCCGTATTTGCAAATTTTTTCAGCGTAGGCTTTCGAGATGTTATCGTCCGCCGGGATAGTGAACTCTATGAGCATACATGTTTTCTTCTCAGTATCGAAGAACGTTATGTCGGGTCTGTTATGCAAGACATTCCTATCGGTAACCCAAGCGGAATCCCAGTAAAGTTTGAATTGGGCATTTTGTAGTAGGGGTTTCGGAGGATATAGGTGATCTGGAAGTTTCTCTTGAAGCAGACCCAGTTTTAGTGCAACATGTTGGTGGTGAATCTTCGCCATGGAGTTATGTCTCTCAAGGTAATCTCTCGGAGCCAGGATGGGACAAGACGAAGTCATATGCT
Source organism: Hippodamia convergens (assembly GCA_038502775.1). Taxonomy (NCBI): domain Eukaryota; kingdom Metazoa; phylum Arthropoda; class Insecta; order Coleoptera; family Coccinellidae; genus Hippodamia; species Hippodamia convergens. Next base: position 4,149,320 of record CM076610.1, on the reverse strand, counting down.
GTATTGTTTCAGGTGCCTGGAAACATTTTCGACTGCGATCAGATGGTATATCAAGCTTAGCAACATTTTTCTGGTACATTCTAGTGGCCACAACCTGGTCTTGAATAGCTAGAAGTCGACCTTCTGTCTCTGGAAAGAGATACCCTGCTCTCAGGTAAGTTAGCGACTCCTTTATATATATATATATATATATATATATATATATATATATATATATATATATATTCTTATGAAGATAGAGAGCTAAAATAATACAATAAATGTTGAAACAAAAAGTACCTAAGCTGGGGTAAAAAAGAACGGGGTATCATAACATTCTTCGTATGATACTATAGAATCATACGATACTATAGAGCCAGGGGAAAAAAACCTCAGCTGAAAAAAACCTGCCACCCCGTAAAAAAAATAACATAAAATATTAAATATCAGGAAAAATCTTGAAAGACATCAGTGTGAGATCATCTTCATGTTATCCGTCGATAGATTCTTCCCCAAACGGCTCGCAATTCTTAATCTGAAATGAAAAAAGAATTTACGATATTTCGAAAAGACGGCCGCTTCAAAAGTTATTCGATTCGATGCTAATATTGAGGTATTCTTGAACAATAAAATTATTCAAAAAAATTGACTTTACTTGTCTTCACGCAACCCGCCTTCTAATCATCTTCAGGGCATCCAAAAAAGGCGTCTGTGAAAATATTAGCTTTGAATATTAATATTTAGAGGTCGCTCATCGATGGTTTCTATTTTCGCTGCTGATGGCAGGAAAAAAAATGCTTTTTTCGATAAAAATTTTTTGTTCACGAACCAATAGACGGATTCCACTGTATGATACATTTTGGTGTAGGGAACTAAATACTCTACGAAAATGTTCCATACGATATCTCGATAGAACCACTCGTTCAAAAGTTATTTGAACTTTTTTTTTCCAAAATGCTTCAATAAGAGGCATTAATATAGAGGTATTTTTGAAGAAAAAATTCGAATAACTTTTGAACGAGTGGTTTTATCGAAATATCGTATAAGAAATTTTCGTAGAGCATCTAGTTCCCTAAACGAAAATGTATCACACAGTAGAATCTGTCAATTGGTTCGTGAATAAAAAATTTTTTATGGAAAAAAGAAAATTTTTTGCTTCTATCAATAGCGGAAATAGAAATCATCGCTGAGCAACCTCTAAATATTAATATTCAAAGCTAATATCTTCACAGACGCCTTTTTTCGATACCCTGAAAATAATTAGAAATAGAGTTTCGTGAAAACAAACAGGGTCGACTTTTTTGAATAATTTTTTTCTTCAAAAATACCTCAATATTAGCATCGAATCGAATAACTTTTGAAAGGGACGTTTTATCGAAATATCGTAAGAGTCATTTTTGTACCGGTGTGAAAACAGCCGAACAAGATAGCAGAATATGACCTTGAAAATGTCGTACGCCACTGTACAATTGGGCGGATTTGATGCAAAAAGAAATGCACTCTTGTCTACGAATATGGAAACTTATGTGATGACAAGTCATTTGAATTGTTAATGATCAGATTCAAAAGCCCTAGCAGAACAAAATTGCATTAACCGCATCCACTTACACCTATTGGGGGTGGGAGGAGGACACCTGTCCAACGAAAAATTTCGATTTCTCGGAAACTGTACATACAATCGATTTCAAATTTGGTATGGACTTTCGGTAGCAACAGCAGAAAAAAATTGCATTAACCGTATCCACTTACACCTCTTGGGGGTGGGAGGAGGACACCTGTTCAACGAAAAATTTCGATTTCTCGGAAACTGTACATACAATCGATTTCAAATTTGGTATGGACTTTCGGTAGCAACAGCAGAAAAAAATTGCATTAACCGTATCCACTTACACCTCTTGGGGGTGGGAGGAGGACACCTGTCCAACGAAAAATTTCGATTTCTCGGAAACTGTACATACAATCGATTTCAAATTTGGTATGGACTTTCGGTAGCAACAGCAGAAAAAATTGCATCAACCGCATCCACTTACACCTCTTGGGGGTGGGAGGAGGACACCTGTCCAACGAAAAATTTCGATTTTTTGGAAACTGTACATACAATCGATTTCAAATTTGGTACGGACTTTCGGTAGCAATAGCAGAAAAAAATTGCATTAACCGCATCCACTTACACTTTTTGGGGTGGGAGGAGGACACCTGTCCAATGAGAAATTTCGATTTCTCGGAAACTGTACATAAAATCGATTTCAAATTTGGTATGGACTTTCGGTAGCAACAGCAGAAAAAAATTGCATTAACCGTATCCACTTACACCTCTTGGGGGTGGGAGGAGGACACCTGTCCAACGAAAAATTTCGATTTCTCGGAAACTGTACATACAATCGATTTCAAATTTGGTATGGACTTTCGGTAGCAATAGCAGAAAAAATTGCATTAACTGCATCCACTTACACCTCTTGGGGGTGGAAGGAGGACACCTGTCCAACGAAAAATTTCGATTTCTCGGAAACTGTACATACCATCGATTTCAAATTTGGTATGGACTTTCGGTAGCAATAGAAGAAAAAAATTGCATTAACCGCATCCACTTACACTTTTTGGGGGTGGGAGGAGGACACCTGTCCAATGAGAAATTTCGATTTCTCGGAAACTGTACATAAAATCGATTTCAAATTTGGTATAGACTTCCGGTAGCAATAGCAGAAAAAAATTGCATTAACCGCATCTCTTGGGGGTGGGGGGAGGACACCTGTCCAATGAAAAATTTCGATTTCTCGGAAACTGTACATACAATCGATTTCAAATTTCGTATGGACTTTCGGTAGCAACAGCAGAAAAAAACTGCATTGACCGTATCCACTTACACGTCTTGGGGGTGGGAGGAGGACACCTGTCCAACGAAAAATTTCGATTTCTCGGAAACTGTTCATACAATCGATTTCAAATTTGGTACGGACTTTCAGTAGCACTAGCAGAAAAAAATTGCATTAACCGCATTCACTTACACTTTTTGGGGGTGGGAGGAGGACACCTGTCCAATGAGAAATTTCGATTTTTTGGAAACTGTACATACAATCGATTTCAAATTTGGTATGGACTTTCGGTAGCAATAGCAGAAAAAAATTGCATTAACCGCATTCACCTACACTTTTTGGGGGTGGGAGGAGGACACCTGTCCAATGAGAAATTTCGATTTCTCGGAAACTGTACATACAATCGATTTCAAATTTGGTATGGACTTTCGGTAGCAACAGCAGAAAAAATTGCATTAACCGCATCCACTTACACTTTTTGGGGGTGGGAGGAGGACACCTGTCCAATGAGAAATTTCGATTTCTCGAAACTGTACATAAAATCGATTTCAAATTTGGTATGGATTTCCGGTAGCAATAGCAGAAAAAAATTGCATCAACCGCATCCACTTACACCTCTTGGGGGTGGGAGGAGGACACCTGTCCAACGAAAAATTTCGATTTTTTGGAAACTGTACATACAATCGATTTCAAATTTGGTATGGACTTTCGGTAGCAATAGCAGAAAAAAATTGCATTAACCGCATCCACTTACACCTCTTCAGGGTGGGAGGAGGACACCTGTTCAACGAAAAATTTCGATTTATCGGAAATTGTACATACAATCGATTTCAAATTTCGTATGGACTTTAAGAAGCAATAGCAGAAAAAAATTGCATTAACCGCATTCACTTACACTTTTTGGGGGTGGGAGGAGGACAACTGTCCAATGAAAAATTTCCATTTCTCGGAAACTGTACATTCAATCGATTTCAAATTTGGTATGGACTTTAGGAAGCAATAGCAGAAAAAAATGCATTAACCGCATCCACTTACACTTTTTGGGGGTGGGAGGAGGACACCTGTCCAATGAGAAATTTCGATTTCTCGGAAACTGTACATAAAATCGATTTCAAATTTGGTATGGATTTCCGGTAGCAATAGCAAAAAAAATTGCATCAACCGCATCCACTTACACCTCTTGGGGGTGGGAGGAGGACACCTGTCCAACGAAAAATTTCGATTTTTTGGAAACTGTACATACAATCGATTTCAAATTTGGTATGGACTTTCGGTAGCAACAGCAGAAAAAATTGCATTAACCGCATCCACTTACACCTCTTGGGGGTGGAAGGAGGACACCTGTCCAACGAAAAATTTCGATTTCTCGGAAACTGTACATACAATCGATTTCAAATTTGGTATGGACTTTCGGTAGCAATAGCAGATAAAATTGCATTAACCGCATCCACTTACACCTCTTGGGGGTGGGAGGAGGACACCTGTCCAACGAAAAATTTCGATTTCTCGGAAACTGTACATACAATCGATTTCAAATTCGGTATGGACTTTCGGTAGCAATAGAAGAAAAAAATTGCATTAACCGCATCCACTTATACTTTTTGGGGGTGGGAGGAGGACACCTGTCCAATGAGAAATTTCGATTTCTCGGAAACTGTACATAAAATCGATTTCAAATTTGGTATTGACTTCCGGTAGCAATAGCAGAAAAAAATTGCATCAACCGCATCCACTTACACCTCTTGGGGGTGGGGGGAGGACACCTGTCCAATGAAAAATTTCGATTTCTCGGAAACTGTACATACAATCGATTTCAAATTTGGTATGGACTTTCGGTAGCAACAGCAGAAAAAAACTGCATTGACCGCATCCACTTACACCTCTTGGGGGTGGGAAGAGGACACCTGTCCAATGAAAAATTTCGATTTAAGTATGTGTCGATGATAAATAATTTGTTCTCGCCCAAACTGGAGGAATCGATTGTATGTACAGTTTCCGAGAAATCGGAAGTTTTCATTGGACAGGTGTCCTCTTCCCACCCCAAGAGGTGTAAGTGGATGCGGTTAATGCAATTTTTTTCTGCTATTGCTTCTTAAAGTCCATACGAAATTTGAAATCGATTGTATGTACAGTTTCCGAGAAATCGAAATTTTTCATTGGACAGGTGTCCACCTCCCAAGAGGTGTAAGTGGATGCGGTTAATGCAATTTTCTTCTGCTATTGCTACCGAAAGTCCATACAAAATTTGAAATCGATTGTATGTACAGTTTCCGAGAAATCGAAATTTCTGATTGGATAGGTGTCTTCCTCCCACCCCCGAAAAGTGTAAGTGGATGCGGTTAATGCAATTTTTTTCTGCTATTGCTACCGGTATTCCATACCAAATTTGAAATCGATAGTATGTACAGTTTCCGAGAAATCGAAATTTTTCGTTGGACAGGTGTCCTCCTCCCATCCCCAATAGGTGTAAGTGGATGCGGTTAATGCAATTTTTTTCTGCTAGAGTTTTTGAATCTAATCAACCACAATACAAATAACTTGTCATCACATAAGTTTCCACATTCGTAGACAAGAGTTCATTTCTTTTTGCATCAAATCCGCCCAATTGTACAGTGGCGTACGACATTTTCAAGGTCATATTCTGCTATCTTTTTCGGCTGTTTTCACACCAGTCATTTTTGTAGAGTATCTGACTCTCTACACGAAAAAGTATCACACAATGAAATCCGTCTATTGGTTTCAGCTCTAGGAATTTTTTATTGAAAAAAGAATTTTTTTCCCTGCTATGAGTAGGGAAAATAGAAATAATTGTTGAGCGACCTCTTAATATTATTATTTGAAGCTGATATTTTCATAGAGGTCTCTTTTCGATACCCTGAAAATAATTAGGGGGGGGTTTCGTGAAATCCACAAATGTCGATTTTTTTGAAACAGTCTAAGGTATATGAAAAAGATGCGCCACTTCACATGTGAAATAGTTATTTTCCTATCAAGTGGAGAAAGTTTTACTTTCCCGTACGAGATTGCTCCGCGTCGTTCGGGCAAGCAATCCTGTACGGGAAAGATATTTTCTGCACAAAATAGGAACAATATTTTTTCTACAAGCGCCTATATGAGATCTATTTGAATTCAACACACAGATCAAATTTGATATATAAATTCATAATTATCGAACGTAATTCTACATCATAGATTAATACTTATATAGATAGGAAAGTCTCGAGAAATTTCGAAACCGTGTTTACAGCGACATCTATCGGCCTGGAAGGAAGTACAATCGTTTCAGATATCTTTAAATCGGGAAAATTGAAATTTGATAGAACGAGATTGGTTGCGCAATAGATCTATTGGGGAACCAATAGAGATTTTTCAATTTTCCTGCGATTCATTGACATTGGAAATGATTCGTTCTTCCTACCAGTCCGATAGATTTCGCTGTAAACAAGGTTTCAAATTTTGAGAGAATTTCCAATATATGGAAAAGCAATCAACTCTCGGTTACAGACATTTTTGAATTCCTCGAGAGTGTTCAGGTCGCATATTAGCATATCACATGATGATGTAGTCTTGATATTGTCCTGCGAATGTAAAGTCCGTTTCGAAATTATTGGCATCTCGGACGGCTGTGGAATCTCGAAAATATGTTGGTAATATCCCATCAGTAACTTTTGAATTCTAGGATTTATGTTGGTGTTGATCGAAAACACAAAGTTTTGACATTTCAGAGTTTGAATTAACCTCCTGTCCTGAATATATTTCGAATTAATTTCTGTATGCTTATGTTCTTGATTAAATCGACAAATTAGTTTTGGATTTGAATATTTCTCAAGTATTACCGAAATGAAAATGACTGGAATTCATCAAGATCCCTGTCGCCTCGCCTAACTACAAGGAAACGTTATAGGTTATATTGATATATTTCAATCTATGATGAACACACAGAAATTTTTAGTACCTTTTTGTAACTAGAAATAAAGCCCCGACTGGAATTCCATGGGCCAGCATTAATCGCGTTTTGCTAGTTATTCAGGTAACAATCATTTACTTTTTCGAGGTGTTCTCTGATAAATTAATGAGTTTCAAAATTTCAGTTTTCACCTAGAACTGTCAGATGAATTTTGGAGAAAAAAAGAAGGAAAGACAAGTCATTACAATCAGGAGTGAGCAGTGGATGGAAACCTATTCCACATGATTATACCTTCAAAGAAACATTATACGACGTTATTTTTTTTAAATAAAAAACAATGAATGAATCAGTTTGTACATCTTTTTTGAACTGCCCGATAAGTAACTGAAATTTAATCAGAATCAACATTTGGTATATTATTTAATCAATCATGAAATGGACAGTATTTATAAATTCAATTCAATTCAATTCAATTTTATTCATCAATATATACAATACATTAAAAGTTAAAACTGGGTTTCCAATTTGCAGAGTATGCAGTCTAAGCCAGGCTTGTATACTGCCAATACTCTCGCAAAAACAAGTGATGAACATTCCCTGCATACTAACCACTAATATTCAAACAAACAACGAATATATAGAAAAAAAATTAGGTCTGCATACATAATCAAGAATAAAACAAAAAAAGATAGTATCATACGATACTATACAGCCAGGGGAAAAAACCTCAGCCGAAAAAACCTGCCTCCCCATAAACAAAATAATATCAAATATCAGGAAAATCTTGAAAGACATCAGTGTGATCATCTTCATGTTATCCGTCGATGGGCTCGGATACACAGATTCTTCCCAAAACGACTCGTAATTCTTAATCTGAAATGAAAAAAGACAAAAGCAGAAAAGAAACCGATTATTCAGAATAAATCGAAAGCATTTTGGAAATGCATCAACATTAAGATTTCTTGGCCAAATAATGTTCGGAGGTTCATGAATATTTATGACAGAAATGTCACAAAATTTGAAAGAAATGACAAAAAAACTCCATCAATTTCCCCTTTCCGAATCTGTTGAAAGTTACGAAACTGACAATTTTTCAACATAACAAGCTAAACTTGTAAAAAATCAATTAATACATAACTTTCAAGTGTCCTCTTTCACGAGGATTTTTTTCTGTTGTCGTGTGGGTTTCTTGCAGAAGAATCACTTCGATACCATGTTCATCACCTAATTTGGAGACGTAATCACTCTTTCCTTTCGAAATTCCTTCGATATTCAAATTCAAAATCCACAAATTGTTGCTCTCTGGTCGTGAGGGTTTTTTCAAACCAGATACGACCTTCCAGGTGATGATTTTTCGGCACTTCAAATGTTTGAAGACCGCTACGGGACCCCAATGAAAGGCAATCATCTCCCATAGATAAACCAAACATGTTATAACACAAGAAAACAGAATATTTTTCAGGACCGAAAACTAAGACATATTATGCTCCATAATATGCTATATGCTTAACGTCAAAAATATATGCCAAATTTAGCATTAAAATCGCTGAATTTGCACCCGAGTAAGGAATTCTTCGATCTTCAACTGTAGAGAAAATACCACATCTGGGTTTTATTGCTCCTAATTACATTAGGCCGGGATATTTTTCTATCGAGATAAGAACCCGGTTTGGCCATGGAATTCGCACTGGCAAGACGAAAGGGCCGGGGGTGGGTTTACGTCGGACAGATTCAACGTATAACAATTTTTAGACTTGAGTTTTTTGTTTTGGATCCATTCCATCATTTTATTCATTTTGTGACTAGTGTTCGATTCGAGAAGTTCGCTGTTCGTTCGATCCAATATTCAAATTTTTTTGTTTTCTGCAATTTGAGTGCATTAATTGGTAAGTAAATCCTTTCAGTTATTGTTGTAAACTAAATATTTTGATATTTCATTCTACATATAATTATCGTATAATGAAGTTTTTATATGTGTGTCGGCGCGGAACTTTTCTTCTGAGAATTGTCTTGATTTTTGCCGTTGAATTTATTATATTTCATTTGGTTCTGAAGATATTTAAAATTCAGTTCCAGTTTACTTGTCTGAAATAATGCTGTACAAGTACATTGTATCCCAAATTGCCCGATTTTGGCTCTCTTTTTGTGAAAACCATCACTAGAAACCATTTCACGATCTTTATTTTTTTATAATTTCAATTCATTATCGGTTTCAATCATCTGGAATTCAAATTAATGAGAAGTGATTCAACATTGAAGAATAGATTGGTGAGATATTAAATGCGAAATTCTCAAAAACACAATTGAAGCATTCGAATGAATTTAAATTTTGGTTTTTGAGAAAGTTATTATACTTGAAAGAAACTAGTCCTCTGAACTCTCCACTGGTCTAATTTTTCTAAATATGATGTGATATCGGTATAGACTTCTTTGTAATTCATATCTTTTTTTATATCACCATAATTGGAAAGCCTAGATTTTAACTAATTATTATATCTTTAGTTAAACTGCTTTGAAATCTGATCTTATTTGAATTTTTTATGTCTTATAATTTCTAAAACTAATGTTCACCTTATCCAAATTCAACATTTTTCAGTACAAAACTCATGAGGCCGTTGGGGGTAACGGCAGCAAAAATTTCGTGGTGAGATGCCTCAAAAGGACTTTCACCGATTGAACTGCCTAACTTTCTTCATGGACGGGCCAGAGGTTAAATTATAAAATTGCTGAGAGTCCCGTTATGAAGATTTTATTCAGTGAGTATTTGATTTGAGTTTTTTTTTAATTTATTTGAGGTGTAGCCGCTTTAATGTAAAACACAACGTTTGCAGTTATTCGAATAATTCTTGTAAATTTGTTGTCCCGAAATTTTTCAATGACCTAAGGCGGGTTTCACAAAGCTTTGATTGTACCATTCAACAATCTTCGAACCAATCGAATCACTCGTTTTGAAGTTTTAACGAATCGCGGTGGCTCCAATTAATTCAACGTTACAATCGAAGTTTTGTGAAACCGGCCCTATGGGTCGGTTTCACAGAACTTTAATTGTGCGATTAAAAAACCTTACGTAAATTCGAACCAATCAAACCACTCGTTTTAAAATTTTAACGAATCGCCGTGCCTCCAATTAATTTAACGGTACAAATGAAGTTTTGTGAAACCGACACTAAGTCATCTATACGAATAAAATTTAAAAACGTTGGTAATTATATTTATATCTTCTCATGCATTAAAATATGTTGAACCAATAAATTGAATAGTTGAACGAAATTGTTCAAATTACTCAACTTGATATTGAAAAAAAAAATTATTTTAACATATACTTTCACTCTTTTCAGATGTGGTGAGGAAGAATACAGTTATTTCGAAAAAAGACTTCGAAATAGATGTAAAGGAATGGGTGCGACAGGCAGAGAAAAGAAAGACAGATGAAGAAACCTACTACATAGTATATACTCAAAACTGCGATAAGAAATGGCTTCCTATTTGAAGATATCTTTTAGTATCACATCAAAATTCCTATGCGAAATCGAAAAGAAATGAAAAAAAGTGGTCTCAAAATTAACTCGCATGAGCGTCTCAAATGTGACAAGAGATGGAGTATCATTTGTGACCAGTTTTGCGATCGCATATTCAACTACTCATTGATCCGAAATGCGTACTTAATGTGGAGGACATTTGGATGCATATGCGAGCGCGTGGAGAGGTAAACAGTACATCGCATAAGAGTTACATTTGCATCGCCGTGTTTGCTGGGTAAAAGAGCCCGTAGGCGAGAGTGATTCGGATACCGTGTTCTTTAGCACCGAATCGGATAGCGTGGACCAATCAGCCAAAGAAAACGAAAGTAAAAAAATGGTGGACTGAAAGTCGCAAGACGGAAGACCACACTTTGCAGAATTTGGAAAAGATACTACACGAGATGAAAAATTTTGGCAAGGGCATGATCGACAAGGCCCTCAGGACCCTCGGCAAAATAAAAGCTGAGGGGAAAGAGACAAACGCCGAAAAGAGTGCGAGCACAGAAGAGACAAAGGAAAACGAGAGCATACAAACGCGGACAAATAAGAAATAGCTAGGCTAAATGGAATTATCGCTGAGCTGAGGCACGAGAACCACCTGCTCAAGAATGCAACGAAGCCAAACAGTATAAGCGCTGCACTCAAGGAAGACATGGCCCCAGGAGAAAGAACCTACCAAACATGGGGAAAAATAGCCGACATAGATTGGTCCGAACATCACTTCAAGAAAACACAAATAGAGACGTTCAACCCTCTCGAGACTGAAGGCGACTCAACAATGCTGCTCCTGGTTGATGAAGATGACAAAGAGATGAATCGAGGAATTTCAAGAACATATAGGAACAGATACCCAGAAATGATAAAAATGGATGAGAACTTTATGTGCCTTGAGCAAATCACATCGCTATGGAGAAGTGGAGAAAAAAAAACCATGAAAAGAAAGATATACAAGGCGACACATAATGGAGCGGAGAAAGATCTCTTTGACAAACTAAAGCAGCTACAGATGACAGCTGGCGACGAAGATCATATTGTCCTTCACCACCATAAAGAGATCACCATCGATAAACTCAGGAAAATGGCGGAGTACATCTTTTTCAATACTCCAACTAGGGTGAGCATTCATACAACGGAGTCAAGACTTAGAAAAGAAAATGAGACAATTCTGCAGAAAAAAAACGTGGAACACCGAGAGAGCAACATACTCGAAGGCCACCGAACCAAAAACTCCGAACACGAAATCAGCCACAAAAACGACACCATGGAATAAGCAGAAACAGAACAACAGGAAGGCGGCACTGGTAATCGACATGGAAGACGCAACAAGCGAAGAAACTCTCAAATCAATAAGAGAAATTATTGGAACCAAAAACACCGACGTAGAAGTCGACAGAATAAGGAGAGCAGAAAACGGAAGGTTGATTTTGGAGGTGAAGAGGGGAGATGAGCAAGGACTAGAAAACCTAGAGAAAATGCTGAGAGACAGGACGAAAAGAACACAAACTCGAAACACAGCGCGCGAGGCACAAATGACAACGCTCAATATTAAAAATCTTGACTTCGTAACAACGAAGGAAGAAACTCTGGAATGCATCCAGGAACTATTGGGAAAAGAGAACAGCAAAGAAATTAGCGTCACAAATATGAGACCCCTGGGCAGGGACAGCCAAGCGGCAACCATTAGGTGCAGCGAACCCAATGCGGACAAGCTTCTAGAAATGGGAAGAATAAAAATTGGCATAACGTCATGCGTTATACAAAAAAGACTAAATATAAACAAATGTTTTAAGTGCTGGGAAGGTGGACACAATGCGATCAGATGCCAGAATAATGACAGATCAAATGATTGTAGAAGGTGTGGACAAACGGGACATACAATGAAAGATAGCAAAAACAACGAATTCTGTCCAGTGTGCAAGAAACCCCACAGAGCATGGGCCTGGAATTTTGAGCTTTTCATCCGAGAAAAAAGAAGAGGATCCACCCGAGAGACGCTAAGTAGTAGGAGTGAATGGGAGGACGAACATTTAGAAGAAGCCGAGACAGGGGAACGGCACCGAAAAAAACAGGCCAAAGAAACAAAAAACCAATCTTGAGGCTGACCGGTGGAGGTACTCCCGATCAGCCTAACAGAAAAAACATCATAAAATACATACAGATCAACCTGGGACGAAGCAAGAGAGCACACGACTTACTCGAAGCGACAATAAGGCAAAACGACATAGACATAGCCCTGATCACAGAGCCGAATAAAAAAATCGCACAGAGATACGCATACCACATGGATGACGAAATGGACGCGGCCATTCAAATACGCAACAAAAATATACAGGTACTCAGTACGAAGAGCAAAAAGGGCATCATCCGAGTAGAAACCAGCAATGAAACTATATTTAGCGTCGGAAGGATCCGATCCCAACAACGACTGTGAAGCAACGGACAACATAATAAATCGTTCAGTCTATTTCATCAGAATATCCAATCCATAGCAACTTCGTTCTTAGGACTTGAGAAAACGTTATCTATTCATGGAATAAATATTTTTTGTGCTACGGAACACTGGAAAACCGAAGAAGAACTCAAGATGTACATTCCGACTGGTTATTTGCTGGCATCCATGTACTGCCGAGAGAAGGGACGACATGGTGGATGCGCCATATTTTTCGAACAGGGTATGCAATGTATAGATAGAACGGACTTCAAAAATCTGAATGTGAGGGGCTCATTTGAATGTTGCGCAAGTGAGACGATCATTGGTTCTGATAAATTCTTGATTATTTGCGTTTATCGCCCTAACTCAATAACTAGTGATATCGACATATTTTTCGAAAAACTTATGATTTTACTTGACAAATGCTGGACACATAAATTCATTATTGCGGGTGATTTCAATATAGATTTATTGACTATTTCAAATGAATCTAAAATGTTTCATGCAATCTTGAAATCATATAATCTGAAAGTCTCTACGATGGAACCCACCAGAAAGACCTCGAGCAGTTCAACTTGCTTAGATAACATCATATCAAATGTTCAAGGGAATACTACTATAGTTGAGGAACATTTGTCAGACCACTCCGGCCAAAAATTCATCTTTCAAAATGAAACTTGCTCTGAAAAGCATTTCAAACAAATAAGACTATTTAAAGAAGAAAACCATCAAATTTTTAGTGAGCTTCTTTTGAATACTAACTCGTATAGACTTTATGAAATCTCTGATAACTCTATAAACGAAATGTGGAACACCTTTTTCGACACGTTCCTTGAAATTTTCAAGCTATCTTTTCCCCTCAAATCAGTCAATACAATCAGAAATAGAAAATCTGTTCTAACTCCTGAGGTTCAGTTATTGAAAGAAGAGTTAGATTTGTTATTTCTTGTATCTAGACAGAATTCAGAGTACTTAAATGCATATAAAAATTGTAAACGACGTTATGACGCGGCTTTGAGTTCAAGTAAGCAAAGTTTCTATTCTCTTATCATAAAAAATTCACAAAATAAATCGAAGGCGTCTGGAATGTCATCAAGGAAGTGAATAACACAAAAAAATCACCCGCTATTAAACTGCCCAGAGGATATACTGATAGTAGTGTCAAAATGTCTCAGTAGTCTGACCAGTTCAATGATTTTTTCATAACACCCCCCAACACTGTATCCCTCAACTCCAAGAGATCTCATATCACTGATAATTATTGTATAACTAAAGCACCTTTAACTAACTTCTTCTGCCTTTTCGAGGTTCTGGAGCCTGAATTGCTGAACGTCGTTAGGTTGATGAAAAATAAATTTTCATGTGGATACGATGAAGTCCCAATGAATGTGATAAAGCGGCATATTTCACTGATAATAAAACCTCTCTGTTTCGTAGTGAACAATGTATTTAAATCAGGTGTTTTCCCAGATGCCCTCAATAAGACTCTTGTGAGACCCTGTCATAAAAAAGGTGATTTAGATGATCTTGCCAATTACAGACCAATTAGCCTTGTTACCTCTTTCGCCAAAATTTTTGAAAAACTTCTTTCCAACCGCTTAATAAACTTCCTTGAGAAGTTCAAGGTTTTATCGAAGAGTCAACATGGATTTACTCATGCCAAAAGCACTGAAACTGCCTTGTTTGAATTTCTCCGGAAAATAATTTTTCTTCTCGAAAAAGGTCGAGTTCCAGCGGGGCGTTTCGTTGATTTTTCGAAGGCATTTGACTCTGTCGATCACCAAATATTGTTGAGAAAACTGCAAAAATACGGTATAAGAGGGATACCACTCAAACTTTTTGAGAGTTACCTCACCAATAGAAAACAAACAACTTTTCTATATCATAATTAAGGGTACTCGAGTCCTATCATCTGAAATTACCATAGTTAAGGGAGTACCACAAGGAACTATAGTGGGACCAATACTATTCGTTATTTATATCGATGACTTGCCTGAGATTTTCTGTCCTCAACGAGAATTTATACCATCTACTGCCCATCACTTAACTGAGATTTCACAGCCACAATACACAACTCACGAACAAACATCACCTAGAGAAGAACTCATTGGAACATATTTATATGCTGATGACGCTAATGTCTTAAAATCAGGCCAGAATATTGAGGAAGTTATGTATAATTTGCAATCATCAATGACGATGATTGAGAAGTGGTGCGTTGATAATAGTTTGATTCTCAATAGAAATAAAACTAACGTCCTAATGTTTTCAAGTAACCGTTCAAACCTAACATTTCCTGAGACTATTACATTTGATAATGAAATAGTGCAAATATGCTCGTGTACCAAATTGTTAGGTATAATTATTGAGAACAATCTTGGCTGCGGATTGCATTGCGAATCGGTCACAAAAAGACTTCATACAATCATATACACTCTGAAAGCTATTAGAAATAGAGTCGATCTAGACATATTCAGGATTGTATATTTTGCAAACTTTCAATCATTAATGTCTTATGGAATCATTTTTTGGGGGGGAAGCTCACATGCTGAAAGTGTGTTCATAGCTCAAAAACTAGCTCTAAGAGTAATGTTTCGAATGAAATACAGGGAATCATGTAGAGGTATGTTCAAGAGACATAATATTTTAACTATGACTGGTCTATATATTTATAGAATTTTGTTATTTTTATTTAAGAACAATTCTTATTATAATAACTATAGGAATTCAAATGCTACCAGGAGAATGATTGAGTTTTTGCTACCTGTTCATAAACTATCGAGCACTGAGCATAATGTTTTTTACATGAGTATGAAAGTTTTCAACCATTTACCAAGTAAAATAAGAGATATCAAAGACATCAAAGTCTTCAAAAGAGAATTATTCTCAGTGCTGGTAGAGTGTGAACCTTATACTGTGTCTGAATTCATGGAATTTTGTCGTAGATAGCATAGGATTTATATTGTGATTTATCTATCGTTGCAATTAATATTTTGTTTTTGACTTGTTTTCATTTTGTTGCGTACAATTCTGGAAATAAATGCCTAGTATTATTATTATTATTATTATTATTATTATTATCACCTAACTCGGGCATAGAAAAGTTTCAGGAAACACTCAAAAATCTAGAGGAACTGATCGGATACGACAAAAAGGCAACACTAGTGACGGGGGATTTCAATGCAAAATCACACGACTGGGGAAATCAGAGAGAAGACGAAAAAGGAAGGAGGCTGGCAGAATGGATGGCCTCAAACAGACTCACCGCCCAAAACAACGCTGAACAGGCAACATTTATACGAGGCACATCAAGATCCTCCATAGACCTGACGATGATAAACGAATCAGTAAACACAAGAATAAGGAACTGGTATGTAGCAGAAGACCTGGAAAACCTCAGCTTCCACAAGTATATCTTCTTTGAATTGGAAAAACCTACGCGGACAAAACCAGAGAGAAAAATAATAAGATACAATGTCAAGAAGGCCAACATCGAGAAACTGATAGAGATGGCAAAAGAGATCAGCAGAAGAACACCTGAGAGAAACCACGACTGGATAGCGAACACGATCGAGACAGCATGCAAGGCTGCGGTACCCATGGTGCGAAGAGAAAACTGCAAGCACAGGAACGTACACTGGTGGTCACCAGAGATAGCAGAAATGAGACGACAGAGTATCAGAGCGCGAAGAACAGTAACGAGAAGGAGGGGAAACGAGGCCAAAATCAGCCAGGCAACTACCCGATACAGGCAGCTCAAGAGGGAACTCGCCCTCGAGATTGTAAGAGCTAAAGAAAAATCATGGCAGAAATTATGCGAAGAACTACAAGAAAATAAAGGGGAACTGCATACAAAATAATAACCGACAAATTTCCAGCAAATAGGCCACACCCCAATCAGAATACAGTAGAGAGAGCCATAATTGAGCTATTTCCAAGACACCCCCAGTTCAGAAGACCGGATCTGACAACTGCTCAGTATCCGCAAATAACCGAGGAGGAAGTTAAGGCAGCTGCCCAAAAACTGAAGAGAGGAAAGGCCCCTGGCAAAGATGGCATCCCGTCAGAGGTGGTCCAAATACTGGTGGCAAATCTTGCGACGGAATTCGCTGAATCGATTGACGCCATACTCAGAAGCGGAGATTACCCTACCACCTGGAAAAAGGGAATACTAGTAATGATCAGCAAGCCTGGCAGAGACCCCGAAGACCCCTCGGCATGGCGCCCACTTATATTACTGGACGCCATGGGAAAACTAATCGAGCAGGTGATTGTCCAAAGGATAAAACAAGAACTCAAAATGAAAGGGGACCTGAATCCGAATCAATTCGGATTCAGAGAGGGACATAGTACGATAGACGCCCTTAATAAGGTAAAACAACTGGCAGAGGCTGAAAAAACAAGAAGCGAAAGACACAGATCATACTGTCTGCTGGTCCTTCTGGACATCACGAATGCCTTCAATTCGGCGAACTGGCGTATGATCATACAGGAGTTGGAACGCAGGAAACTCTCCCCATACTTGATAAAAATAGTTGCATCCTACCTAGAGAACAGAAGCATAATATACGGCGACAAGGAATATGACATCACTTCGGGAGTTCCACAAGGCCCTG
Organism: Hippodamia convergens; assembly: GCA_038502775.1. NCBI lineage: Eukaryota > Metazoa > Arthropoda > Insecta > Coleoptera > Coccinellidae > Hippodamia > Hippodamia convergens. The sequence continues at coordinate 4,132,053 of CM076610.1, read as the reverse complement.
TCGTGGGACCCGAACTCTGGAATATCCTCTACGACTCAGTGCTCAGTTTGGACTTCATAAGCGACGTAGAAACTCTAGCATACGCCGACGATCTGGCGCTGATAATAAAAGCCAAGAGCCTAGAGAAGCTGAGGATCAACACTGAAGATGCCATTGAGCAGGTTGAAAGTCACTTGAAATCTAAGCAGCTATCGATAGCCCCGGAGAAAACGAAAATCACACTGAGTGGCAGGAAGAAGATGGAAGGACTGAAAATAAGAGTGCAGCATGTGGACGTGGAAGTGGGAAAGGAGGTAAAATACCTGGGCATAGTGGTGGATGGAAGTCTACAATTCACGAAACATGTAGAACACATTTCTAGGAGAGCCAGCCAGGAGGCGATAAAACTGGCACGTATCATGCCCAACTTTGGCGGAGGAGGCGAAAAAAAAAGGAGACTACTTGCTATGGTGGTGAATTCCATCCTCACCTACGGAGCAGCAGTATGGGCTACGGCCCTCAAATATGAGAAGTACCGGAATATGCTCCTTAGTGTGCAAAGAAAAATAAATTTGAGAATCTGTAGAGCGTATAGAACCATTAGTACTGAAGCTGCATGTGTAATAGGAAGCTCAATACCTATAGATCTGCTTATAAAAGAACGTGCCGAGAGTTACAAAAAGGACCAAACTTTCAGAGAACTCATCAGAGCAAAAACCCTCGCCACATGGAACGAGGAGTGGAAAACTTGCACAAAAGGTGGCTGGACGAGGAGGCTGATACCTGACCTCCTCCCTTTTGTGCAAGGAACACACGGTGAAACAACTTACCACCTAACTCAACTCCTATCGGGGCACGGGGCTTTCAATGTCTACAGAAAGAAAATTAAAAAAATTACTGATGCCACGTGCAGGTACTGCAACGAATCAGATGACGCGGAGCACACCTTCTTCTCCTGTGAAAGATGGACTCAAGAGAGGGCTGAGCTGACGACGAGGCTTGGAGCTGAAGTCAGCCCAACAAGCTTGGTGCCTCTGATGCTGAAAAAAGAACCAAACTGGGAGGCCGTGAAGAAATACGCAACCAAAATCCTACAAAAGAAGGAAAAAGACGAAAGAGATGAAGAGAAAAAGACTGAAAGAGGCTCTCACGCAGAAGAGAGATGACTTGAATGAAAGGATGGCTGGAGGAAATGCTTATAGCGGTACTCGGCGGAGGTTACTCCTCCAGGGGGTTTTTTAGTCTGTAGGCGTCTGCCCGAAGACCTGGGCAGATGAATCCGACACTACCGGACTAGCTGGTGTCTTCTGAAGATTTTTCCCCTCATAAAAAAAAAGGTTCATTTTCCCTCCCCCACTTGGTCAGCACCTTGACGTGGTGTGAGGGCTTGTAGTAGAGGCAATGACCTTTGTACCCCAGCTTCGGGAAGGTACTTGGCGAGCAGCGAAACTAAGACTGACCACTCTTTCCAATTGACGAAAATATTGTAGTTTATCCTCCTCTTCTACATCAGAATCAATCTGCTGAATTAATTTCAAAATCCAAGCCTACCTATCACCACATCAACAAACCTTTCGAACTCAAGCTTGGTATATTCAACTCATTCTTGGATTCTGACTCATCGGAGCCGCTTACTCTACATTTAACTTGTCAATGTATCCATCAACTCCATTTCTATAATCATATCTACTTCTTCAAAATCTGAAGAACCCTTTCATCCAGAAATATTAGTTTAATGTGTATTTAAGCTGATCTTCGCAATGCTGAGGCTCCCTTGGTTTTTCCATACTGTAAAGAAGAAGTCATGTTACGGACGCCAATGCTGAAATTGATATGCCTTCAGCCTTCCTTCTTTGCAAAATGGGGCTACCTTCTAGATAGAGCCGAATTAACTTCATTATTCATCAACTTCCATTCCCAAAACTAGGCTTTCTGAGTCTAAAGCATTCCCTCCATATCGTTGCCCCGTCGTGGGCACCGAGTCAACCTCCCTATATCTCCCTATATTCCAGGGCACGATCCTAAGAGGCCTTAGGCTAGGAGTCGCTGAAAGGTTCTCAGAGATCGAGCTAGCAAGTAAAAGACTACGAGTGACAAGGCAAGGAGAGAGCGGCGTGGACTTCCACGGTCCTATTGGCCCCCAAGTCTACAGACATGGGGTAGACCCAGAGTGCACCAAGAACACCACATGCAAGGGCGCTAAGAATGGCACCCCATGCAGAGGGCTAGGTCTCTATTGGAAACCTTGAATCTTCGGATGGGACGACCCAATGAGTACTATTAGCACTCTGCTAACACCAATCTCCCTTGCCTCTATTCTCGAACAAGTCAGGGGCGTTGTTCTCCTCCCGAACTCGTGGAATGAGGGACGAGAACATACCCAAGACCTCCCAGAGGATCTACCCACAGACCTTAGTTCCGTAACCAGAGGTGTGGGAAAACACGGAACTTGGACAGCCATAGCGACTCGGTTCTTCCTTACTACGATAACCGAGCGCCGAGGACTTCCCGCCTAACGCAAGCTCTGACCCCTAATCCAAACCTCACCAAGGCAGGAGTGAGTAGAACATAAGCTGAAATCACATAGCCTGTGGGACAGCGGCCGCAACAAGTTGCCCAGATGGAATCGGTGTCCTTGGGGTTCCAGACGAGCGACTGAAGAAGGTTTTTTTAGTTGGTTTGAGTCCAACACTTGCTGGCACCATCAAGATCTGGCCGGTGCCAATAGCAGCTAGGCTGGGGTCGCTATCTCCCTGTCATGCGCTAGTGATACTGGATGAGCAGGTCGAACGTGGATGGGGTACCTGCGCCGGGGTGATGTCTTCCTGTGATCCATCCGAGATTATAGGGGGGCGTCATGCTGCCGCAGGTTTCCCCCCCAAAGCGGGAGGCTCACGTGTTTGGGGTCCTGTGTGTATGGCGGAGAAATGGTGGCCTAATAGTAGCCAGGCTTATTCTAGTCTGGCTACTAAGAGCTTTTTTCCTTCCTCTCCAGGCCACAAAAAAAGGTTCATTTTCCCTACCAAAAGTTGAAAAAAAAAATTTTTTTAAATAAAAAAAAATTCATAAAAAAATAAAACATCGATCCGCATTCAGGTTAGGTTAAGTTAGGTTAGGTTAGGTTCATTTTCCCTACCTCAAAATCACAAAAAAAATACAAGTGGGCAGTAAACTTTATAATTACCGTTTCAACAACTTGGCTATGAAATTGTAAAGTTAAGTCAGCTTTATACTTTTTGTTCCTCAATACTCAGAAAAAATAACACAGGGAGAGAACTTGGCTGAATTTTCGATAATCATCAGTCATGAAGAATGCAAAGATTGCTGAAGGGTCTTCATAGAGAACGAACTTTCAGTTATCGTTGATGAAGTCTCAATTATTTAATGAATGATATCTCTATATTGGAGTTCCATGAAAGCCTGCAAGATTTTATGTTGAAGCATTCCAAGCCCAAGCTAATTTGCTAATTTTATTATCAATCCTGAATTTCCTATTCCTATGCTTGATCTACAGCGAAATAGTGTGGGTGTTTATATTTTAGTCATCATCTCAGCTTGTTTCTCTTTTGTTATTGAAGCTAAGTTTGAAACTTTGTCAATACAACAATGATGGAAATAATATAATTTCACGAAAAATTCTTCAAATTCATTCGCCTTGAAAAATATATTCAACCATTTTATAGGTTATATTTCAATCTATGATGAATACACAGAAATTTTTAGTAACTTTTCGTAACCAAAAAGAAAGCCCCGGCTGGAATTCCATGGCTTGCTCTGATGACAATCATTTTGAAACGAACTATAAGTATATAGTATTAATCTATGTTCTAACATGTCGTTACCATAGTACTCTCATCGTTGACGTTCGGTGCATAGAGACTTATCATAATTCAGTTTATTCTTTAATTAAAATGTGCGGGAAAAACCCCTGCTAATCCTTTTCCGCACTGAAAAGTGTGCGGGAATGGAATAGCAGAGGTTTTTCCCGCACTGTTTGGAAATGCGACTCTTTCTGAATTGAAATGCGTACGGGAAAAGGGTGGAAAGCGTACGCTTGTAGAAAAAAGTGCTTTTTTTGTTCTATTGTGGCCGTGATCCGAATAAATGCTTGGCGCGAAATCTTGAATTCAAGTCGCACGTTGTACTAATATTTTATTGAGTGTTCCTTCCAAAATTTAAGAGACACTGATTCTATTTACAATTAATTCAACTGTGAAAGAACCGTTACAAAATTATCAGGGAGGTTTCAGGTAAAATATGAATTGTTGTGATCAAGTTCTTAGTCTTACTAAATTTATTAAATCAGGGTTCAATAAAAACTTGGACACAGGGACAGCATTCGTTGATTCATCCGCAGCATACGATACAGTATGGAAAGATGGATAAATTTATAAACTCTCTAATCATTCAAAATGTGGAAAATGGTTAGACTATCAGAAAATATGCTATCCGACAGAAGGTTCCGTATTTCTGTGGAGAATAATGGTGGTAATAATTTCGAAACTTGGAAGTCATGAAAAATTATTTTTCAAAGTGGAAAGTGTGCCCGAATGATAATAAAACCGAGGGTTCATTGGAGACATCGTCAGAAATATACATAGATAGATAGATAGATAGATACTTTGTTAGTGATTTACAATACAATCGTTTTCACAGGTCAATTATAATGTATATAAGGTACATTTCAAAATTTTGAGTATCGATGTGCTCAAACAGGTTAAAATAACAAATGTAAAATATTTGAACATTCATAAAAAATCTGTGGCATCCATCGTCACATCATTAAATTCATCGAGAAAGTGAAAAGCTCTCTGCGTTAACAACTTCATAAGTTTGGTCTCAAGCTGCTTCGTTGGCAGATTTCTGACACCACCAGGAAGTTCATTATACAGAAAGACACCACAAAATACGGGACTTTGCTGCTATCTCCCCAATCTAAGAAAGTCCTTTCTTATTAGAGATTTACCTCTCGTGTCATAATCATGAATATCTGATTGGACACGGAAATCATCTTTCTTTTTATGGATGAATAAAATATTTTCCAGAATAAAAATTGAGGGCGGAGTGAGGAGATTTAAATTTTTGAAGGTATTCTTGGAGCAGTCGCGATAAGAGAGACCTCCCACAACCTGACTGCTCGCCTTTGCAAGCTGTAAATTGTGCTAGTATGAGAGCTGCCTCCCCACACAAGAATGCCATATCGCATATGCGTCTCAACTAGAGCGAAATAGACGGATTTGAGCACATCCCTCAAGGGACAGCAGGACAGAGCTCTGAGCGAGAAAATCGAGCGGCTCAATTTTGTGAACAAGAAACCTACATGGTCTCTTCAGGACATTTTTGGATCTGAGTAGACTCCTCTTCTTCTTTCTCTTTCTCTTAAGACTATGTCTTGTTGTTTTCTGTTCATCCAGCCTCCTGTGACATAGAGGTCCAGTTCTCATGCCACCTTTTTGGTGGTCCTCCAGCTGGGCGCCGAGTGTTAGGTTTTTCGTTTTTTGCCCACTTTGCCAATCGATCACTTTCCATTCTTTCTATATTTATTATCCCTAAAGTTTCGGCGTCTTGATCGTAAAAATCGAGCAACATCCTGAACCTTCAGTCTAACTAAAACTTTATTAATATGTGGTATTTTAAACACCTCAACAAGAGAAAAACTTTTACAAGAGGATAAGGATGACAAAATGACCTTAGAAGAAGCCATCCACATCAGTCAGATACTGGAAACTTCTAAACAAAGGTGTGAAGCAATTCGAGAACCAAATTTTCCAGAGGAAATAGACTCGCTTAATAGAAAAAAATTTTATTAATACCTGCAAGAGATGCGGAGGTAATCACTTGGTCAACAGCTGTCCAGCATTTGGGAAAGAATGTTTCAATTGTAAGAAAAGGAATCATTTCTCCAGTTGCTGTAACCAAAAAAGTACGAGGAGGGTCAATAACGTACGACAAGAAGTCGACGAAGTTATACAGTTTCCAGGTACATACACAGAAAGTGGACACAGAAGCCATGGTAAATGTTTTGCCATATGCTCTTTTCAAAAATTTGGACCTAAATGAATCGTTGATTCAAAAAACACAACAAAAATTATCTTCTTATACAGGGACCTTTTAGATGTGAAAGGAAAATATACATTGAGATGTCAAAAGCGTAACTCAATATTTGACAAAACCTTTTTCATAGTAAATAACAAGTCTCGATCAATACTACACCATTTTCAATCGTCAATTGACATTCAGAAAACATCACTTGTATTTCAGAGTAGTCAATTGCACTTCAGAAAACATCAAATGTTATTCAGATTTGTCAATTGAATTTCAGAAAATATCAAATGAAATTCAATTGAGTGATCCGAAATACATTTGATTTTTTCTGAAATTCAATTGACTAATCTGAAATTCAATTGACGCTTTCTGAAATTAAAGTGACTGATCTGAACTACACTTAACGGTTTCTGAATTACACTTGGAAATGGTGTAGGTTCAAGAGATTGTGAAAAATTAAATTTGTTGGTAATATAATTAATCAAAATTATTATGACTTTTTAGTTAATGAATTTGAAGATATTTTTACTGGGATAGGGTGTTTAAATTCTGAACCATATCACATTGAAATCGAAAAAGATGCGGTTCCAGTGGTTCATCCAGTAAGAATAGTCCCAATTCCGTTGCTAGACAGTTTACAAAGTAGTATTGAAGAATTAGTTAGCAATAAAATCATTCAAAAAGTGGAGGGACCTTCTGATTGGGTTAATGCACTGGTCCTTGTAAAGAAACCCTATGGAAAATTGGGAATATGTTTGGATCCCAAAGACAATAAGGTAATAAAAAGAGAATATTGTCCGATTCCTATATTGGGTCAAATTTCAAGTGATATGGAAGGGGCAAAAATTTTTAGTACTTTAGATGCCGCTCAGAGATTTTACCAAATTAAATCAGACAAAGAAAGTTCTGATCTGTGCACTTTTGGTACACCATTTGAAGATTTAAATTTTTGAGATTATGGACTGAAACCTGCACCAGAAGTATTTCAGGGAAAATTTCATGATTTATTTAAATCAACAGGTTCTAAAATTTACATTGATGATATAATTGTATGGGGAAAAACTAAAGGTGAACATGATCAGAGATTGAGAAATGTGTTAGAAATAGCTAGAAAAAATAATGTAACTTTCAATTTGTATAAGTATAGATTTGGACAAGAACAAATCAAGTTTATGGGTCAAGAAAAAACTCACAAGGGAATGAAACCAACCGATGAAAGAATAAAAGCGATATTAGAAATGCCAGAACCCAAAGATAAGAAGAAGCATTCAAAAATTAAAAAGAAATATTAGTATCAGGACCAGTTTTTGCAATTTTATGATATGGATAAGGCAATAATATTATCAGTAGATAGTTCCAAAAATGGACTTGGTGAAGTATTAATTCAAAATAATTTACCATGTGCATATGCTTTAAAGGCTTTCACAAAAACCCAGATGAATTATTCTCAAATTGAACAGGAATTATTATCAATTTGTTTTGGTATGACGAAGTTTTATGAATATATCTATAGAAAAAAAATTACGGTGGAGACTGATCATAAGCCATTATGGTTTTCAACTCAAAATACATAATTGGCGACGAGGATGGGATTGTGCCGGTCTTCCTAAAAAGTGAACCAGAACCAATTGGCGACTTCAGAAGGCTGCAGTTTCAACTGCTAAGGTGCAACCGAACGTGAGGAAGAAGACGACGGAGAGTCCGATCGACAGGTTAGCAACTGCGACGACATCCACTAGAGAACAAAGGTGAGTGAGCAATTATCCTGACAATTTTCCTGACATTATTCTTCCCAGTTGTGTTTTGTGTGTAAAACTTGTACTGTTTTTTAAAGTTTTTCTGATATAAAAACTAAGTATTTTACTCAAATATTATTGTATAATTGATAATTAATCTAAATATTTCAAAATAGGTGAAATAGATTCAGAAGTATCAATCGCATTGAACGATTTGATAAATTCAATATCCGAATTAAAACTAGAAGACACAAATATGGCAGATTTAACTTTTCCTAAAGAATTTGGAAATCTTCTACCGAAATTTGACGAAACTAAATTCATTTTTAGCTGCATGTGACGATTATATCGCACAATTTCAAAATGCTGAAGCAATCGTCAAAACTTATTGCCTCAATCTAATAAAAAGTAAATTTATTGGGAATGCAGAAGCAGAATTTCATACTTCCAATGTTCCAAATACATGGATCAATATAAGAAATTTCCTCAAAAATAAATTTGGTGATCATGCAAACCTCGATGTACTTAAAAATCAATTGCAATTTCTAAGAAAAAATCCCAAAGAAGATATTTTAAATTTCATTGAAGAAATAAAAGCTCTGAAAATCAGAATTAATTACAGAATAGACGCAGATGTAATGAATGCGCAAATGAAAATTCTACATAAAGAATTAACAAACGATTTAGCGAAAAATGTATTAATAAGTAACAGTCCATTCGAATTACAGACAACTCTGATTACTACACCTGATTTAACATTCGATCGAGCCATACAAATTGTTGAAAATTACGTTTCACAAAAATCGCAAATAGAAATGATGCGGACGTGGAAAAATCTGCCCACAAATAATTATAATATTAATAAATCGAAAACTAATTCCCCATTAAGAAATTCAAATGATGTTTCCCAGTACCAAAACAATTTCAGAACACCTAACTATTCCTAAATCCAAGACCAAATTTTAATCAACAATTCCCTTCGCAACCAATCCAATTTAAACAAAGAAATGTAAATACTCATTTTCCTACGGCAAGACAAGTTTTCAGTTTCACAAATAAATCGAATATGACTAATGTTTCTAAACCCAATCCCAATCAGAGAATTAATACCCCTCCAGAAAAAATGTCCGTCCAAACTAGAAATTATCCTAAAAAAAGAAATGAGTATTCGACTCAATTTAATCCAAATCCCCAAAGAAATTTTTATAATTATCGAAGTACGAATTATCAAAATAATCCAAACAATGACTTCATTGTTGAGGAACTAACAAATGTTAATTCAAATGAACCAAGTCGAAATTTTCCAAAAGCAGGCCCAAGCAACGAATTGACCTGAATCATGCCTTAGATAATAAAAATCAGTTACCTTATATCCAATTTCGAAACCCTTATTGTAAACTTCTAATTGATAGTGGTTGTTCAGTTCGTTTAATCGATCCTAAATTCGCATATAATAATTTTCCAGATGATATCTTTGAAGAAAAGACTTCTTTAACAGCTTGTTTGAGAACGGAAAACTCAAATGAAAAAGTATTATTGCCAGTTTTTGATGAATTTTGCATTAATGATATACACCCTTTTATTCTATACAAATTTCATAAAAATTATATGATGGCCTTATAGGAGCTGATTTCTTAAATAAATATGGACTTAGCTTAGATTTCAAAAATCAACTTCTATATAATGAATATTGCAGAATACCTTTCCAATATCAAAAAGTATGTCAAAATCCAATCGACATTCCAGTAGACCTATCCCATTTAGATTCCAATATCAGAAATCAATTAATGAAAATTTTTCAAACAAATATCGATGCCTTACAATTACCTGGTCAACCCTTGAATTTTTCTAATCGAATAAAACACAAGATTCGAACAGTTGATGAAACACCTGTTCATTGCAAAATTTATAGATATCCAGAAACTTATAGAGAAGAAGTACAGACTCAAATTGAAGATATGTTATCAAAAAAAATAATTAGGCCTAGTATTTCCCCATGGTCCTGTAGTTATTGTTCCTAAAAAACAGGATTTATCAGGAAAAATAAAATGGCGTATTGCTATTGATTATAGAAAATTAAATGAAAAAACTGTTGATGATAAATATCCCTCACCTCAAATTGAAAGCATTCTAGACAAATTAGGAAACAACAAATATTTTACGACCCTCGATCTAGCATCGGGTTTTCACCAAATTGAATTAGATGAAGAATCTATAGAAAAAACGGCTTTCACAGTTGAAAACGAACACTATGAATTTTTACGAATGCCTCTCGGATTAAAAAATGCACCTGCGACTTTTCAAAGATTAATGAATAATGTTTTAAAAGATTTTATTGGAAAAAATTGCTATATTTATATGGACGACGTGATAATTTTTTCAGACAGTATTGAAAAACATTTAGCTGACATACACAATATCTTAGAGGCTTTCAGAAAAGATAATTTGAAGATACGACTAGACAAATGTCATTTTTTCAAAACAGAAATTGAATTCCTTGGTCATATCATTACTCCAACAGGAATAAAACCTAATCCGAACAAACTAGAAGCTGTAAGTAATTTTCCAATTCCAAAAACTCAGAAAGAAATAAAATCCTTCCTTGGTCTAGTTGGATATTATAGAAAGTTCATTCCAAATTTTGCTAAAATTACGAAACCTTTAACCATATGTTTGAAAAAAAATGCTAAGATTAATATTGATGATCCTAAATACGTTGAAGCATTTGAAATTTGTAAACGAAGCTCCCATATTGAGATATCCGAATTTCGACGAGAAATTCAACTTAACCACAGACGCCTCCGGATTCGCGATAGGATCCATCTTATCTCAAGGTGAATACCCATTGAATCACCCAGTTTGCTACGCGTCCCGAACCTTGAACTTGGCAGAAACGCGTTACAGCACGATCGAAAAAAAATTATTTGCAATTGTGTGGTAGTGCAAACACTTCCGGCCTTATTTGTACGGGAGAAAATTCACAATTTATACGGATCATAAGCCTTTAGTTTGGCTATTTTCACTTAAAGAACCAAATTCCCGCCTTATGCGATGGCGTATTTTGTTAGAAGAATTCGATTATGAAATCAAATACAAAAAAGGATCATCCAATAATGCAGATGCTTTAAGTAAAATAATTTTGGAAAAAGACAAAAGCTTCAAAGATTTTCTACGAGAAAATGAATACGGAAATATTGAAAATGTAAATTATATTGAAACCTTAAATGATGAGTTATTCAATGCACCCAGAAATTTCGCATTAGCTCATTGTGTATCAGAAGATTTATTTATGAATAAAGGCATTGCCCGAGATTTTAAAGATAAATTTGGAAATGTAAATTAATTGAAAGCGCAAAATAAAAAAGTTGGAGAAGTAGCATTTCTGAGACAAAATAACGGAAATATTTATTATCTTATTACTAAAAAATTCCATTATGATAAACCAACGTATGAAAATGTTTTTAATTCTCTTTTTTACTTGAAAAAATTAATGAAGTTAAATAATGAAACTCATTTAGCTATACCACGAATTGCGTGTGGTCTAGATGAATTGAAATGGAATAAAATATACGATATGATTCGATACATTTTTGGTGATTTGAATATAAAAATAGTTATATATCACCCCAATGATGAAATCGGAAATAACAATTTGATAAATAATTCAAATGGTTTAAGTAATAATTATGAGGATGATAATGTTGAATATAATAATATTAACTTACTAGACGTAAGAAATGATATTCATGATGATATTGATTATGAATCGAGTTTATTTGAAAATGATGAGATAAATCCTATTGAAGATGATCTTATATAAATTATAAATAATGTAACAAATGAAGAATTAGATGAATGCCTAGAATCATTAGATCCAAGTGATAATGAAAATTATGATATTATTGATGATGAAGATAATGCAGATTTACCAAATATTATGAAAAATGAAGATTCAAACAAAAAATCAGGAAATATAATTATTCACAGTGATGTTACAGTACATACTAATATAGAAAATCCTATTCTAGAGATCCCTTAAACAGAGAGAAGTCTTAATTCATCTCAGTCACAAATTATTTTTAAACAAGGATCCACATATAACGTAGCAAAAATCAAATTATTTAATGATAAATTGAGATTCCGAGTAGTAATAAATTCTGTGGAAAAAGATTTATACAATTTCTTACATGAGTATGTTCGACCCAAGCATCCCTATACTATTTATTTTATGTCCCCAGAATTAGAACAACCCCTTATTCGAATTTTGCAAAACAAATTTGATTAAAAGACTTTAGATTTGAAAATCTCTCGAATATTTTTAGAAGATGTTGAAGACAAAGAAGAGCAACTTCTTCGAATTCAACAATACCACGAAACGAAAACTATCTATCGTGGCTTACGAGAAAATTTAATAAGTATCAAAAAGAAATATTACTGGCCGAACATGCACAAAGATGTTCTAAATTATATCAATGCTTGTGAAATTTGTCAAAAGAACAAATATGAACGCACTCCAATTCAATTGCAATTCAAACCTAACCCTATTGGTAATAAACCCTTCACTCATATTTATTGCGATACAAAAGATTCAATCAAACCTACTGCCTAAGAATAGTAGATTCATTTTCAAGATTAGGACAATGTTACCCTCTTTTGCAGAAAACTGGAACGGAAATTGTAGACAAAATATTAATTTATTTTAGTCATTACGGAATTCCTAACAAAATAACTTGTGACAACGGTCTAGAATTCAAAAACAGTGTCGTTCAAGATTTTTCTGAAACTCATAAAATTGAAATGCATTATATTACAAATTACAATCCAAATTCGAACACATTAGTGGAAAGATTCCACTCTACCATAATCGAACAATTAAGAACTAATGGTACGAAAAATACCTTTCAAAATAGAATTTCCCAGGCTTTATTAAGTTATAATAATTCAAATCACTCAAGTTTAAATATGACTCCAATGCAAATTGTTAAAGCCGACTTAAATTATTCTCTTCCGATCGAAGCAAGCCAGAATGAAATTGTAGAGAACTATATTCAGAATTACAAGGAAAATCTTAAAGAAATATCAGAGCACCTGGAAACGAAAAATAAAGAACATATTAACCGTTTGGAAAAAACTAATAGAAAACGTGAAGCAGAAGAAAATCACCCTCTAAATAAAAACCCAACTTATATTAAAACCCCCATTACAAGAAAACTCGATCCTGCTCATAAAAAGATAGATGCTCGCGAAATTGATAGTCATAAAATACTAGATTCCAAAAATAAACACGTCTATCATAAGAGAATTTTAAAACAAAGAAAGAAATAATATCATTTTGTTTCAGATCGAAAATGGATCTTTTTAAGAAATCATTAGTTTTGTGCATCATAATGAATTGCAACTATTCTATGGAAATTATACCAGTAGAAAATAATGTATTACCGATATCTCTTGGAAAGGCATATGTTAATGATAGAAATTTACAATTTATTTATCATATCGATTTGAACATAATAGCAGATCTAGTGATGAAATATCAAAAAGAAATAAGTAAATTTTCAAATTTTCAATTGGGATTCGCCCAAACGGCAAACTATAAGTACTTGAAACATTCAAACGAAATTAATTTCAATACCTTAGAAGAATTTTTGAATGAAAAAATTAGGATAAAAAGAGGATTGATTAATATAGGAGGAAAAATTTCTAAGATTCTATTTGGAACACTAGATTCTGATGATGAAGAATTATACAAGAACTACTTTGATAGTATTTCCAAAAACCAGAAGAAAATTGCAACTATTGTTAATGAAATCAAAAATAAATACATAAATTCAATAAAATGTGGGAAAACTTCAAATCACTCCAAGTTGTACCATTACTCCAAGAAGTACAACCAATGCATTTATTTACTTTTCAACTGAGAGAGATCAAAAATACCCTTGATGAAATTCAAACAGCAGTAAGCGTCGCAAGGTTACATCTATTACATGAGTCCATTTTACCTTATTCTAAATTTTCGGAATTAATTAAAAACAATACTATTATACCCCTACATCATCTAAAAGATTATTATCAATTATGTTACACTAAAGTTGTATTCAAAAATAGAATATTACTATTTCTCATATCGATTCCTTTAGTAAATATGAAAAGTTATGATCTGTACAAGTTCTACTATTTACCACAAAACAATTTAACCCTTCCTTATTCCGATCCTTACTGGCTCACTCAAGAAGAAGTTCTTAAATGGTCAACGCAACAATGCCACCCAGTGGAAGATGACTTTCTATGCAACCAAGACTCTCTGAGAGAAGCACCAAATTGTATAAAGAATATTTTGAGAAACCAAACAGAAAACTGTCCAAAATCGAAAAGCACTCATCCTCCAGATATAAAAATGTTAGAAGATGGAAATACACTATCCATTCATAACCCAAAAGTAAAGGAAATATGTCCAAATCAAGTGAAACATCATTTCGCTCCTCCAATCGCAATCCTGAAATCAAAATGTACTTTGAGTAATTACAGAAAAGAAATAACTGCTACTATTTCAACTGATGAAGAAAAATTCATCATCCTTCTGAAAATGGAGCCGTCATCCCAAAATCAAGAAAAAGAAGAATCCGTCAAGAAGGAAGACATCCCAGATATAGAGTTGGAAGAAATCCACCCCTGGAGTATACAACCTTCAAGATTCATAATTTATTTTATTGTTATAATAATAATTTTAATTATCTGCTTATGTCAAATTGATTATCATTTAAAGAAAGTATTTTTCAAAGCCACACCTACAGAAGGTGATACCTTTGATTTAGGTGGGGAGGAATTACATAATACACCCCCTGTATTCTGAAATACTCGATACATTGTAACTTCATTTGTTATTGAATATGTCCATATTAACTTTAGCTGACTAAACACACGTGTCCCTTATCTTATGCTGAATGCATCGATACCGAAGGTATAAATAGGCACAAGAATAATCAGTCAGTTAAGAATAATCTGTCTCTAAAGAATAATTAGTCATTCAAGAATAATTGTATCATCTCATTGTTCCTAAATAAAACTGTTTTTAAAAACGGTGTCTTCAACTCAAAATACATAATTATATATATATATATATATATATATATATATATATATATATATATAAAGGTAAAGACTTGGTTATAGTTGATGGCACTATCTAGAGCATATTTCCTAGACACATATAGCATTTTGGAACCGGAAATTGAAACTCAAGTTTGTTTGATAAAAAGTTGTATAAATGCCACCCCTGAAAAATTAGAACTATTGAAATTAGAGACGAAAAATGACATAGAACTTCAAGAGTTCCTGCAAATTATCAAAAAATAATAGTAAAAAATTGAGTCAAAATTTAAAATTGTATTTCCCGTATAGAAGTGAGCTCCACATAGTAGATAAAATCATTTTCAAAGGTGACGCAATTGTTATTCCTAGAAATTTAAGACTGGAAATGTTCGAGAGAGCGCACTATAGTCATTTAGGTATTAATAAAACTATAAGCTTGGTGAAAGATTCAATATTTTAGAATAAGAAACAGATTGTACGTAAATGGATTTTTATTTTCAATATCTGCTCTACATGTTTCGCAGATATTGAAAATAAAAAAAATAAAAATCCATTTACGTACAATCTGTTTCTTATTCTATTACGTCAAAAATGGATTATGGCCAATTGGTTGGTAATATGTTATTCAATATTTTGTTCAGGAATGAATAATCTCATTAAACAAGAAATCAGTCAATGCCATTTATGTTTGAAATATGCTAATTCACAAAGCTCGTAACCTCTAATTTCACATGATATACCTATATAGAAGGACAAAAATTTTTGCTGGTGGTGGACTTTTTTTCAAAATTTGTAGAGGTAATAGTTCTGAATGATAATACCACAAGTAGGACTATTATAAATTTTCTGAAATCGGTATTTTGCACACATGGAATATCTGTAACTTAAATATGTGATGTCCTCACCTACATATTCACAAAGCAATGGTATGGCAGAAAGACATATACAAACAGTTAAGAAAATAATTTTCAAAAGTCTGAAAGAAATAAAGATATATTTTTAGCTCTACTCAGTTTTGAAATCAGGATATAGTGCAGCACAGATGTTAATGTCGAGGAATATCCGATCAAACATGATAAGTAACAAAAAGTATTATCCACCTAGGATAGCTACAGTTATTGATAAGAAATTTAAAAAAAAAGTCTCTTCCAATAATAATATTATAATAAAGGCGTTAAAAAACTGACAGAAATTCCGTTGAATACAAAAGTTTATGTACAGATTAAACCGAAATCAAGTTGAACCTCTGGTATTGTAATTGAAAAATTGAGAGATAGGGTCTCTAGAATTGAATTGGAGAATGGCGGAAAACTTTAGAGAAATAGAAAATATATAAAAGTTATAGAAGTAGCTGACGCCATGTCTAAGACCATACTCACTGAGTTGAGTGTTATTTAATTTTACCGCCCTCAACTCAAGGGAAGTCGGGAGCTCCCTTGAGATGAGTATACGGTTATTTCAAAGCATTCTGGCAGACTCTTCATTGTTGTTCTGGATTTTTTTTTGGTTATGTTGATATTCATTTGGTTGTTCACCTCAAAATATATTCGAAATATGAAATAAATCAATCATCCTCTAGAAGTTCTTATTTTCATTGCCTTCCCGAATTGATCAAGATCACAGGAGTTTGAAGAGGTATATGTGAAAAATGATGTCTCGAGATGCCCTATGTGCGAAAAATCCCTTCAATTTTATGCGCATTTGCAGATGTTGCCAGACGTATCCTTCAATCAGGTAAGAAATGTCGCAGTTCGCTTTATGAAATGGCCCCTGAGAATGAGTACTGAGTATCTCTTACCGAAGTAACCCTTGGACCCTTATCTTGAGAGTTGACTATGAATACAGCCTGTAAAGTATTATATAGAGTTAGAAAGTAAGAATAGCTTAGACAATACAAGAGTTAATGAACGCTTTGAAATTAATGAAAGGATAAAAGAAAATGTTTATTCAGAAAATGTAGGCTTGACTAATTCTGAGTTGGAAACAACTTCAACCGAAGAGTCACAAACTCAAATAAGAACAACATCAGGAAGAGTAGTCAGACCTTCAAGAAAACTGGATCTTTAATGTATAAATACTATACTATATACTTGTTGCGAAGGGAGATGTTAGGGTGTTCGTGGAACTCACCTCTTATAACTATGTACATATCCTATGAAAAAGAGAGAATACAGATTTGGTATAGCCAACAACGAAGCCCTCTCACCTTACACATGACAAGTTGTACATGATCTACATAAGATGTCTGTAAATTGTATATACTTCATGAAGTGCGAATAAATCAAGTTTCATATAAAACCAGTGCTTAATATAAATTACAAATAAGAACCAACTACGTTACACCAGCATCTGTCCAAGAACTTTTTGGAGTCCCGGATGTGTGATATTTCTTAATTTAGATTAATGAGCCTTTAGAAGGTACTCCCGTAGCATAAACTAACGCTTTGACCCGTCCGCCGACGTAAAACTCTATAGGAGTTAGGTCTGGAGATTGTGAAGGCCGAGGAATAGGGCCGCCCCTGCCAATCCACGAGTTAGGAATGGAGTTTTCCAGGTGGTCTGTTACTTCTCGTTGAAAATGTGCCGGGCAACTATAATGCTTGTAAAGAATCAGGAGGTCTTCATTAATTCATTATTCATAATAACAGAAAGCCCTGTAATTCTCTCAGGCAGGGTCTTGTTAACTGGAATTCCTAGATACTATTTTGCCGGAGCGATTAGTTGGAATCCCAGTATATCATGAAGATCACCCGATTGTCTACAAGCACGATGGTTTCCCGGCACATTTTCAACAAGACGTTAGAATTCACCGGAACAACTCCCTTCCTAACCTGTGGATAGACAGAGGCAGCCCGATTCCTAGACCCGCACGATCGCCAGAACGAAGGGCTGGAGACGGCCCAAAGAATTAGTTTTTTTCCAATTTAATTTGTAATAGTTTTCAAACATTAACTAGTTTTTCAAAATAAAAAACCTCGTAAGTCTCTTTGGGACCGTCAATTGAAATAAACACTATTAGTTATTCGAATAGCATAGATAAGAGGATTGTATTAAAAAAAATTTACAGGCACCAATAAAATTACGTTGGTTAAATGGCTTGAAAAGGTATTATACCTACAAAGTACCCAGGTACCTACGCACTTTGTATTGTGAATATTCTGATATGAATGATCAAGAAAATGTGGTTTTTTATCTTATCCTCATCGCATTTTTTAAATTATGTATCCACCAGACAATGCTACTGACTCAACTAGCTGCTAGTAAGGGTAGGGGCCCGGAAAATATTTTGAACACCCTGAATTTTTATCGTCTTTTTCTGGGATAATTGTTGACAAATGATAGAAGAAACATCGTGTACTCAATTTACTCAACTCGTGAATTATGAAATTTGGACTTGGGTGAATATCCTGAATGAACCTAATAGGTATTCGCTAGCTCAAATAGAGTCAATCGTTACAAAAAATTGTGCATTTCATCTACCTCAATAGGGTTCGAATCTTGCCTAAATTCTTGCCTCATTCTTTTCGAAATAAATGATTGTATTGAAAATAAGCCAAACTTCTATCGGAGGATGAAAAAATTCTTAATGAAAAATCTTGTAAAAGTTTGATGCAATTTGCATGTCACATCGTTTCAACATATTGTTTTACTGTCAAAAGCACATAAATTTTTAATGTCAGATCGAATGTTCAAATTTTCGTTAAATTGATTCTTATCTTCTCAATACAATATGAGGATATTATTTGGTTTCAAGAGCTTAACAAATGTCAATAAATTATTTCGGAAACCTCAGAAAGCTGACATAAAATTCAACAGGCGTTTCTCTGATAGTTGTGAAACTTCTAATTGTGAAAGGAAAGGTCTGGTTTTGGGAGTCTACGATGGGGATTGTGATGAACCTGTTTTCACCAAAGCTGCTCAAAAATTCAATGATCACATTGGAGGTAAATTATTCGATTTAGTGAAAGCTGCTGGCCCCGAACTCATTCATGAAGGAACGGCAAAAATTTTCACAAATCTCTGCAATGACTTCTGGGTGGTATCTGTAGCAGGATTAGGAAAGCTCAAACGTGGTTACAACGAAGTAGAAGCCATTGATGAAGGTTTAGAAGCAGTGCGTGTTGCATCTGCAATTGGATCCCTCAAAGCGAAAATGAATGGGGCTACAAGAATTTTTGTAGAAGGTATGGGATATCCAGAACAGGCTGCAGAGGGTGCATCTCTTGCTTTATGGAGATATCAAGAAAATAAATCTAGAGAACATTGGAAGCCTGTGCCAACTGTTGAAATGTACGACGAATGCGACAGTGAACATTTTCAAAGGGGGTTATTCAAGGCTGAATCTCAAAATTTTGCTAGACGATTGTGTGATACTCCAGCTAATCAAATGACTCCTCTTCACTTTGCTCAAGAAGCTGTAAACGAACTTTGTCCTTGTGGAATCAAAGTTTTAGTTCATGATAAAAATTGGATCGAAAATAAAAAAATGAACGCCTTTCTAACTGTTGCAAGAGGATCTTGTGAACCCCCTGTCTTTTTAGAAATTTCTTACTGTGGGGGTCCTACAGACCAGAAACCTATACTTTTTGTAGGAAAAGGAATCACTTTCGACAGTGGAGGTTTGTGTTTGAAAAGTTGTCAATATTTGGAGAGATTCAGGGCTGATATGACAGGAGCAGCAGCAATCGTGGCTGCAATACGTGCAGCATCCACTTTAAGTCTTCCTATCAATTTGGAAGCTTGCATTCCATTGTGTGAAAATATGCCGAGCGGAATGGCAATGAAATGTGGAGATGTAGTCACTGCGCTTAATGGAAAGACGATTATGATAAGTAACACAGCCCACGAAGGACGAGTAATTCTTGCCGATGCGCTTTGTTACGGACAGCAAATGCATAAACCCAGATTAGTAGTGGATGTGGCAAGTTTAACAAGTGGAATTAGGGCTGCTCTAGGATCAGCAGCAACAGGTGTTTTTTGTAATTCGCAGACAATGTGGTCCCAAGTTCGAAAAGCTGGAGTTATTTCAGGGGATCGAGTATGGCGTATGCCCCTATGGAAGTTTTTTACTAAAAGAGTTACCAATTTTAAAACCCATGACGTGAACAACCAGGGACTAGGTCATGGAGCGCCATGTTTAGCTGCAGCGTTTCTTCAAGAATTCATCGAATGTGTTGATTGGATTCATTTTGATACTGGTGGTGTCGGTTTTAAAGCAGAACATAAAATCTATCCATATTTATACAAAGGAAGAATGACAGGTCGTCCAACAAGAACTCTTATACAACTTCTTTATCAATTGGCTTGTCCGTCAGAAGCACAAAGAGAACTTAAGTGAATTATAAGCGTGCTTTGTTGTATTGTTGAGGTGAATATTGTTCCGTGGTATCATTAAATGGACTCTCCCTCCCAGTTGTATTCATTAACACCTTGAAATGACTTTTCCCACCAGGCAAATGATACTTCTCCGCAAATACTCCATGTGAATATATTAAATTTTCACACAACAAAGTTCAAACTGAAAAAGAGGTCTGGAGGGTAATGCATGTTGAAATATTCTTGAAGCCTGAGTACATTCAGTTATACAAGAAATGAAAAAAGTATCTATTTATTGAAATAATTTGTGGGAGGTCTTTGCATGTTTATGAAAGTTTACTAAGGATTTTGTCTCCCAGTTACTGAAACATAAAACAATAAGAAATTTTTTTAATCATGAAAGAACAAACAATTTCTCAACATGAAACTTTCTGAAACGATTTGGCCCCTGACAAATAAGTGCACAACTTTTTAGGCAGGGGCATTTCTTCTGTTCATTATTTAAGAAATTTGTTCTAATTGTTTTATGTTTTTTAGATACAAAAATCAAAATAAAAAAAAAGTGAAGAAAAAGAACAATCCGTTATGTTTATTACTACTATTCTCAATATCTTATATCTTAAGCATAATCCGTTTTCACATTTTCGAAGAACAATGATGTATCTCCTCAATTTTGGAGAAATATATAGAGTGTTTCAAAAAGTGTGCCAAAAATTCTTATCAGAATTTGAAAATAACTTTTGTTTTTCAAATTACAATCCGTTTTATTCAATAATTTCTGGGTTCTTTAGAATTTTCTGAATTTATGTCGTCAAATTCATGAAATCTGTCTCATAACAATAATCTGTGTTCAATCATTATCAGTGGATATGATTACGTTTCTATTTCACAGAAGGAATCGATATTATAATTTATCCTTAATTCCTTCCTTTCTTATTTATTTTATATAAGCTCATCTACCCTAGGGTTTCTCGCGTCCGAGTTATGGTGAAAAATTAACCCTAATGAACTTATCCACGTTTAATGACAGGAGACTTCGTGATGATATCTCATCATAACCTTGCGTGCTCTTCACCACTTTTTCGGTGTCGACACCTAAGCGGTCTCTTTAGGTTGAACCTGGACGACGATCTTCGAGGTCACGCTTACAAGCTGAGAGAAAAGAATTTGAGAACATCCCAGAGACAAAATTTGTGTTTTTTAGGTCGAACTAAGCTCGGTTCCGAGGGGGCGCTAAAATAATTACATAAATATTTTAGCAGATGGTGTTTTGATTGGGGGCTGCTACATTTACCATCGCCCAGAATACCATTACCTTTTGGCTTTTAAAGATCTACGAGTCACACTTTAAGTCCTGCTAATTCAAATTTCCCCATGGAAAAGTTCGAACAAAGTGCTATCGAAACGGCATCAAATAAACCATCCACATGACTATGTTATGTGGATGATACTTCTGTCGTTTAGAGTCACGGAGATGAAGAATTTAAAGCTTTGCTTAACCCATCTTAACAGTAGGAAACACAATTTTCAATTCACTATAGAAATTGAAAACGGCAGTGCTCTACCCTTTCAGACGTCTCAGTAACTAGAAAGCGTAAAGGGAAACTAGGACTCAGGGTTTATTGAAAACCAACAGATATCTACATAAAGATTCCAATCGCACAACAGAACGGGAAGTTATCAAAACATTTCTTACCATACATCCCTAAGGTTGCAGATAGAATTGCTAGATTACTGAAGAGACAACATCGAGAATGACTATAAGACACAAGAACTTGACCAAATGATCAGAACTACTGTATCTTTTGAGAGCTTTCCATGTGGGTGCTATGTCAATGTCTGTGTCATCATTTCTTGGATGACATTCTGTTACTCTCGCCAAGGGCCACGTGTTGGGGTTGATTTCATCCTGTTTCAGTAACAGTCCCCATATTCTGAGTTGTTTTCAATATTTTTCCATTTAGTGCGTTGTTGAGGGCGAGAAAGATATTCGGTGGACCATTTTTTTCCAGAAGTCATTTCTGATGTTCTGAATTGTCTTCCATCTATCAGTTTAATTATGGGGAAGCCTATCTCCTTCGAGTGTGGGTGATGTTGGCAGAGAGAGCAATGGTCTCCCGATGAGAAAGTGACCCGTTGACTTGGCTCGGGGCTAATTTTTCACTTCGTCTTCTGCTGAATGATGTAATGTGGGAATTATCAGATTGGTGGCATTCTGCAGTAGTTGATCTGGGCACGTCCAACATAGGTCGTTGCTGATATTATATACCCCGAGTGATCAAATCGGCGTGATTATTCGCTGATTGGACGTGATACCACATTGCATTGTGAATTGAGTATTTTATATCTGGAACTTCACTTTCAACAAACGTTGGTAGCCTTGTGGAGTCAGCAGTTATCCAAGAGAGTGCGTTCGTCGAGTCGGAATATGTATTGGTGCGAGAGGTTTTTGCTTCTGCTTTTAAGTTCGATAGATTTACTATCTTGTTTGATGTGAGAGCTGGGCTGCATTTTATGGACAGGTGGTGCGCTGTATGTTTATCGTCTTTAAATTTCTTCATAATTTTCTCATATTCGTCCCGGGCAGATGCATAAAGTTTTTCGGAGATATTGTCTGGACTTTTATCAGTTAATCTAATTTGTATATCCGCTTCATCGATGGCTTCCCTTATGTATCGGACTGCTTCTTTTTGGAAGCGGTAGGCCTTCTGGTTGATTTTATACTGTCCACTAAATCAGACGTAAAAATCCGCACAAGCGGAACATGCTCTAACAGACAGACGCAATATAGTTTTCTCAAAAACCAGCGCTTATTTCGAATATGAAAAGTTAACTTCTAGATCTTCAAAAGCCTGGGCGATGGTAAATGCAGTAGCTCCCAATCAAAATACCATTTGTAAAACAATTTTTGTAATTATTTTAGCTTCACTATGTCAAATTCTGGAGGGAAAAGCAAAATTTTAGAGGTGGCTTGGCAATTTAGGGGAGGAACGTTCCCCCAGTTCCCCTCCGCCCTGGATCCGCGCCTGGAAGTTAGAAGACTACTTCTTGACTTTATAATGTAGTGAAAACCGTTTCGCGATATCTTCTCTCGTTTTAAAGATATACCCTCTTCTTCTTCCTTCCCTTTTCCCACCTATGTGGGGTCCGGTCTCCTTGTCAATTTGCGCCAGATCTCTCGGTTCTGGGTTGTCTCAGCCGTGCTGTTCAGGGTTCGTAAGTCCTTTTGAATTGTAGACCACCATGTGGATTTTGGTCTGCCTCTCCCTCTTGGTGTTTCGGGAAGATTTAGGGCAATGTTGACAACATGGTTCATTCCTCTTCTCTGCGTGTGCCCTTACCACCTTAATCTATTTTTGAGAAGCTTATCTTGGATTGGGGCGCTTCTATTTCAGCATCTGATGTTATAAGTGAACCTAGATATTTGAATCTTGTCACCTTTGTAAGGGGGGTGCCATCTATGTAAATTTCTGCGTCTTGGGGTTCAGCTGTAGTCGCAAACTGACAGTACATATATTCAGTTTTACTCCGGCTGACGCGGAGGCCGTTCCGTTCTAAGGCTCTGATCCACGACGTGAGCTGTGTTTGCATCTCTCCTGCTGACCTGAAGCTATACCCAAATTTTGATTTTGTCGATTTAGAAAATGTGTCATAACTTTGATTTAGAAAATATCTAAAAACGGTAAAATCTTTTTGCAGGCACTTTTTTCGATGAAAATACGATAAAATATTATGTTTTATTATATAAAAGATAAAGAACAACTTCTCTTTTTTAAACACGAATGTTATCCTTTTTGATTTCATGTAATACAAAAAGTAATAATCATCATAATTATTCAATTTCTGAATCTATTTACCTACCAGGTGGACCTCAAAATGAGTAAAAGGTTTCATATAAAAATAGGTCTTCAATCGAGCCGTTTTGGAGATATGAGCGATTTTCCTTCCATATCAATCCATGAAGGAAATACGTACTGTTTCGAAGACTCAATGAAAGTACGTGATTGTGCGCATTCAGCAGAGAAAACTGTTACGGAACTGTTACCAAATATTTATGATTATCTGCTGAACGTTGAGCTATCTATGTAACATTGTGGGTAGCGGTCGTCATTTTTAGTAGCGTACCTGACAAAATTAACAATTTGTGGTGTCAGGTTCTCACTCTTGAAGTAATAAATATTGAGAAATATCCCCCTACGCGTCGATTTCTATATTCGAAATTTGAGAAATGCTGGCAGTTTTGAAGTTGGAGGTTTGTTTATACCATCAACAATTTTTTTCTATTTGAAAAATATTGCTTGTGATATATCGCATCAAAGGTAATTCGATGACCAATTCAGTTATGTGAACGAAAATCAAATTTTACCTTGAAATTCTTCCAATAAAAATGTTAGGATGAAAAATAAAGTATACACGAGTTGAAAACAGCTGCGAATTAATGTATAAGATCGCAAATAAAACAATAAGCAGATAAATACCCATATACATACATATTCCTATTTGAAAAAAAAACAGTAGCAGAGGGCTGGGGAGTGCAAAGAGAGAGAGATTTCAAATTTAAAAAAAGGTAGTGAGACCTGCTTTCGAAATCACAAATCCATGGATTCCCCTTAATAATAATTAGGAAAAGAATAATTCAGTACTCACCAATCACAAATTTTCAATAAAAAACAGCAAGAACAATTCTACTTTTAGCCACATCGCTGAATAGGTAATCAACTAACCTTTCATTTGATGTATCATAATCTTTATATCAACATTTGATACAATAAAGTAAAGGGATGCGGGACGTATAGTGGTGAGAAATATCAAATTCAAAAAAGCATACGATCAATTGCTTTTGAAATTGAAAATCGACGGTTGCGAGGATTGTCTTTAATCATTCTTCGTACAAGAATTATTGACGAGTTACGTTACTTTTTTGACACGCTGTATATATGAATAGCATGCACTCTACTATACTGGACGAGTAGTAATAACAGTCTAAATGACTTGTAGAAAATAATTTAGTTTTATGTTACTCACCACAAGCATCTCTCCGAAGGGTTACCAAGATTATTAAGAGTCCTCATGGGATTGTCACTGGGAGATATCTCGATGAGTGAATAAATGTTTACTATCCCAATAAATTATTGCATAATATACTTTTAGTTCTAGATTTGGTTTTTTTTCATCAATGGAGACTATATTAAATTTTCAAAACATTTTTTTTTCGGGATATTTCATATTTGTCTTAGAATATGGGGGTTCAGTTCATTCTTTTTTTTCGGAAATCCCTCGTATTTGGCCACTCCCACGTCCTGATAGTTTCCATATTTTTCCTTTCCCTTTTTTTTTTCCACATATAATCCATCCATTTCCATTTTAATGTGAATCAGTTTTGGAACTTCGAGAGACCGTAAACTTGAATGTGAAAACCGATGATTAGAGTGTTAAATTTTCTTCAAAGGAGTGAAATTGGACTGAAAGTGATTCCAAAGGAATGAACCCACATCACAAAAGCTCTTTCATCAAACCAGGAAGAAGATCCAAGGTCAGTCCTTTCCTTCATCTACCTTAAAATTTATTTTCAAGGGATTTGCATTTTGATTCAATAAATATTTCAATTAAATCGGTCATATTGTGTACAGATATAGAAAATGGAGTATAAATTTTTAATACACGAAACTTTTTCAACTCCCATTCGGATGAAAGGAATTAAAAGTTTTTTCTGCTAATTTCATATTGAATTCTTTTCAAAGAGTTCATCATTATGCAAGCAAAGCTTCCTGAAAATTCAAAATGGTAGAATGAATCATCATTTTTCAAGAAGCTTTAGAGACTAGGGGTCGGTTTCACAAAACTTTGATTGCACTGTTAAATTAATTGGAGCCACTGCGATTCGTTAACATTTTGAAACGAGGTATTTGATTGGTTCGAATTGACGTAAGGTTTTTTGATCGCACAATCAGAGTTTTGTGAAACCCACCTTAGGTGTTTTAAAATAAATTAAAAATACAGGGATTTTATAATAAGTTATATTTGGATTGATTTGACTCATTCAATATAATGTTGAGTTATTAAACAATTAGATTTTCAAGCAATTCACTGATTTGATATGATTCTTATTATTAACTCAATGAATTATTTCAATAGTTAACAAGAGTAAATTATATATAAAAGGCACATATCCAAAACCACAAGATTACAGTTTCTGGGAAACTAACTTCAAATTTGAGTGCCAGCAAAACATCGACTTCTTTCGATACAGAAAATGTGATGCTTCGGTCACATTTCATTTTTTGCTTATGTTATTCGAAGCAGACTCATAGTTATGGCTTTGTGCAGATGATATTCTGAAGAATATTGAAATAGAATGTAACTGCAGATGTTGTCAGAAAAATAACCTCTTTGCTAATATTGGACCAACAGAGCTATCATGAGCTAATTTTCTCTTTAGTACATTTCGTTCCTCTTCCATAGTACTCCTTATCTTCTGTGGTAATGGTAACTTAGATCCTGGTGTAGGAGCAGGTTTGTTAGAAAAGAAAGGCATCTGTAAACATTGTGTACAGTTTTTCCTTTTGAGTGGATTCAACACTAAAATATTTTCCAGGACACTCAATAAATCATCTGCAGCAGCAGTAAAAATATTCTTCAGTGGAATAGGTGTGAATGGCTTGAATTCTATATAATCTATCAGGGATTTCATGCCTGGCCAGTTTTCTTGAGTTGGATTACCAAACACTGTGAATATTTTAGTTAATTGGTCTAGATCTGATTCACCAGGAAATAATGGTACTCTCAACAATAACTCGCCCAAAATACAGCCCACTGCCCACATATCGACACCTATTCCATATTGTTTAGCTCCAAATAAAAGCTCTGGAGCCCTATACCATCTAGTAACAACTTGGTGTGTTAGAAGCCGAGATGGTGAACCGAATAATTTTGCTAGACCAAAATCACCAATCTTGAGAACACCTTCAGCATTAACAAGTAAATTATTGGGTTTGAGGTCCCTATGGAGCATCCAATTCATGTGTAAATATTCTAATCCTTGAAGAGTTTGTATAGTATAAGATTTTATATGAGCCGTAGTGAGAATTAATGTTGTATCTTTAATTATTACCTCTAAGTCAGTATCCATAAAATCGAACACTAGTGATATATTAGATAGATGTCCAAATACATCCAAAAGACACATCAAATTTTCATGGTTTAATTCTTGCAACAATTTTATCTCTCGAAGTGCTGTTCGATTCACACCATCTTTCACCTCCTGTTTACTGCCAATTTTAATTTTTTTTACAGCAACTATACTGCCAGTTTGTAAATTTTTGGCTTTGAAAACTGTAGCAAATTGACCTTCTCCCAAGAATTTTATTTTGTCATACTTTCTTTTCCTGTGATACATATTTTTTGCAGATTAATGACTTTAATCATGTGAATATCTGATTTGAATTTGGGTTCAAACCATGTTTCAAACGAACAATTACTCTTAACACAGAACATCAGCTCTTATAGATTCTAGGTTAGGTTAGGACCATAGAAGTACTATAAAAACCGATTTCAAGCGAATAACCTGGTCCTCATTGGTAATTACCATAGAGATAGTATAAGAGGAGGAGCGATTTCGTAACTGAAACGGGACCAGGTCCGCCACATTGGTACGACACATTTGTCAAGCGGTCGTTAACCCTGATGTTTCGTGTTCGGTTGTGAGTTTTGTGAAAATTATTTATATTTGAAGGACAATCTTTGTAGAACTAATTGAACAAAATGGTTTCTTGTGCTGTGCGAAGTTGCTGTACCCGGGATGGCGTGGATAAGAAGAAATCATCAGGAATTACATTTCATAGGTTAATATCAACAATGTACAGGGTCGGTTTAAGTAGATTTGATGTCTGATACTAGAAATTCCTTTTTATATTCATTTAGAGATTTGAAGAATAAAAAGGGTCTTCAATACCCTTCAGAGGATGTCACCAAAATAGGATGTTTAATGAATTTGTTTCATCAAACATCTTCTCATTTTTAATTGATCACAATTTTGATCAGTTTTTTGGATAATCATCGATTATTATTGATCAGAAGCATAATAAGGAAATATTACAATATAAGAATGATTTCTCTCTTCAAGTATAAAGTTGACAAATCAACTAGTATTAGGCACCAAAATAACAAAATTGTACTGTTTAAGGGACAGTAAAACTGTTAATTGGGTAAAATTTTTGTTTGTGAAAGGAAAACTTAGTTATTGAATATGAGAGAATGTTTGGAGCATTCAAATATTTCTAAGATTTGATGTGTTTCCTGTCATCATAAGAATTGGAAATATAAATTTTTTTTAACTAGGTGTACATATTTTAATATATATATATATGTATATTATATAATTTTTTATATTCATTATTTATATTTTATATAAATTTTTCACCTTATACAACTTCCAAAGATGTTATTGAATATCACTAGTTGTTTCTGCTAATTAAAGAAGACAAAATTTCCCTTAACATTAGAAAAACTCAGAAGAATTCAATCTCCATTAAAAATGTTCTCGAAATAAAATAAGTATTGTTTTAGTATATAAACTGTTGAAATTCATTTTTATTTTATGAATGTTAAAAATCATGATGTATATTCTGCTTCATCCATAAATTAGCCTGTAATTTATTTAGTCCGACCCTGTCCAATTTGTGGTTTTGTGGCCGAAACCGCCACATTGGTACGACACTTTGCCCCGCCCAGTGGACCCGTTTTATGTGGAAATCGTTGAATGCAACAGCGTCTCCTTCTATACTATCTCTATGGTAATTACCAACTAGGACCAACTGCATTCAAGCGACTTCGGTCATTGTAGGTTATAATCATTTTACAAGGAGTATCCCTGAAGGCTATAACCGTAGATAACCGCAGGCAGGACCGTAGATAACCGCGGTCATTACTGGTTATTCGCTTGAAATCGGTTTATACGTATCGTACGTCTATGGTTAGAACTCAACAAAATAGGAACAGATAAGCCTTATTCGGGTTGAAATGTCAGAAACGTTCTCAAATTACTCCGAACTGATGCGCAATCATTCCGGTACCTGGGACCCGAAAGCATCAATCCCCTTTATCCTACGTTCCAGAAAATAGAATTCCAAGACTGAAATCTCGTAAACCTATTTGGTCGAATAACTTTCTGAATTCGAACTTCAGTTACAACGAAATCTGGAAATCCGAATGGGATGTATGTTCTTTATCTAATAAAGATCTAATATCTGTTCCATCGAATAAAGTTCCTGGTTTTAACCTTCCCAGGAGAATATGGTCCCTTCTTAATCGAATAAGAACAGGTCATGGTCGTACCAACAGCATGCTTTTCAAGTGGAATTCGGTTGATAGTCCTAATTGTGAATGTGGTGAATCAGAGGAAACAGTTGAACACCTAATTAATAATTGTTCGATTTATAAATTCCAAGATGGCATTAGAGCCATACACAATATATCAAACTCAGTTTTGCGATGGGTTTAAAATTTCAGATCAATTTGATGAAGTATAAATTGAATTCTCTTGCTGTTCTGGCTTTTTTTATTTTCAGGTTGGAGTTTGTGTTTGGAAATCCTTCCTCCGAAGAGCCGTCCCGCTGATCGTGATGTCCTTCTATATAGAATATTCAGATACAACAATTTTATTTTATTTTTTTAACGGGGAGACAGGTTTTTTCGGCTGAGGTTTTTTCCCCTGGCTCTATAGTATCGTATGATACTGGTGATGAAAGTATCGTATGATACTATAGTATCATACGAAGAATGTTGTGGTACCCCGTTCCTTTTTTTTACCTCAGCTTAGGTTCTTTTTGTTTCAACATTTATTGTATTATTTTAGCTCTTTTATTCAAAAGAATATATATATATCTGTAATAAAAACTACAGTGTACTGAAAATCGACTACAATTTTTGGCTAGTTTCTCAATACTGACACCCAGGGAGTAAAGTCCTAGAAACCTCACTTGATCGACATATTCAAGGGTACCCCCACACACTTTAATAACAAATGGAGAAGCCCTGACTGAGTCCTGAATATGAAAGTTTATTACTTGAGTCTTCTACATGTTCACCATCAATGAGTTTGACCTGCACCAATCAGTGAAACGCTGAACAAGTTCCTCACACAGAGCCTGTAATTCGCGAAGACTACCAGCTTTAACCGCCAGCGATGCATCATCAGCAAAGAGAACTAGAATGCAGTTAACAAGGAAATCTGGCAAGTCATTTATAAAAAGAATAAAAATCAGGGGTCCCAACACAGAACCCTGTGGAACACCCATGTTGATCCTGTATTGACTCGATGAAAACCCATTATGCATAACATACATGGACCGCTGGGACAGATAATTCGCTATCCAGTTCAGAAAAGTGCCCCTAAAACCCATTTGATAAAGTTTATCAATAATGAACTGCTGTAGAGAGTCAAAAGCACGGGATAAGTCAAAAAATATCCCAGCCACATATTCACCGTTATCTAAACAGTCATATATAAATTCAATGAACTCAGCACAGGCAGTTTGGGTTGATCTGCCCTCTCTAAATCCATGCTGTTGATTTGACAATATTGAAAACTTAGATAAAAATTTATACATTCTGTGATGAACAATCTTTTCGAAAACTTTGGATAGCTGATTCAATATAGAAATAGGGCGATAGTTGGCGATATCATTAATGGGACCCTTTTTGTGAACTGGTATGACCTTGGCTGTTTTTAGTATAGCAATAAAGTGATCAGAAGAAATTGACGAATTGAACAAGTAGCATAAATGCTCCACTATGAATGGTGAAACTATTTTCAGAACCTTTGTTGAAACTGTATCTGGACCCGAACCACCACTATTCTTCAAAGAATGTTTGGTATCCAGGATCTCATCCGAAGTAATTGGAAAGAAAAAAAGTTAGGTTCCAGCAACCTGAAGGTAGTTCAAGTTCCCGAAATACAGTGACCATAATAACTTCTCAAAGACTATCATTAATTTTGCCGAATGACTCAACAACTAATTTAGGATCGGAGATATCTTGACCATTGATAATCAAAGATGTACAGTCATTTTTTTTTGCTTGACTTACCAAGTACTTTATTAACCATTTTCCATACTGTCTTATTAATATTGTCAGATTTATCGATGACACTCTTATCATAGTCCAGCCTAGTTGTTCTGATCAAATTAGAATAGTCAGTTTTGGCAGTTTTATGTTTAAGGAGAGCTTCAGGTGTTTTCAGATTTTGAGTCAACCAATGTAGATTCCTCAACCGCTGTCTAGCCTCCACAATTGTAGAGTTAACCAAATTCGGACTTCCTTTGGATGAAGAACGTACAGTTTTCAATGGACATGCGATATCTATTAACGAATTTAGTATGTCGACAAAACAACTAAACTTCGCGTCAACCGAAGAATACTGGTACACGGTCCGAAATTAGCCTGCTCAACCAGCGTAGCAAGAGCGGCTAGACTGTCTTGTGACATTACTCTGTAAACCCTCAATTCGGAAGAAACTTGAGGGGCCATCGCAGGCATCAAGTAGTCCAGTATGAGTGTCCTGTGATCACTTAGGTGCGGTTCGCAAACAAAAACATTTGTGCAGTCATCTGTACCGTTTGAGACAATGTAGTCAACCTTCGTGGAAGAGGTAACTCCATTTCTGTTTGTGCTAACTCGTGTGGGTTCGATAGAGCCCAGGATCAGATTATATCTCGTGAACAGATCATCGAGTTGCCATTTTCTAGTGTCATCGGCGGTTAGATAGTTTATATTGAGATCTCCACACAAAAATAGGATATCGGATAAAGAGGAAGAGTAATTCAAAACATATTCTAAGTTCTTCATAAACAAAGAAAATTCACCCGAGGGAGGTCTGTAGACACTTAAAACACGTAATGTGACTTTTCCTAGCTTGATTTTGATTCCACAGATCTCACTGATTCTGGGAACCGAAAATTTATCTATATTAAGTGATTGCACTCGATAGTCAGAACGCACATACAAGGCACATCCTCCATGCTCATGCTTGGGTCTGCAGTAATAAGCAGCCAATCGGTAACCTTCCAGTGTCATAAGGTCGATTCTATCGGGAGAACACCAATGTTCCACAACACTTACGAAATCTGAGAAGATTGAACTAAGAAAAATTTCAAGTCTGTCTAACTTGTTCAAAATACACTGTATATTCAACCGGTGTGAACCTACCAGACCAAATCCATCAGACCGTTTGTCGGAAACGCCCGAACGCGGTGTCCAGTGACGTACGGATCTGCAGTAAGATGAATGGTGTAACACGGCTGATTCGCATAAATAATGAACAAGGGATGTCAAACTTTATTGAATTTCTATTAAAAAAAGACTTCTACAGGAAACGAGGGTTGATTTTAACGGAGCTATTTCGGAAAGATATGAAATATCAGTGATCCGCTATATAGGGAATATTTCGTTGGATCATTATATTATCACGGAAAATATCCGACGAGAGCATAATGACACTCGGCATGCGGAATTGTTATTTTAATGTAAATATTGCCTGGAAATTTCGTTCCCTTGCAAAGGGATCCAGGGGGTGAAATTTCATCCCCTATTTTGAAAAATTCGATATCTCGGAAAATACCAAACGGAGCACAATCAAACTCATTAGGTGTGACTATTATATCGATTCGAACATTTGATGAAAATTTTGTCCACTTGCAGAGGGAGCCAGGGGGTGAAATTTCATCCCCTATTTTGAAAAATTCGATATCTCGGAAAACACTCAACGGAGCACAATTAAACTCGGTACGTAGTACTGTTATACCGATTCGAACATCTGGTGAAAATTTCTTCCACTTGCAGAGGGAGCCAGGGGGTGAAATTTCATCCCCCATTTTGAAAAATTCGATATCTCGGAAAATACTAAACGGAGCACAATTAAACTCAGTAGGTGGGACTATTTATCGATTCGAACATTTGATGAAGATATCGTCAACTTGCATAGGGATCCAGGGGGTGAAATTTCATCCCCTATTTTGAACAATTCGATATCTCGGAAAATACTAAACGGAGCACAATTAAACTCGGTAGGTGTGACTATTATATCGATTCGAACATTTGGTGAAAATTTCGTCCACTTGCAGAGGGAGCCAGGGGGTGAAATTTCATCCCCTATTTTGAAAAATTCGATATCTCGGAAAATACTGAACGGAGCACAATTAAACTCGGTACGTCGTACTGTTATACCGATTCGAACATTTGGTGAAAATTTCGGCCACTTGCAGAGGGAGCCAGGGGGTGAAATTTCATCCCCTATTTTGAAAAATTCGATATCTCGGAAAATACTTAACGGAGCACAATTAAACTCAGTAGGTGGGACTATTATATCGATTCGAACATTTGATGAAAATATCGTCAACTTGCATAGGGATCCAGGGGGTGAAATTTCATCCCCTATTTTGAAAAATTCGTTATCTCGGAAAATACTCAACGGAGCACAATTAAACTAGGTACGTAGTACTGTTATACCGATTCGAACATTTGATGAAAATTTTGTCCACTTGCAGAGGGAGCCAGGGGGTGAAATTTCATCCCCTATTTTGAAAAATTCGATATCTCGGAAATTACTCAACGGAGCACAATTAAACTCGGTACGTAGTACTGTTATATGGATTCGAACATGTGGTGAAAATTTTTTTCACTTGCAGAGGGAGCCAGGGGGTGAAATTACATCCCCTATTTTGAAAAAATTCGATATCTCGGAAAATACTCAACGGAGCACAATTAAACTCGGTACGTAGTACTGTTATACCGATTCGAACATTTGGTGAAAATTTCGTCCACTTGCAGAGGGATCCAGGGGGTGAAATTTCATCCCCTATTTTGAAAAATTCGATATCTCGGAAATTACTCAACGGAGCACAATTAAACTCGGTACGTAGTACTGTTATATGGATTCGAACATGTTATGAAAATTTTGTCCACTTGCAGAGGGAGCCAGGGGGTGAAATTACATCCCCTATTTTGAAAAATTCGATATCTCGGAAAATACTCAACGGACAAAATTTTCACCACATGTTCGAATCCATATAACAGTACTACGTACCGAGTTTAATTGTGCTTCGTTTAGTATTTTCCGAGATATCGAATTGTTCAAAATAGGGGATGAAATTTCACCCCTGGATCCCTATGCAAGTTGACGATATTTTCATCAGATGTTCGAATCGATATAATAGTCCCACCTACTGTGTTTAATTGTGCTCCGTTTGGTATTTTCCGAGATATCGAATTTTTCAAAATGGGGGATGAAATTTCACCCCCTCGCTCCCTCTGCAAGTGGACGAAATTTTCACCAAATGTTCGAATCGATATAATAATCCCACCTACTGAGTTTAATTGTGCTCCGTTGAGGATTTTCCGAGATATCGAATTTTTCAAAATAGGGGATGAAATTTCACCCCCTGGCTCCCTCTGCAAGTGGACAAAATTTTCATCAAATGTTCGAATCGATATAATAGTCACACCTACCGAGTTTAATTGTGCTCCGTTCAGTATTTTCCGGGATATCGAATTTTTCAAAATAGGGGATGAAATTTCACCCCCTGGCTCCCTCTGCAAGTGGCCGAAATTTTCATCAAATGTTCGAATCGATATAATAGTCACACCTACCGAGTTTAATTGTGCTCCGTTCGGTATTTTCCGAGATATCGAATTTTTCAAAATAGGGGATGAAATTTCACCCCCTGGCTCCCTCTGCAAGTGGACGAAATTTTCACCAAATGTTCGAATCGATATAATAGTCACACCTACCGAGTTTAATTGTGCTCCGTTCAGTATTTTCCGAGATATCGAATTGTTCAAAATAGGGGATGAAATTTCACCCCCTGGATCCCTATGCAAGTTGACGATATCTTCGTCAAATGTTCGAATCGATATAATAGTCCCACCTACTGAGATTAATTGTGCTCCGTTTAGTATTTTCCGAGATATCGAATTTTTCAAAATGGGGGATGTAATTTCACCCCCTGGATCCCTCTGCAAGTGGACGAAATTTTCACCACATGTTCGAATCCATATAACAGTACTACGTACCGAGTTTAATTGTGCTCCGTTCAGTATTTTCCGGGATATCGAATTTTTCAAAATAGGGGATGAAATTTCACCCCCTGGATCCCTTTGCAAGGGAACGAAATTTCCAGGCAATATTTACATCAAAATAACAATTCCGCATGCCGAGTGTCATTATGCTCTCGTCGGATATTTTCCGTGATAATGTAATGATCCAACGAAATATTCCCTATATAGCGGATCACTAATATTTCATATCTTTCCGAAATAGCTCCGTTAAAATCAACCCTCGTTTCCTGTAGAAGTCTTTTTTTAATAGAATTTCAATAAAGTTTGAAATCCCTTGTTCATTATTTATGCGAATCAGCCGTGTTACACCATTCATCTTACTGCAGATCCGTACGCCACTGGACACCGCGTTCGGGCGTTTCCGACAAACGGTCTGATGGATTTGGTCTGGTAGGTTCACACCGGTGTATATTCACATGGGCGCCCGCAGAATTTTTTTTCAGGGGGGGCAAAAAAATTTGTAAAAAAACAATAAAGCGCATGCGACATCAGTATTCCATTTCTTTCTATTTCGTTTTTATATTTATGCATGAGCGCCCGCAGAATTTGTTAAAAATGAGTTTTCCATCTCAACAAAAATATAAGGTGATATGTATAAGATTATACAGTAACTGTTTTTAAACAAATCACAATCCATGAAAGAATATTAACAGGAAAATGAAATTACATTACATTCGTATGGCACACATGCAGATACACAAAAATATAATTATATAACAAACAGTGCACATACACACAGCGAAAAATGAAATACAAATAATATGAAGAAAGGAATGAAATAAATTTTATGATTGCTAATAACTAAAGACACATCAACCAGTAATAACAAAATGAAAACAAATATACATATACGCTCGATAAAATAATATTCATATATATATATATATATATATATATATATATATATATATACAGGGTGTACCAAGTTCGACGGCCTATTAGGCGTTTCTGAAGAACTAGACTTATTTGAAATCTGAAAATTGGGATTATGATATTGTTTGACATTATCTACCGAGCTAAAATATTCTTGGAGCCTGACCACTTTCAGTTATACAGGGAGCGAAAAAAAAATTTTCAAAAATTTTTTTTTCTGTTTTTTTCTTTTTGAATTTGATAGAGTATGCAATTCTGAATACATTCGTACTCAAATCGTTGCATTCGTCGAAATACTTTCAAAAATATCGGGAAAAACCTGAATAAAAAGAGAGAAAAGAGTATTCGGTATTATGTTTGTTATTCCTAATCTAGATATCTTAAGCATAAACCATTTTCACATTTTTGAAGTTGAAGAATGTGGAAATATTGTACATTTCTAGAATTTTGAAAAACTCATCACAGGGTGTTCCAAATATTGGGTCAAAAATTGGGATCAAGATTGGCCCATAACTTTCGTTTTTCAAATTAGAACCCTACTTTTTTATGATTGCGTTGGATTGTACAAAGAAAAATGATGATAATGTTTCAAAATGTTCATGCTCCTAAAATTGATAATTCTTAAGTTATTTAGGATTTTCTGATTTTATGTCGTACGAAGCGTCAAATTCATTAAATCTGTTTAATATCAACTATGACCTTGGTCATAGAAGATAAATTATTTCAATAACTCACTAGTGACACACACCTTTTTGTTCAATTAATTCATCATTGTTGTTATGGAACAGATTTTATTAATTTGACGCAATATACGACATGGAATCAGAAAATACTAAATAACTCAAGAATTATTAATTTTAGAAGTATCAACATGATAGAACATTATCATCATCTTTCTTCGCAGAATCCAACGCAATCATAAAAAAATAGGGTTCTAATTTGAAAAACGAAAGTTATGGGCCAATCTTGATCCCAATTTTTGACCGAACATTTAGAACACCCTGTGACGAGTTTTTCAAAATTCTAAATATGTAAAATATTTCCACTGTCTTCGACTACAAAAACGTGAAAACGGTTTGTGGTCAAGATATCTAGATTAGAAATAGCAAACATTATACCGAATACTCTTATCTACCTTTTTTTTTATATTTCGGAAAGTATTTTGACGAATGCAACGATTTCAGTAGGGATGTATTCAAGTGTGTGTCATTAGTGGAATAATTCATCTTCTATGACCAAGGTCATAGTTGATATGAAACAGATTAAATGAATTTGACGCTACGTACCACATAAAATCAGAAAATCCTAAATAACTCAAAAATTATCAATTTTAGGAGCATTAACATGTTAGAACACTATCATCATTTTTCTTCATACAATCCAACGCGATCATAAAAAAATAGGGTTCTAATTTGAAAAACGAAAGTTATGGGCCAATATTGATCCCAATTTTTGACCCAACATTTGGAACACCCTGTGTTGAGTTTTTCAAAATTTTAAAAATGTACAATATTTCCACAGTCTTTGACTTCAAAAATGTGAAAACGGTTTGTGCTTAAGATATGTAGATTAGGAATAACACACATAATACCGAATACCCTTTTCTCTCTTTTTCTTCAGATTTTTCTCGATATTTTTGAAAGTATTTCGACGAATGCAACGATTTGAGTACGAATGTATTCAGAATTGCATACTCTATCAAATTCAAAAAAAAAAAACAGAAAAATAAAATTTTGAAAATTTTTTTTTTCGCTCCCTGTATAACTGAAAGTGGTCAGGCTCCAAGAATATTTTAGCTCGGTAGATAATGTCAAACAATATCAAAATCCCAATTTTCAGATTTCAAATAAGTCTAGTTCTCCAGAAACGCCTAATAGGCCGTCGAACTTGGTACACCCTGTATATATATATATATATACATATATATATATATATATATATATATATATATATATATATATGAATATTATTTTATTTATATATAGGTGATGCCCACCAGGATGTATCTGAAACATATAGCAAAGAAAGATATACCATCTGATCGGTGCCGAAAATGACTTCAAGCTCCCGAATCAATACAGCATGTGACATCTTCATGCTCAATTATGGCACCTAGGGAGTATTTCGAGAGACACAACGCCATGGCCAAGTTGTATCATCAACAGATCGCACTCCGGTTTGGTCTGATTAATGATGAGGTTGAGCAACATCTATACCAGCCTCAGGCTTTTCTGGAAAATGATAAGTGCAAACTTTACTGGGATGTCACAATGATCACTACCCATGGCGTGGCTCACAATCGACCAGATATAACGATTTTCGATAAAAAGGAGAATACGTGCCTGCTGCTTGATGTAACTATACCAGCAGATGAGAACATCGCTAAAGCTTACACCGAAAAGCTCAGCAAATATGGAGATCTGGCATTCCAACTGAAAGAACTCCACAAATTGAAATCTATGAGCATACTGCCTCTGATAATATCAGTGAATGGGTTGGTTGAGAGACATCTTGTCGAGAACACCGAGCGACTTGGGTTGGATAAGAAACTCATATCTCATGCACAGAAGCAGGTCATCCTTCAGACTGTTCGGATAGTGAGAAAGTTCTTGCAGAATTCGTAGCGAGTTACTGGCGGCCTTGACATGTACCGCCCGGCTGACGGTGAATAAAATCCCGAAGAAACGGTGGAAAAAAATATATATATATATATATATATATATATATATATATATATATATATATAATATAAGGATAAATAATGAGGGATCGGTGAAATACATGGAAAAGATTTATGTCCATTAAATCTTTTCCATGTATATATATATATATATATATATATAATTCACTGGAGAAATACTAGTCGGAGAAAAATACGAAAAGGATACGGGTGTTTCGACTAATTGAGTAAATAATGTCAATTTGTACTAATAGCTCTATATATTTCGTCAAACTTTGTAGACATCTTCAGGAGCTTACTGTAAAAAAACATAATTTAACATCTATATTTGTTTACATTTACGGTCACTTACAATACTAAGACATTAATGGGCATAACAGCTTTGTGACTGTATACTCACATTACATGACCAACCAAAAACAAGAACAAAAAGAAGTTATGACATCACAATATAATTCTATGTCCGCCAGACCTTCATTTTCGTTCCACTGTCATGTAAATTTTCCATGTTTTGAAACATCCAAGAAATAATAAATAAAGTATTGTTCGATTATATTAGGAGGATATATGCAGAAGATGTTCTTTTTCACAAAGCTGTTATGCCCATTAATGTTTTAGTATTGTAAGTGACCGTAAATGTAAACAAATATAGATGTTAAATTATGTTTTTTTACAGTAAGCTCCTGAAGATGTCTACAAAGTTTGACGAAATATATAGAGCTATTAGTACAAATTGACATTATTTACTCAATTAGTCGAAACACCCGTATCCTTTTCGTATATATATATATATATACATATATATATATATATATATATATATATATATATATATATAAATGAATTTCAAGGCTATTCGACTAGATTTATTGGTAGGGCGAAATGAAGGTCAATTCGTTCTCAAACTCTATATTTCGTCCCCAGTTTGGGACATCTTCAGGAGTAAGAAGCTATGACATATATAAGTGTTGAATAAAAAAACGAGAAGGATCTCAATGTTCCCATATCATTGGAACATCAAGTCGTCACAAGTTAAAAAATATCAAAAATATATCGGTTTAGGAATCAGGATTAGAAAATTCGTGCTGGAAAACTACGTCGTAATCATTGACCTATTATACCTACTATATTTGTATAATAGGTCAATGGTCGTAATATTCACACCAGTATATTACGTAATATTACGTAATATTACGACCATTGACCTATTATACAAATATAATAGGTATATAATAGGTCAATGATTACGACGTAGTTTTCCAGCACGAATTTTCTAATCCTGATTCCTAAACCGATATATTTTTGATATTTTTTAAATAGTGACGACTTGATGTTTCAATGATATGGGAACATTGAGATCCTTCTCGTTTTTTGATTCACCACTTATATGTCATAGCTTCTTACTCCTGAAGATGTCCCAAACTGGGGACGAAATATAGAGTATGAGAACGAATTGACCTTCATTTTTCATTTCGCCCTACCAATAAATCTAGTCGAATAGCCTTGAAATTCATTTATACCTTTACGACTATTACTTCAATACAAATATCATATATATATATATATATATATATATATATATATATATATATATATATATATATGTATATATATATATATATATATATATATATATATATATATATATAGATTATGGATTTGAAATTATAAAGTGTATTAGATGGTAAAGTTCCTGTTGGAGTTGTCACTTGAGGATTACCCATCTGTTCTCTCTTTAAGATTTTTTTAATTAGAGGTGGAGGATAACCATTTTTAACAAAAATATCTTCTAGAATTCTAATATTATTATCATGAAAGTTTGGGTGAGATATCTTAAGTACTCTGTCTTTTAACTGATTGATGATCTTAATTTTCATATTATAACTATAAAAGGATAGATAGTTAATGTATCTATTTGAACTCATTGGTTTCCTATACCAATCAGTTGTCAGTATTTGGTTATGACTTCTGATTATTCTCATATCAAGAAAAGGTAATGAATGAGTTGATGGTTCTTCATGCTCTATAGTGAAATTTATGTTTGGATCTTCTTCATTAAAGATGTGTAAAACTTCATCATGCATATTTGCAGGGATAGCACAAACAATATCATCAACAAATTTCTTTAAAAATGGAAAATGGAAATGTAACTTTCGAACACAGTTTTCTAAAATATCATCCATGACGTATTGAGCAATTATAGGGGAAATATTAGCTCCCATTGGTGATCCTACATTCTGTTTGTAAAAGACGCCTTGAAAAGAGAAGTAATGTTGGTGAATAATGAGACCACATATATATATATATATATATATATATATATATAGAGAGAGAGAGAGAGAGAGAGAGAGAGAAACTTATTTGGGATAGCAGTCTAATTCAATAAGTGTACTCTTTTTTCCTTTACTTTCTCAAGCTTTCAGAATTTAATTATCCCTTTTTCAGGAGATGCTACAAAAATTAATGATATAATTTGGTTAGGTACAATAGAAAACGTATCTTACGAAATATGAGATTCTGAATATAGATGTTGAAAAGATGTATAAATTTTGGAACAGATTGTGAGAATATGAATTATTTGAGGAACTTTCAGAATTTGATTGAATCGTGACATCCTTCATTAGATGATATACCATAGAATTTGTTGGAAAATTATTGAAATGCGATATGATGATAAGAGGTTTTCCGTTGTGTTTTTTATACTGCGAGGTTGGTCGAATTGTTATGATTCGATTTCTTATCTATCCCAATTAATAGGGAGTACATGGAGCTCAGTTGATCAATATCGAATCATAACAATTCGACCAACCTCACAGTACAGAAAACCTCTTATCATCATATCGCATTTCAATAATTTTCCAAAAAATTCTATGGTATATCATCTAATGAAGGATGTCACGATTCAATCAAATTCTGAAAGTTCCTCAAATAATTCATATTCTCACAATCTGTTCCAAAATTTATACATCTTTTCAACATCTATAATCAGAATCTCATATTTCGTAAGATACGTTTTCTATTGTATATCATTAATTTTTGTAGCATCTCCTGAAGAAGGGATAAATAAATCCTGAAAGCTTGAGAAAGTAAAGGAAAAAAGAGTACACTTATTGAATATGGCGGTATTCTGCTTTTTCTTTGTAAGCTACGAATCTGTAATTTATCTATGGATCTGTATGTGGCTGACTTACAGATTCGTAAATTATGACATTCTGGAAGTTTTTCTGTAACTCTCGTATTAGAAGTGTCAATTTTGAACTACTCCCTAATAAGATCGTATCTACTTCGTAATAAGATCATAGAATAGAATTTATTTTCCTATCATTTTGGCTCGTAAGTATTGATTATTGGATATATTTATGTTCAATTCGTGTTCGTTACAACGAGAAAGAGAAATTTACAACCGAAGTACAAAGATGAATTACAAAAGTAGTTGAGTTTAGTAAAGTATTTTATATTCTGTGACTAAAACAAATCATTCAACATAACCTCACAATATACCTTTCGATATGTTTCCGATCACCTGTAAGCTACAGATTTATAGAAAGCGTCGAGAATCGTAATTGTCCTGTAAACTTATGAAAAGTTACAGATTCGCTTACAGATGAAAGCAGAATACCGCCATTAGACTGCTATCCCAAATAAGTTTCTCTCTATATAATCCAGTCAACTACCCTGATTATCTTCAGGGTATCGAAAAGGGACCTCTATGAAAATATCAGCTTCAAATAATAATATTTAGAGGTCGCTCATCAATTATTTCTATTTTGCCTACTAATAGCAGGGAAAATATTTCTTTTTTCAATAAAAAATTCCTAGAGCAGAAATCTATAGACGGATTTCTTTGTGTGATACATTTTCGTGTAGACAATAAGGTACTCTACAAAAATGACCCTTAGGATATTTCGAGAAAACGGCCCCTTCAAAAGTTATTCGATTCGATGCTAATATTGAGGTATTTTTAAGAAAAAAATTATTCAAAAAAATCGATTCTGTTCGTTTTCACGAAACTCTATTTCTAATTATCTTCAGGGTATCGAAAGAAGGCGTCTGTGAAGATATTAGCTTTGAATATTAATATTTAGAGGTCGCTCAGCGATGATTTCTATTCACGCTGTTTATAGCAGGAAAAAATGTTCTTTTTCCAATAAAAAATTTTCTCTTCACGAACCAATTGACGGATTCCACTCTGTGATACAGTTTCGTGTAGGGAACTAGATGCTCTACGAAAATGTCTCATACGATATTTCGATAAAACCGCCCGTTCAAAAGTTATTCGAACTTTTTCTTCAAAAATACCTCTATATTAATACCTTATATTAAGGTATTTTGGAAAAAAAGTTCAAATTACTTTTGAACGAGTGGTTTTATCGAGAGTTTTTTCGTAGAGTATCTAGTTCCCTACACCAAAGTGTATCATACAGTGAAATCCGTCTATTGGTTCGTGAACAAAAAATTTTTTATTGAAAAAAGAATTTTTTTTCCTGCAATCAGCAGCGAAAATAGAAACAATCGATGAGCGACGTCTAAATATTAATATTCAAAGCTAATATTTTCACAGATGCCTTCTGTCGATACCCTGAAGATGATAAGAAGGAAGGTTGCGTGAAAACAAGTAAAGTCGTTTTTTTTGAATAATTTTTTTCTTCAAAAATACCTCGATATTAGCATCGAATCGAATCACTTTTGAAGAGGCCGTTTTATCGAAATATCGTAAGGGACATATTTGTAGTGTATCTGATTGCCTACACGAAAATGTATCATACAAAGAAATCCGTCTATTGGTTTGTGTTCTAGGAATTTTTTATAGAAAAAAGAAATTTTTCCCCTGCTTCTAGTAGGAAAAAAAGAAATAATTGATGAGCGACCTCTAAATGTTATTATTTGGAGCTGATATTTTCACAGAGGTCTTTTTTCGATACCCTGAAGATAATTAGGGGGAGGGGTTTCGTGAAAACAAAAAAAGTCGATTTTTTTGAATCAGTCTAATATATATACATAGAATAAATGAAACAACCCATAAATTCAAAACTAGAAATTCAGAGATTATTCGAAATAAAACAATATGAATATATTATCAGAATTGATAAATTATAAAAATATAAATAACAAAGACATTCACACAATAATAATAATAATAATTCTGAAAATAAAATACCGGAATCGTAATACCACGAGTAGGCATATTTTATTCCGAACTTAGGTATTTTTTGTTTCAACATTTAATGTATTATTTTAGCTCTCTTTTTCATAAGAATATATATATATATATATATATATATATATATATATATATATATATATATATATATATATATTCCGAACTAAAAACAAGCCTTCTGATAGTCTCAAGAAATTCAAGAGGAAGTTAATTCCTATATTTTTCTTGGATTGTTTCTTTATCAGTACACGAGGAATGAGTCTGCAGTGATGTATAAAGGTTTATTTTTTGGGTGTCTTATAGGGATCATAATCGGCATTCGATCTCCTCTGGAAAAATTTTAGAAAATCAATATTTTCCAAAATATTTTATAAAAATATATGAAATATATATAGAAACATAAGT
This sequence comes from Hippodamia convergens, assembly GCA_038502775.1. Classification (NCBI taxonomy): domain Eukaryota; kingdom Metazoa; phylum Arthropoda; class Insecta; order Coleoptera; family Coccinellidae; genus Hippodamia; species Hippodamia convergens. The sequence continues at coordinate 4,087,658 of CM076610.1, read as the reverse complement.
CAAATTGACTCTCAACAAACAAGAAAAAACAGTCTTCCGGGACTGTCGATAGAAGTGAAATCTGAGTAACATGTAAACTGTATCGTCAAACTATTCGGTTATCATTTTTGAATTAATTTTGGTTTACAAAGGAGTGTTTATGATCAGGGATCAAGAAAGTTCAAATTGGTCATTAATACTTCCTTACAAATCAAAAATTATTCGGAAATAATAATCTAATAGTTCGACGCTCTACGATACAATTCACGTTTTCACTTCTCATTCATTGAGAGGCGCCGAATGAAAAAATCAGCTACGTAAATAATTAAAGAAGTTACCCTCGATAACACAATTTGAAGTCAAAGACACTAAAAACTAAGAATACTCTTAAATACACTCTCAACGTGGTTTCGATTGTTTCGATTTCGAATTTTTCCCTAGAATGAAAATACTAATGAAAAAATTCTATATTTTCGCCTTCTCGGAAAAAATATTCTGATTAGAGAATGGACAATAATTATTGAAATATGAGAGTAGTCGCACATGTCGTATGAAGAAACCCCCATCAAAGAAGCCGCCAAAAAAAACCGGTCATAAAACGAACATCTGGTAGCGATTGAAGAGAATGCCGATAAGCATGGGGTAGTTATGAATTTATTACTTCGTTTTATGTAAACAAAAACATGAAATTGATCGTCGAAAACTTTCCATTATTTTTTTCACCCAAAAAGTGCTCAACACGCTTCAGGGAGTTATCAATTCGATAGAGGATCCAAATCTCAGGGGGGGGGGGGGGGGGGGGGCAAGATCTCTCCCATTCAATTCTGATGAAGTAAAGATCCTCATTAGAGACATTAGTCCGGAGATAATTGTGCCCAATAAGACATTCTTAACAAATACCTACAATGTAGCAATCTCTGGTTTGACATTAAGAGAGTCTTCCGGGCTTATTGGCCGTGGTCTATTAGGAATTATTTCACCTAACGTTTCGCCCACAACTGCGGTAGGCATCTTCAGAGGATTCTTGGTCTGAGGTTGTAACTCGACCGCTGAATTTCCGAAAGTGATGCTGGATTCGATCCGTTGGCCCAACTTATACCCTGATCATTGGCGGGAGAAGGTAGTGGGTTTACGCGAGCGATGTTGATTGGTCCATCGCTCCCACTTTGTATTGGCTTGATTTTGGTCTTTTCCAATACCGGCAACCATGCGCTATGTACCAAAGCTTCTCCCGCCAATGATCAGAGAATAAGTTGGGCCAACTGATCGAATCCAGCATCACTTTCGGAAATTCAGCGGTCGAGTTACAACCTCAGACCAAGGATCCTCTGAAGATGCCTACCGCAGTTGTGGGCAAACGTTAGGTGAAATAATTCCTAATAGACCACGGCCAATAAGCCCGGAAGACTCTCTTAATGTCAATATATCCGGTCGTGAAAGCCTGAAACTATTTATAGGCTTACTTATGGCCCTCGAACCTTTCTTTTCGGAATTGGAAGAAGCCTTTACGACTTTAGAACTTTTTGTTCTTAATCTAGTTTTCTTGTTAACAACAATATTCCATTCTTCTGGGTTGATGATTGAATTAGGTGACTCAGTTTCCCGATGAGTAACAATGGTAACATCGGTAGAACAAGGATCAACAGTAGATACTCCGTTCGTAATGCTCACAGCAGAAGATGGTTCATCCGGATCAAGCGTAGATACTCAGTCCGCAGGACAATGTGGTGTTGGAAGGGGGATTCCGATCAGATGTTTTAATCTTTGTGTGGGTGTTTTTATCAATTCTTAATGATTGGACGTGTTCGATCAGCGATAATATTTGTTTATTCTGAATTTGAATGAGATTTTTCAATTGAACTCAAAATCATATCTCCTTTTTCTCAGAGTACTCCATAATATTTAATATGTAAACTTAAAAGAAACAGACTAACGAATTAAAAAATCACTACTCATACTCCTCGATTTACTAATTCAGTAAGAGGTTTTTACATTGGAAGAAGTGTCACTTTGGTCTATAGCTTTGTTGTCGAACACCCGTTATACATACGAATAATTTTGAAATATGCTTATGTATACCCTATACACTTCTCCATTTTTTTTCGAAATATACCTTCATTTACTCCATCGCAATGAGATCCGCGTCTGGGGGTGGCCACCCAGTATATCAACAAACTATTATAGTCTTCCTCACCCTCAGTAAAATTTTTAAGAAAATTTATCATTTATTTTCTACCTCCACAAGATGACCAAGAGTCCTGTTCAGGTAAATAAATTAAATTTTTCAAACATCATCCAAATTCAAAAATTCATAAGAAAATGATTGTTGATGTGACAACTTTGAGCCATATCACAAATTGAAGCATAATTTAGCTTCTTTCTAACAAGCGAATCAATTATTTGTAATTCGAAATACAAAGTGTTTGTTTTACCACGAACACTTTAAATGAAGATTAATGAGTCCGGCCCTGGAATAATGAAATAAGTTATATCTTTCTGACTCGACCCCAGCATGTGCCAATAACCTCCCAAGTTTCAATAATATCCGTCAATTAGTTTGGATTTCATGATGGTCGAAGTATTTCCATGGAGTTGAAAAATCACCCTGTAGCTTTCTAGGGAAATACAGAAATTAATTTTTTATAGTCAATCAGTAATCACCTAGTCCAACTCTATCTCTCGTAAGACTATGTACAGTTATTCCCCGGACACCCTGTAGCTGCTTGAATGGCCAGTTTCAATGGATCTTCAACTAACACGGAATTTCCAGAAGGGCACATCGTGGGAGGATCAGATACATTAGACCTTCGGCAGTTTTCACCATTCCACTCATTTATAATTCCATTAGTACGCATTTCATCGAAAGAATCGACAGAAATGTTCATGCAACTAATATGAAAACATTTCTCACAACTTATACATTTGATAGGGTCATCATGTCGATCAATTTTACTAGAACATTGGGAGCAAGTTATTCCGCGTACGCGTGACGACATGTCGACGTTATACGTTAGAGTTGAAGCGCTCATTGTAGTACCACAGATAACAAAGTAAAATAGATCGAACACTGACGTTCTATGCAAAGATTATAGAGTTAGAAAGATAGAAAACGCCCTCAAATCTGTGGTACTAAAATCTGACTACGATTGTTGGCTAGTTTTTTACTTTTGACACCTAGATGGCGCTGAAAACATAATTCGGAACAGAAAACTATTTTAATAGGCGCGAAATTCGAATTATACTTTTCATAAATTTCCATTAAATTGAGTATTCTTTGTCGAGCTTTTAGAGAAACATCCTGATCGACAAAACAAAAGCAGAGCTCCGTTTTTTGATCAGGATGATATTCTCCATCTACACATTGTTTTGAATCAAATGAAATACGCTTCGGGATTCCTTATATTTTTATGTGAAATGATTGTGTAAAATCAACTACAATACAATAATTATGAAATTGAGAACATTTCAAAAATTTGTTCACATATTAGAGAATTATTATAACAATTTCAAGAACTTATTCATACAGTGATAAATCGAACATCGATAAGTCGAGCAGTTGTTCTGGACCCGATTCATTCATATCTTACCCAGTGTATTTTAACCTCAATGAGTCTAGAGGGTCTAGTAGATGAGTCGAACTGCTGGAAAGGTCGTCAAGAGAACCACCACCTCTATAAGTCGTCCTTCTGACCACCATTGCCTCTATGAGTGGAACTTTTTGATCTAATGAATGAGACCGAAGAAAATTCGATTCGCAAACAAATTATCCAGAACAATATATTTTTGCCCCGAAATCTCTATCCATTTGACAACACTGAAAATAAAAATCACTGAACAAGACAGTTGCCTGATACGAGTTTCAAAACTTACATTTCCATTCTCTTTGGTAATGAAAAGAATGCATTTTGTATTCATAATGAAAAAAAAGTCCACGAAATTGAAATATTATATCGGACTTGAAAATTGAAGTGTTTAGTTGACCCTTAATGAATTTGAGACCGACCGGATAAATCTGAAATAAAATTCCTCTTCTGCATATTAAGGTTAGTACTGAAATTTTCGTCAATTTTCGGATCAGTCTAGACAATTACCAAAAATAAACATATAAATTAAAAAGTTTTACCAAAAGTGACACAGGATCGCGAAAACCGCATGTCTTCATCTTCAATAATAGCTGTGATACAGTGCAGTCACACCCAAGTTGGTACACAGTGTACATTTAAATAGTTGGCTTCTCAAGATTTGCTTTTACTCATAGAGAGTTTTTGCCTGAATTTTTATCGGGTTTACGAGTGCAGCACTTAATCTTTCTTGATAGTTCTTGATTTGGTACTGCTTCTGGTTCAATTGTATTTTCAGTTTGTAAATCATGTTGTAGAGAATCTTTTCCTTTGCCCTCAAGTGTGTTCTTCTCAAACAGTTCAATTTAGAAAGTATCACAGCTCTTTTACCTGTAAAAAATTACCTGAGTAAAATACATCAATCTGAAAGATTCAGCCAATGAAAAAAGAACATGAGATGAATGTGGAAAATATTGCTATACTCATTAAAAACAACATATACCCAAATGAATAGTGAAATTTATGAAACTTACCCAAGATGCCCAATTTAGGAACTGCATCAACTGTGGGGCCTCTCAAACTTCCTTCTAGATAATAACTCTCCAATCCATATTAATATTATAAATGTGAAAGTCCGTGTGTTTGTTTGTGTGTTTGTTTGTCCTCTATGGACTCAAGAACTAGATGACCGATTTTGATGAAACTTTCACTATATTGTAGAGAATTTTTTTGGGAGGTTTTCATGTAGGGTTCATAAGAAAAATATCGAGTTTTCATGAAAAATCCTGGTACTTTCCGGCTTTTACGGGCGACGCTGCGTAAACTATAAGAGATAGAGAAACATGGTCAAAGACAATGTTCTATAAAAAAGTCCGCGACGGCATATGTCTAACTGCCGAAGACAACCCACGATAGCCATTTCTAACATTTTCAATTCGATCCAAAATAATGATCAATTTGAAGAGGGCTTTTGACTAGCATGGAATGAATCAATATAAAAATGAATGTGACAGTTATCTGCGGCATTTATTCCTGATGAAAAATGCTTTTTACAATATAGTTTTCTAATGGATACTTTGAAAGTTACAGTAGGTTGAACGAATGTGAATTCGAGCAAGAAATTATTGAATCTATTCGCGACATCGTTTTGTCATGTATGCACGTGCTGTCTCTACTTCGATATACGAGGTTATGAATGTAGGGTTGCGGACCTATCAGTACTGTTTTAAATTGAAATATAACGCGAGCGGGGCCGCGGGTATGAGCTTGTATTTGATAAATAACTAATAACTATCTACTTCATACCCATTTGATGTGAATGTAAATACATAATATTGTGTGAATAACGTTTCTCAGCCAGGCCCCCCCATGATTATTTTCGGGCCCCATCCCTATAAAAAAATTTCAATTTTTTTTTATTTTTTCTTTGTTTTTCAGAAGAACTTTAGCAAAGTTAAAGAACTAATAATTTTTCACTCTTTTCTGCCGTTGCATTCCATTATTATATTTTAATTGATTTTTGAACAGTTAATACGTCCTATTTCACGCTCTTTTCGTAGATTGTTTTTCTATACTTTTCATTTATACATTAAACGGTTTTTTCCGAAAGTTCAATGCCCCCAACAAAAACACACAAACATAAACAAAAAAGGAAAAATCCGACCGAACAACCTCCACATGTGGTCGGTACGCTCTGTATAAAGCTAATGCCGGCGGTAACTATTTTCTTGAAATTTCGAATTTTTCGTTTTTTTGAAATGAAAGTACTATCTGCAATGAAATTGTGGAAAAAGCTCGAAAATTTTTTGAAGATTATGAGCTTTTCATAGCAAAAATCGTGATTCTTTGATTTTTTCGAAAATTTGAAAGAAAGAAACGAAAAATTGACTGGCTAGATTGATTTGGCTATTTGCAGGGTTTTTGTGAACCTATTAAACTGTAGAAAGCACACTTTACATTATTGGTTTTCTCAATATGTTCGATCCAGCGCTTGATTTTCCAAAAGTACACAAGAAACCCTCTTTTCGTTTCATTTTCAAATTCGTGTGAAAAAGATAAAAAAAATATTCTCGGAAAAGCAATAAAAAAACGATGAAGGGAATTCATATTGGTTCTCGAAACCAACCGACAACTTTCTGTGTGATCATTGATGGTTGCTGCGACGTCGATAATCAAAAACAAAAGGACGTATGAAGATCTAAAAAATGGAAATTAAAGCTTAAAGTATATTATAGCGGTTAGCCAAAAAAATTTTGTTGTTGTTGGTTTTTCTAATTTCTTTCAAAAACTACTGACGCTACAAAAAAATTTAGATTTCATTTTGATCCTTTAATCCTTCAGTCCCGTAGTGCATTATTATATCCAAAAAACGAATTGCATTAATTTGAACCTTCAAAGATCTAGTTATGAATCACATTTATAAGATCATCTTTTTTATCATTTTAACTGTTATTTGAATTTAATTTTTAGACTCAACTAGACCCAATATGAGCAATCATATCAAACATTTATAATTTTTTTGCTGTCTTATAAGCCTAATACCTCAACAATTTCACAAATAATTTCAAATCTATATAAAAATAAATAACATTAGCAGAAAAATAGAAAATGTTGTTAAAATAAGATAAATAGTTTCGTAATGCTAGGAAGCAATGTTTCGTTTCCTAACGGAAATTCACTAAAGTGAATCCTTCAGTTCGGGTAATGTTTCCACACCCCTGTAACTAAAATCCCAACTTCTCTCGTTAGTGGAAAGAAAATCCGGTCCTCTCCACCACATTTCGCATTCTACCAATTCTTTCGGTGTTAAACCACGACTAGCCGGATCAGTAGTGTTATTTTTCCCCGATATATAACCCCAACGAGCATTCGGTAAATTGTCGTGTATTCGAATAACAACTCTGTTAGCGACAAACATCTTTAATCGGTAAGGTGGCATCTTCAACCAGCCCAGAACTGTTTCTGAATCAGAAAAACATTTCGATCTGGTCATATTTAGGAATGAATCGAAAGACTACATAGTAACCAACATTAACTTCGAAAGGAGACACGCTGCACCAAGCTCCAATCGAGGAATAGTCCAGGGTTTAACAGGGGCTTCTCTCGTTTTAGCCGCAACGATATTAACAAGGACTTTGTCCTCCATCTCTACACGCAAGTAAATGACCACTGCCATGCCCAAGGCACTATCATCTGAAAAACCGATTAATGTGGACCTTTCAGCACGTACGGTATAAATACATCTTGGAATACTCTCAATGAGTCCTAACTCATTTTTTATTGAAACCCATCTTCTCTGTTTACTTTCCGGCAATGGATCATCCTAGTCTATCTTCGCTAACCATAATTCTTGTAAAAACGTCTTCATGGAAAAGGTAAAGGGACTCAAATATCTGTTAATATCATACGTTCTCGCGATACGCGACAATATACCAATATTTTGAGTATGGTTCATCAAAATCTTGATTTCGGTAGAAAAAGGTATCCATTTTTGTATCACAATATATACCTAAAACCTTAACTGAACAAGGATTGCGACTAATAGGTAATTGAAAACTTTCATTGAGATCATTCGATAGAACATCTGAATTTGAACAGGCCCGTTTTCCGAGTTCAAATTCTCCTTTATGGAGCAAAGAAACAAGCTGATCTCTCATTTCATATACTTCAGTTTCAGTGTTCGATCCGGTCATAATGTCATCAACAAACGCTTGCGATGATAAGGCTTTTGCCTCCAGAAGGAAATTGTGTCCTTCATCCTGAATTAATCGTTAAATAGTACGGATAGCCAAGAATGCTGAGCTCTTTGTACCAAAAATTACTCGAGTACGCTCATATTCTTTTAAGGGCTTGGTTGGACTGAAACGGCAAAATATGTGGAAGTATTTTCTGTCATCCTCATGAAGAATGATACTAGGAAACATTTGTCGAATGTCGCACGTTATCAATAAGTGGTATCCTTAATCTATTCAAAATATGCGATATATCCTGTTGAAGCTTAGGGCCAGAATACATACAGTCGTTTAAGGTAACCCCATTAATGTCCTTTTCCGCAGGGTTATAGAGACTACCCTCACCTCTGGTCCTTCCCAGAATATTTTGGGTACCCCATGATGTGTCATAACAGACTCTGACGAAAACTCCGACTCAACCAAAAAACCCCAATCTATATATTCATGAATATTCTCAAAATAATTTTCTTGGGATTCAGATTCAAGTTGGAATCGCTTTTACAATTTGAAAAATCTATTTCGAACTAAGTCTCTATTTGTTCCCAATCTCTCAACTGATTCCGTAAATGGACAGCGAACGATGTACTGACCGGAAATATTTCATCGTACGGTTTCGGAGAAGTATCGCTCACAAAACTCGTCTTTCGGAGCGATCTAAATGGGAATCGAAACCTCCTCCACTTTACATAAAGAACGCAACAATTCACTGAGAGAGGGTTCGTTTTCGGTACAGACTAAACTTGTAAGAGAGATATCATTGGCAACTTGTCCCAAAATAATCCAGCCAAGCTTGGTAAGATAAGCGGTAGGTGATCCCTTTATTATTTTTGCGTCGTCTAAAGATATGTCCAAAACCGCTTGTACCCCAACAGCAGATCAACAGGTGAGGTGATATGAAATTCAGCATCTGCTAACTCTAAGTTCGCAAATCTTTTTTGGATCTCATCACTTAAATTAGTGTTCGGTAAATCAGCCGTTATTCGCGGTAAAACAATTGCTTCTAAGAGATGATTTTTTGTGTGCTCATTAATATTCATATACCAATTCACCATGCTAAATATGGTTATGTTCCGGCGCACGGTTTCTGTTTTATCGAATTTTGAAAAATACGGGATGAAGAATTACCTCCTGCCCCCCTTTGCGAGTCGATGATTTTTTGTGTGCTTATTAATATTCATATAAAAATTCACCATGCCAAATATGGTTATGCTCCGGCTCATGGTTTTCGCTCTATCGAATTTTGAAAAATAAGGGATGAAGAATCACCCCTTGCCTCCCTTTGCGAGTCGATGATTTTTTGTGTGCTCAATCACATCCATATAACAATTCACCATGCCAAATATGGTTATGCTCCGGCTCACGGTTTCCGTTTTATCGAATTTCGAAAAAAAGGGGATGAAGAATTACCCCCTGCCTCCCTTTGCGAGTCGATGATTTTTTGTGTGCTCATTAATATTCATATAACAATTCACCATGCCAAATATGGTTATGCTCCGGCTCACGGTTTTCGTTTTATCGAATTTTGGAAAATAAGGGATGAAGAATCACCCCCTGCCTTACTTTGCGAGTCGATGATTTTTTGTGTGCTTATTAATATTCATATAACAATTCACCATGCCAAATATGGTTATGCTCCGGCTCACGGTTTCCGTTTTATCGAATTTTGAAAAATAAGGGATGAAGAATCACCCCCTGCCTCCCTTTGCGAGTCGGCGATTTTTTGTGTGCTTATTAATATTCATATAACAATTCACCATGCCAAATATGGTTATGCTCCGGCTCACGGTTTCCCTTTTATCGAATTTTGGAAAATAAGGGACGAAAAATCACCCCTGCCTCCCTTTGCGACTCGATGATTTTTTGTGTGCTCATTAATATTCATATAACAATTCTCCATGCCAAATATGGTTATGCTCCGGCTCATGGTTTGCGTTCTATCGAATTTTGAAAAATAAGGGATGAATAATCACCACCTACCCCCGTTCGCGAGTCAATGATTTTGCGTGAACTTAGTCACATTGATATAATAATAAAAAATGCCAAATATGGTCATGCTCCGACAAGAAGTTCCTGTTATAATGAAATACAAATATCCCGAAGATGAAAACTTCACCACCTTTCCGAAATAATTTCGATAATTTTTTTTTGTACGTCATTCCTTTGTTTCACTCTAATTCAATCAACCTGAGATCCCCATATTCTTTATTGCATGCTGTAACGTAATTTCAATGTTAATTTTGTCTTCCGTCCGTACGCCACTGATGACCGCGTTTATGCGTATTCGACAAACGGTCTGCTGGAAATAGTATGCTAAGTTCACACCGGTAAAACCCTTGAATATGGGAGGAAAGTTGAAAGGAGAACTGACCTTGAATCGTCCACTTTTTGCGTTGCGAGAGCTCTCGTGATGGAAAATTCTTCGGAAACATTTCTAAAGTCCAATTCTTCGTCAGCGAACTCAAACTCGTTATCACAACGTTGTAGTCTCAGTTTTCGGTAATTATTTTGAATTAGTTTTCGTTTTATCTTTGAAAGATCACTCAATTTCGTTCACACACTTTTTCGTTCCGTTGTTTTCGTTCGTTCTTCTCTCGGTCATATGTGTCAGGAAATGAAGGAGAGGTGAGGGAAAAACCATAGAAAAATCTCGAGAAGCGGGATTGTCCCAAATACGGGGGTCACCCCCAGATAATCAACCGAACACTCGGATTGTGCTCCCGCTCCGGCCCAGATACGGCTTCACAAATGCCGCCGTTCTGGTTATATGATGGTCGAGATCTCCGACTACCTGACCTGGCTCGGTCTCGCGTCTTTCGGCTCTCTTCGATCGCCCCACTGATGCTTAGTCGCCAAGTGGGACACTCTAAATAAGGTAATACAGTTTTTCAAAGTGAGGCCGCTCTTACATTTCTGCGTCAAGTTCGGGACACATGAACCGCCTCTTACAAGAGTTACCCAACAATAGTCCGAACACGGGAACGATCACAAAACCTAACTAACTAAATTCACATTACACTTCCTTTTTTCACAATCCAACATACTGGACTCTTTACATTCGAGCTCTTCGTTACACATGCTAATTCATAATTGTATTTCAATTAACATTCAAACTATCAACTCATATTGCATGCCAAATCTGCGAATCTCGATTGCACATCGACTAGTCTGGACTGATAGAACCAATCTCCATTCGATTTCTACTACAAATTTCGAGATGAGTTACAAAATGCCAGTTTCAAGAGATTTTACAGTTGCTTTTCTATTAATCTATTTTTGATTTGAGGTTACAGAATAGGGCTGATTAGCCGAATTTTCTTTTCCGACCTCTCCAGTCATTCGCATTGATCGTATTAAACTCTCAGGTCACCAAATAAGTTAGTACTTATTATTTTGTAGTTATTGTGACCATATGAAATATTTTTAAATAAAACAGATTCAATCAAGAAGTGACAGTAACATGTTTATTCGAAAAATTCTTTGAAATAATCAACGAAGTGATTGCCACATATTTATGAAGAATTCCACAGAAATAAGTAAACAGGAAAAATTATTTATTAAGTTCATCTGAATTATGCAAACACTCAAATTCTATTTCTTTTTTACTGAGTCACTCTATATAGTCACCATATCTATTTTTCTCAACTGGGACATCAGGTGACGGTTTCACAGGTAGCTGTTGAGAAGGAGATGATTTTGGAGTTTCCCTGAAAGAAGGAAAGATTCAATTATTCTAAAAATTACAAAAATTTCAATTGAAAAACAAAACATATTCACTTTACATGGAAACAACAAATGCAATGAGAGAGTCGGTATGTTGTTATGAAATGTTGGCACAATGGATATTATAAATATGTAGCCGAATGATAAAGACGTCGATGCGAAACGCTATCTTAAAATCGTTGTTCCTCAGTGTGGATTTTGTAAGAATTCAATTATAAAAAGTTGTTCAAAGTGTGCCATTTGCAACAAAACTTATCATCGTGGTTGTTGTGCTAAAATTAAAAAGTGCTGCGAAGTTGAATTATCTTTGAATGATAAAATGGGCGACGACCCATCACCATCAGTGTTCGATCTGGGGACTAAAGTAATTAATAATGAGTCTACTCATCAAGATCTTCTCCTCAATATTATTTCCGAATTGGAAGCAAAGAACAGCCTACTAATGGAAAATAACTCCTTGTTGAAGTTTTAAATTATTTCCCTCGAGAAAGAATTGAAGTTAAAAGAAACAGAAGTCGACGAACTTGATAAAAAAGAATCAACAAACAAATAACATCAATGTCGTTGCACGTTCCACCGACGCTTCTGTCCCCGGGAGTTCCGCAACTGCGGTTGTTACGAATTCTGCAACTGCTGCTCCTGTGGACCGAAGTAAGGTGAAATCCAAGCGTGAAAAATCTGTTCCCTAATCCATGACGTAGGTGAAGTTGCGGTACCCAAGCAGTTGAACAATCCCAGTTTGGGTGTTGTTGCGGGGGTTGAACTTAATGAAAATAAGGATCTTGAGTGGAAAGTGATCAACCGCAAGAGACCTATTCGCAAAGCCCGCAAATCATTGGTCACAGGTACCTACGCTGGAGCTGCTGAGGTTGAGGGACTGGATAAGTTCATGGCCCTTCATGTCTCAAATTTGAGGCCGGAAACTTCTGCAGAAAATTTAGAAAATTCTCTAAGTCGCAATTTTTCTCACGTTAAGTGTGAAAAGCTCACATCAAAATACCCTGATTCATATGCTTCATTCAAGGTGGTTATATCTAGTTCCGACTATGAGAAAGCACTAGATGGTACAAACTGACCCAACAAAGTTAATGTAAATCGTTTTTTTCATCGAAGAAGAGCGGTTCAGCGTCCAATGAATTGATTTTAAAGCCAAATGGTCCTGGTGTGGGAATATTCAAAATTCTCCAATTGAACATGCAATGTGTTTCCAATAAATTGAAAAATTTAGAGGTACTCGTAAGTGAAATTAAACCTGACGTGTTGAGTTTGGTGGAACACTGGTGCAACGTGGACAGTGTGGACTCTGTTGGAATTCCGGGGTATGTACAGGCCGATTTTTTCTGCCGCATCCAAAGACACCATGGTGGTTCGATGGTACTTGTCAAGTCGGGTCTTTCAATAAAAACTCTGTCAGTCTCCGAGTTTTCTCTCGAAATGCATATAGAAATTTCTGGTGTATCAGTTTCGATGGGAAATAAGCGTTTAGGCATTTTAAGTGTCTACAGGCCCTGCTCTGGAGACTTCCAGTTATTTCTCGATAAACTGTTTTGTGCTCTTCAGAGTTGTTTCGGGGATGTCGACTATGTTTTCCTATGCGGAGATCTTAATGTGGATTACTTAAAAATAAATTGTCCAAAATCAAAATTGTTATTTGAGTTACTAGATTGTTTCAACCTGACAGTTACTTCAAATGAGGCTACCAGAGTTTTCACAAATTGTAAAGGTTATACAGTTTCTAAAGTGAACTAATATAATCACTAATTCTGAATTAGTTCTAAACTGTGAGACTGTTGTTTTTGTGAACGAGATATTCTTGATAATGGTGTATTTGTTGAAACATTATTTGGGCTGTTTCCATTATCTATGTTGTTGGTTATTACCGACGTTTCGGCAAGCATTCGTCTGCCGTCTTCAGGGTGTTGTTGGTCCTGAGAAGGACCGGTTGTTGCCAAACTTGTTCTGTCTGGACTTGTGCGCTCCATACTTTTTCAATTTCGCAATTACAGTGTGGGGATTCGAACGCGAGTTATCCGAGGTGCAATTTCCGAAATTCCACTCACTCTAACCACTAGTCTAACAAAGCAGGTAATTACTATACGATTTAAGTTATATATTAATTATACTTTTTTGTGTTAGAGGTCACCTTGACTTTTTTACTACCTGCGCAGTTGGTATGCGCAGTTGGTTATTTTTAGGTCAGGTCTAGTTCATGTTAGGTTAATTGCTTCCTTGGGTCGGGTTCGTCCTCCTCAATTCAGATCTTAGTATGGGCACCCAGACATTCTTTATTTCCAGAGAGGGCGTGCTGATTGGGTTAGGAGTTATTGCCATGAAAGCTGCTTCTTTCAATTTTCTTCTTCTCCATCCCTCTTCCTTTGATATTATGGAAGCTTCATCCCATTTGACGTTGTGGTCCTCGTTCCAAGCGTGTTGGACTAGCCTGGATTTATCTGTTTCTCCCAGTTGAGCTAGTCTTTGGTGCTCTTTGATTCTGACCTTCAGGGGGCGTTTAGTTTTCCCAATGTAGGTTCTGCCGCATTCACATGGTATTTCATAGACACAATCTTTGGTTCTCTGATTCTCGTTGTCAGGTTTCACCTTCGTGAGTTTTCCCCTGACCGTATCCTTGGTCTTGAATGTTGTTCTCACCTTGTATCTGTTACCAATCCTTCTTATTTTTTCGGATAACCCCTTCACATATGGTATGACAGAGGTAATCGTTTCGGTCGGCTCATTGTCTGTTGGTTGTTGCCCTACTGCCGCTTCTCTTGGTTCTCTGGCTTTCTGAAGTATCTTCTTGGGGTAGCCGTTTCTCTTGAGGGTTTCTGTTATGTTGTTGAACTCCTCATCACGATCTTCTGGACTAGAGCAAATCTTGGTTGCTCTGTCGTATGAGCATCTGGCTACTCCCAATTTGGTGTTCAGATTGTGGTTGGATTCGAAGTGGAGATATTGGCCCGTGTTTGTTGGTTTTTTGTAGACTGTGGTCTTAGGAATTCCATTCTGTTTATGAACAAGTACATCGAGGAAAGGTAGTCGGTTATTTTCTTCGATTTCCATTGTGAATTTGATTGATTCCTCTATGCTGTTCAGATGTACCAGGAAACTGTCTAGGTTTTCCCTCCCATGTTGCCAGATTACGAAGGTATCGTCTACATATCTGCGCCATAGTTTCGGCTTGAACACGAATTGTTCCAATGCTTTCCTCTCGAAATCTTCCATGTATATATCAGCCAGAGGTGGAGATAACGGTGAGCCCATTGCCAGACCAAATTCTTGTTGGTAGAAGTTTTTGTCTACTTGGAAGTAAGTGGTGTTGATACAGGTTTCAAGCATTTCCATGATTGCTCTAACGCTCAAGGTGGTTCTCTCAGCCAATGTTGTGTCCTCCTCGAGTTTATTCTTGACGATTTCGAGGGTTCGTTTAGTAGGGACATTAGTGAACAGGCTCTTGATGTCGAAACTAACCATGATGTCCTGGTCCAAGATTTGTTCTTGACGCATGGTTTCTATGAAGTGATCAGTGTTTTTGACCATTGATGGTGTATGGCCTCTGAGTGGAGAAATTATCTTCAGGAGGAATCTTGCCAAGGGATGACATGGGGAATTCCTCGAACTGACGATTGGTCTCAACGGAATGTTGTCCTTGTGTATTTTTGGGAGACCATATAGGTGTGGAGGTTTGCTGTAGTGAGGTGTGAGTTTAGTTCTTGTAAAGTTGTCAGGAAACTCATCTTTGTATTTGTGCAGAATTTTGTAGACTTTGTTCTCCACTGAGGATGTGGGGTCTTTCTTCAATTTCTTGTATTCTCCTGCTTCTAAGACCTCTTGGAGTTTTTCATTATATGTCTCCACATCCAGAATGACCGTCGCATTCCCTTTGTCTGCTGGGAGCACCTTTATGGAATTATCTGTTTGGAGTTCCTTCAGGGCTTTCTGTTCTGCTCTGTTGATATTGTGTTCTGGTCTCTTAGTTGTAGAATCCAGTATTGTTCTTATTTTCCAACGATATTCCTCTGCTTTTTCAGGTTCTCTCATCCTTAGTGCTGTCTCCTCCGCTGCTAACAACATCTCCATCTTCGGAACAGTCTTTGGTGCTACAGAGAATTTCATTCCTTTGTTGAGGATGAGGGTTTGGTCCTCACTAAGAGTCTTACTCGAGAGGTTGATCACAGTTTTTGTATGATCATTTGGTGTATATTTCCTCGAGTCTCTCATTAGTTTTTCCATTTTCCTCTTCTGTGCTAATTTTTGTTGGTCGTTTGTTCTCTCATAGCTCCTTCTGACTGCTTCCACGATGCATTCATAGTCCGTTGCGTTAGTTTTTTCCTGTATTTTCGTCCTGATGTCCATACATTGCTGTGTTAGTGTGGCTTTGTTGAACCGATGTTGGTTGAGTCTTTCCCTTACCAGTGCTAGGCTTGCCCTATTGGAAATTCTGTCCGCCCTTCTGCCGCTTATTGGGAGTTTGACTCTGAGGCCTTTGGGGATCAGGTTGCGATCTCTGGCAAGGTGTAGAAACGTTAGATGGTTCGTTTCTTTGGCAAGTTTGATAGAGGCTTTTTCATAGTTCCTGACCTCTTGATATAATTCGGGCCCATACCGAATTTCTAATTGTGAACGAGATATTCTTGATAATGGTGTATTTGTTGAAACATTATTTGGGCTGTTTCCATTATCTATGTTGTTGGTTATTACCGACGTTTCGGCAAGCATTCGTCTGCCGTCTTTAGGTGTTGTTGGTCCTGAGAAGGACCGGTTGTTGCCTAACTTGTTCTGTCTGGACTTGTGCGCTCCATACTTTTTCAATTTCGCAATTACAGTGTGGGGATTCGAACGCGAGTTATCCGAGGTGCAATTTCCGAAATTCCACTCACTCTAACCACTAGTCTACCAAAGCAGATAATTACTATACGATTTAAGTTATATATTATTTATCTTTTTTGTGTTAGAGGTCACACTTGACTTTTTTACTACCTGCGCAGTTGTATGCGCAGTAGGTTATTTTTAGGTCAGGTCTGGTTCATGTTAGGTTAATTGCTTCCTTGGGTCGGGTTCGTCCTCCTCAATTCAGATCTTAGTATGGGCACCCAGACATTCTTTATTTCCAACAACATAACAGAAACCCTCAAGAGAAACGGCTACCCCAAGAAGATACTTCAGAAAGCCAGAGAACAAGAGAGAAGCGACAGTAGGGCAACAACCAACAGACAATGAGCCGACGGAAACGATTACCTCTGTCATACCATATGTGAAGGGGTTATCCGAAAAAATAAGAAGAATTGGTAACAGATACAAGGTGAGAACAACATTCAAGACCAAGGATACGGTCAGGGGAAAACTCACGAAGGTGAAACCTGACAACGAGAATCAGAGAACCAAAGATTGCGTCTATGAAATACCATGTGAATGCGGCAGAACCTACATTGGGGAAACTAAACGCCCCCTGAAGGTCAGAATCAAAGAGCACCAAAGACTAGCTCAACTGGGAGAAACAGATAAATCCAGGCTAGTCCAACACGCTTGGAACGAGGACCACAACGTCAAATGGGATGAAGCTTCCATAATATCAAAGGAAGTGGGATGGAGAAGAAGAAAATTGAAAGAAGCAGCTTTCATGGCAATAACTCCTAACCCAATCAGCACGCCCTCTCTGGAAATAAAGAATGTCTGGGTGCCCATACTAAGATCTGAATTGAGGAGGACGAACCCGACCCAAGGAAGCAATTAACCTAACATGAACCAGACCTGACCTAAAAATAACCTACTGCGCATACCAACTGCGCAGGTAGTAAAAAAGTCAAGGTGACCTCTAACACAAAAAAGTATAATTAATATATAACTTAAATCGTATAGTAATTACCTGCTTTGGTAGACTAGTGGTTAGAGTGAGTGGAATTTCGGAAATTGCACCTCGGATAACTCGCGTTCGAATCCCCACACTGTAATTGCGAAATTGAAAAAGTATGGAGCGCACAAGTCCAGACAGAACAAGTTTGGCAACAACCGGTCCTTCTCAGGACCAACAACACCCTGAAGACGGCAGACGAATGCTTGCCGAAACGTCGGTAATAACCAACAACATAGATAATGGAAACAGCCCAAATAATGTTTCAACTGTTGTTTTTGATCCTAATATGTATAAGTGATCATAGAGCAATTTCTCTTGGAATGAAAATTGATCTTGATCGAATCATAAAATCGAAATTTCACATGATAAGGGATTTGAGCGATGACAACCTTGACAGTTTGATGGAGCAGTTGAGTAGATGCGATTTTTCTGCTATGTTCCTTGAAACTAGAGTGAATAAATGCTTTGAATTCTTTAGAGACACACTTCAATATTGTTTGGATTTGAATTGTCCCATGAGAAGAACTACTTCTGTACCAAAAAATGTAAATGGATTACACCGGAAATTATTCAAAGCAAAAAACATCTCATGAATTTGCATTGGCTACATTCAATTCCTTGATCTACTGAAACTCTAAATAAATATAAAAATGCGAAATATCTGCATAACACCCTCTTAAAATCTACAAAATTTAAATATCACTGCTCTCTCATAGCAAATTCTGTGACCCGGAATAAAACGGTATGGAATATTGTCAGCACATACACTGGAAAATCAGGTAAAGTTAATAATTCCTTAACTATCGATATTCATGGGATATCATATGATGAACCTAATAAGGTAGCAGATATATTCGGAGAATATTTCTCCTCAGTGGCTAATAAAAAATTAAGACATACTATGGTAATGGAATATCGCACTCCTGTACGGTATCTCCACCATTAGTATGCAATTTCTTTTTTCAACCAGTCCTCAGTTTTGAAATTCAGGATATTATGAAAACTCTGAAAAATAAAAAATGTGTTGGCGCAGATAGCATTTCAACGAGGATTTTGAAGAAGATTGCCCCAATAATAAGCGAACATCTTGCTCATAAAATAAATATATCTATCACATCGGGTCAATTTCCAACTGCTCTGAAAAAATCTGTTGTTGTACCGATTTATAAAAAAGGAGATTTAACTGAGATTACTAATTATCGACCAATTTCAATTATAAGTATTTTCTCTAAAGTTTTTGAGATAATCGTTTTCAAGAGAATGATGTCGTATTTGTGTAGATTCAATATCCTTGATAAAGTCCAGCACGGTTTTAGAGTTGGTTGCTCTACTCAGACAGCCGCACTCAAGTTTATGGAATCAGTTTAGGACTGCCTTGATTCAAATTTGCATGTATCAGGAATTTTTTTCGATCTTTCATGTGCCTTCGATACTCTATCCTTTCAGTTCATCATCGAAAAATGTTATAATTTTGGCTTCAGGGGAATTTTTCCGATTGGCTGCATAGTTTTCTCCATCACAGAACTATGTCAGTAAAAAACGATACATATTATTCTAGAGAATACAATATAAATATGGGTGTTCCTCAGGGCTCCGTGTTGGGACTTCTGTTATTTTTGTTATTCATAAATGACTTACCCCCTCATTTATCATGCTTACTGCTTATATTATTTGCTGATGACACATCTGTCGTGATAGCGGCGCGAAGTTGCGATGAGCTTCAGATTGCTTGTGAAAAATTATGGCCGATAACAATAATAATATTAAACAATCTTTATTCCAAGGAAAAAAATCTGTACATACAATTAATTACATATACAGTAAATTAAATGGAATAGTGTCTTCATCTATATTCTTTCATAGAGTAGGGCTCAAGTTTTAGAAGTATATTTTTAATTTCTCTTTTAAAAATCTTTAAAGAGTTGATTTTTTTGATATTTTCAGGCAGTTCATTGAATAATCTAATTGCCGAATAAGATGGATGTTTCTCATACATGGTTAGTCTGTGTTCTGGAAATAATATATTAGTGTTTCTTGTATTGTATTCATGTGTTGAAGAACATCGTATAAACTTATTCATATTTTTGAAGATTAAACATTCATATACATACAGAGCAATAACTGTCATAATGTTATTTTCCCTAAATTTACCTCTACATGATTCTCTATATTTGAGCTTGAACATATTCCTTATGACCCTCTTTTGAACAATAAAAATCTCATGTATACGTGAATTTGCCCCATAGAAGATTAAACCATACTTCATGACGCTTTCAAAATTGGAAAAATAAAAGATTTTCAAAGTTTTCTCATCTACATATCTGCTTATTACCCTAATATTATAATTTATTGAATTCAATCGTTTTCCTATATATGTAATATGGTCATTCCAGTTCAAGTGTTCGTCAATATAAAATTCCAGGAATTTAGTCGATTTTTCTGGTTCAGTCCTTAAGTTGGAGAATTTATAGTTGAAGGTGTTTCAATATTTTGCTGACTTGTTCTGAATAATATAGTGTTGGTTTTTTCTTCATTCAACTGTAGGCCATTTTGGTTGAACCAATCGCGAATACTACTCAATAAGCTTCCTGCTGCCTCTAATAACTCTGGATAGGTGGTCCCAGCCGATAATAAGCTAGTATCATCTGCATAATTCGTGATGTTATATATGCATGAGTTTTTGGTTATTTCTGTTTCAGGGATAACGTTCACTATATCATTCATGAAGATGATGAACAATATAGGCCCCAATATGCTGCCCTGAGGCACTCCAGTATTGTTATCTAGTATCTCTGACTTTGATGATGTTCCATTTTTAACCACTTTGACTCTTTGTTTCCTATCAGACAGGTACGATTCCAACCATTTCAGAGCAGTTCCCCTAATCCCATATCTCTCGAGTTTCGACAACAAGTAGCTTCGACAGAGGCAATCGAAAGCTTTTGTTAGATCAAGAAATATTCCTAACAGGATTTGATTCTTCTCAAATGCATGAAGTATGCTCTCAGTAAATTGCATAACAGCAGTAGTGACTGATCTTCCCTGTAAGTAACCATGTTGGCTGTCACTGAATAAATTACATGAGAGGAAAAATCTCACTGAACGTTTACTCATTGCCATTTCAAAAAGTTTGGAAAAAGCTGGTAATATGGTCACCCTTAAAATATGTGTCTGATACAGAGTTCTTTCCAGTTATTTCATTGAAAACATTCCACACAGCTTTCATTTTGTTGTCTGATTTATAAATATTGTACTTGTACCTATTTGATCTCTTTTCAGCAAGAAGTTTCTGATATTCTCTTTTCAGATTGTTATATATTGGTCTTATTTCAGGTCTGTAAGTTAATATAACCCCCAAAGTAGATTTTTACACTGTAATACATCGTATTCAAGATGATTAACTGAAATATTTTTTTGTATAACTGTTTTTAACGGAAAAGATTCATTCAACGTTCGCATGAAAAAATCAACAAAAATATTCCATTGTTCATCAACCAGTTCATTGTCTATATTATATATATGTGACCAATTTTGTTTTGCTAATTCATTTTTGAATAGTTGCTTGTTATTGTTTGAAAAGATTCTGATCGATTTACAATTTGATTCTGGAGATTTAAAAAAGTTGATTTTCACCCACATGATCAGAGATGTTAGTCTGTATTGTACATATTTTAGTGACATTATTACTGTTAGTGAAAACATTGTCCAAGCATGATTTATGACTTGAAGTAATTCTAGTGTATTCATTCAGCCCTATAAAGTATGAATATGCATTTAGAAGAAGATTCATTTTATTAATATTAATGTTGTTATCTTTTAATTCTATGTTAAAATCACCCACAATGAATGTAGTTGCAGCTTCCTTATCTAAAATTTCCAGCAAATCCTCTAGTTTTCGATAGAATTCGTCCAAGTTCTCTCTCAGTGGCGGTCTGTAAATACAAATGCCCGAAATGTTTCCATCTGCCAGTTTGCACTTCACCCCTGCACATTCAAACACTCTTTTCTTGGCCAGTTTGTTTATGTTTGTTTTAACATTGTAATGGACACCTTTTTTAAATATATAGCAACTCCACCGTGTTCATATTTTTCTCTACAGAAATGAGTTGCTAAGGCTTAATTGAAGATGTTATATGCCTTCAGTTGTTCATCTTGGTGTCGTCGTAACAATTTCATTGTTAATATCGGCAAAACAGCTTGTCTTTATTTTGGTCTGCGAAATTGTGAAAAAGGATTTTTGAATATAAATAGATTGCCTTGGTACAACTATTATTCCATCAGATTGTACTAAATTTCTTGGGGTCTATATGGATCGAAGTCTTAGTTGGTCAAGCCATGTTGACTACTTATGCAAAAATATTAATAATGCTTATTTCGCTATAAGTAAACTGAAAACTACCTTACCACCCAGCTCTCTTATCGATGTTTATTATAGTCTTGTTTATTGTAATATTTCATATAATATTTTACTCTGGGGAGACTGTAGTGCCTTTTCCAGAGTCTTTGTAGCACAGAAGAGAGTAATACGTTTGATATTCGATATGGACCATCGTTCATCATGTCAACCTGTGTTAGTGGCAAATAAGATACTGTCGCTGCATATTAAAATGTCTCATATACGCCAAAGATAATGAGACAATTTGGAAAAAACTCGCTAGTTCGTATGACCATAGAACACGCAACTCGCAAGTGCTTTTGTTTCCTAAACACGGACTCACAGTTTCGAACGTTCTCCGATATACCAAGACATGAAATTGTCCAATCATTTACCTTCTCACTTGAAATCTCTGAACAAACGAGCATTCAAAAATGAAATTAAGCAATTGTTACTGCAAAAATGCCTTTATTCAGTAAAAGAGTTTCTCTCTGATTCCTTAATTACTTAGGTGAATGATGATTTATCTGTAATATTTACATGACTTATCCTATACACCATTGTTGTGTCCTGAAGGATCAATAAATTATTATTATTATTTGAATAGGAAGGAGAAAATTAACAATAAAAACACTGCATTAAGTATTCAATAAGAATAACAGTTTGGTTGTCAGACAACTTTTTTGAAGCTTGATTTTTGACGATCGAGTGGCAGCTCGCGCATACCAAAATCCATCTTGTTGGCTGATAGCAGACAGAACCATCCGGACGAGTACCGCTATGAGATAACAGCCGAACTAGGACGATCTGAGGCCCGTAACATAAACCGTACAAGTGTAACAAGTGTAGAATCTACCTGTAGCTACAAGTCCAACTTGAAATGACCCGTACGGCACCAGTAATTAAGGAAAAATCTCTACATATGTAAAGGCACAAAGTTTACTTTTCTACAATTATGATACGGAATTTTCAACAAGTGTAGATAATGTTTTTATTTGTTTCTAAATTTGTAAACGTCAGTTTCCAAAAACACAATATTAATCAAGAAAGTTTATTTTATCAAGTCACTAACTTGTAAAACTGACAGTTAACTTGCAAAATTTTTACAAGTCAGTAGTATTATTTACATTAGGAAATTTTGTTTTATCGTCATATATGTTGAAAATCATGGTAAAATTGTTATTTCCAGTAACACAGATTTTTTATGATGAAAGAGTTGATACTGATGATGATGAACCATCTGTTGACTCAGAAACTGCTGACCTCGAGGACTGCAGAACATTTGTACTCTCCTTACTACCTAATAATTTGCTAGACATTTCGATTTTTTTGTTGACCGAATCATCGACATAACTCATCGCAATTTCGGTGCTCTTCCACCCTCCAGCTCGCTTTAGTGCTAAAATATCTCCACCCGAATCCGCAACCATAGTGGCTCCAGTTCTGCGAAAAGAGTGGCCGGTGTATAACTCTGGGTCTTTTAAACCTAAATATTTCGCTTTTTGCTTTGCGACACCACCAATAATGTGCTGGCCAGCATTAAGGAAAATGCACTTTCCATATCGGTATGTCAGAAAAAATCTTAGGCTTTCTGTTCCAGGAGGCCGAAGAATTACATATTTTCTGTATAACATGCAGGGCTTGAAGCTGCAGCCATCATCGGTTATGGTGAATCTTCTTGTTAAATTTTTTATTTGCCGCAATGTCACAATAACGTATTTTTTCATATCTTTTACATCATTCATGTTTAAGGAGAGAATTTCGTCACATCGACAACATCCAAAAATCCCAAATATTGTTACAATTTTCGCCAGCAACCACTGGTCATCAAGAGCATGTAAAAGAAATTGTTCAGCCTCTTCTTTACTTAATACCTTGGCCTTTTTTGGCGTATAACGCTCATTTTTTCGTTTCAGAAACGCTATTACCTTTTGAAATTTGCAAATGACAACTAAACGTCATATTTTTCAATAAATTTTTTAAGGAAAACAAACCTGCGAACAGGGGCATTTTCTTTCATTTCCAAGCAGCGTTTCAGTATAGACCATTTTACCCATAAAGTATTAGGGCTGAATCTAGCTGACAGTTGATTCAAGTAGACCAACAAAACATCTTCAGTTACCCCACTTCAGTTTGCCACTTTTTGAAATCGTCGTATTCTCGCTCGTACCTTGAAGCTGATTTTGCAGGTAATAAACTTGATGCTACACTGCTGGCTGCCTCAATAATTTCTTTTGGTACATTCATTTTCGCTTTCGCCAAAACAAATGTAAAGAAAAAATAAACAGACATGTTCATGGCAACGCTTTCATAGCTTACGACATTTGCGACAAAATATTGAGATTTTTTGGAATTTATCTAACCTTTTTACAAATGAGAAACAAATGAAATATGAAACAATACACGCAAGGTAACGGGTTTTACTGGCGCAATGAGGTAACTGAATCGCCTGCGGCTCGTCAGTTATATCCTCCATTCGCCAGTAAAAACCCTCTTACCTTGCTAGTAATGTTATATACTATATACCTAATTTCCAAGCTAGGTAAATGTATACTTATGATATGAGAATTGCCGTACTGGGAACTCGTAGGTGACTAGCAGTGTCAGGATCTCTTTCCTGAAATATCCCAATAAAACCACTTGTAACTTGTAGTTACACTTGTAGGATTTGTGTTACGGGCCCCTAATCAAACACTAAAAGACAGAGAGCGCGTTCACAAACACGCCAGCCCAGCATTTTTCGAAATATTGGATTACAATTACTGCAAAGAAAATAGGCTACACATATACTCAGTTGTGCCGTTCGATTTTCCAGAAAGTTTGCCTAATTTCTCTAATAGTTGAAATTAAAAAAAAGGTTCGTTTCTTCTTCTAACGAATGAATGGAAAAATTTGTGTTATATTTGTGCCGTCTTGTGCCGTGAATATTTTCAATTACTGCAAAGAAAATAGACTACACATATACTCAGTTGTGCCGTTTGATTTTTCAGAAAGTCTGTCTAATTTCTCGAAAAGTTGAATTTAAAAAAAAAGGTATCCCAGCACTTTCGTTTCTTCTTCTAACGAATGAATGGAAAAAATTGTGTTATATTTGTGCTGTCTTGTGCCGTGAATATTTTCACGAAAATCCCTCGGATTTTCCGAAATATTAAAAAAATGTCAGCCCAGCAAGTTCCTTCTTTCCGACGAGAACCATTTTATATGATTGTGCAAACTTGTGGTTGTGAATTTTTCCTCATATGAAAAAACTAAGAAAAATTTGTATATTGACATTAAGAGAGTCTTCCGGGCTTATTGGCCGTGGACTATTAGGAATTATTTCACGTAAGGTTTCGTCCACAACTGCGGTAGGCATCTTCAGAGGATTCTTGGTCTGAGGTTGTAACTCGACCGCTAAATTTCCGAAAGTAATGCTGAATTAGATCCGTTGGTCCAACTTATACCATGATCATTGGCGGGAGAAGGTAGTGGGTTTACGCGCGCGATGTTGATTGGTCCATCGCTCCCACTTCGTATTGGCTTGATTTTGGTCTTTTCCAACACCGGCAACCATGCGCTATGTACCAAAGGAGTTTCTTCCCTTCTGTTCATATTGTTCTTATGTTTATATATCTCAATGGCTTCCATGTTCATCCTAGGATAGAAACTTTTGATGTTTGAAATAGCTTCTGCCTTTGAGAAAACAATATTGTGTCCATCTGTCAGAGCATGTTCCGCTAGTGCGGATTTTCCTGTCTGATTGAGTCAACAGCATCGTTTATGCTCCCTAATTCTCGTATTGATACTTCGCTTCGTTGTACCAATATAGACTTTGCCGCAGTCACAAGTATCCTGTAAATAACGGGTTGAGAGAGTGGGTCGACTTTGTCTTTGGTAGTTCTGATCATTTGGCCAAGTTTTTGAGTTGGCTTATAGACAGTCTCTATATTGTGCCTCTTTAGTATTCTACCAATTCTGTCGGTGACCTTGGGGATATATAGACTGAAGCCTCAAGAATCATCAGGAAGGCTGAACCTCCAAAAAATAATATAAATTTCAGGGAACACCAAGCCATAAAGAGTCTCAATGATGATACATCCATTGTGAACCTTCCAGCTGACAAAGGAAACGCGACGGTAGTGATGGACACCTCTGACTATGATTCCAAAATGAGGGCGTTGTTAGACCCCTCAAACTACAGGAAACTTAAGGAAAGAAACTCCTTTGGTACATAGCGCATAGTTGCCGGTATTGGAAAAGACCAAAATCAAGCCAATACGAAGTGGGAGCGATGGACCAATCAACATCGCGCACGTAAATCCACTACCTTCTCCCGCCAATGATCAGGGTATAAGTTGGACCAACAGATCGAATCCAGCACCACTTTCGGAAATTCAGCGGTTGAGTTACAACCTCAGACCAAGAATCCTCTGAAGATGCCTACCGCAGTTGTAGGCGAAACGTTAGGTGAAATAATTCCTAATAGACCACGGCCAATAAGCCCGGAAAACTTTCTTAATATCCGGTCGTGAAAGCCCGAAACAATTTGTATATTGTGGAAATATCGGTATATCTGGCCACAAGTTTTTCTAAAAACCTGAGCCACATAAATAGGCACAAACATCTTCGACGGAAAAAGGAAAGAGTGCTTGGCTGATTTTTTGTTCACTTTTGTAATTTGAAAATATTCACGGCACAAATGTAGGACAAAAATGTCCCATTAATTTTTTAGAAAACAGAAGAAAAGTGCTGGCCTATCTTTTTTTTCAATTGCGATTTTTCGGGAAATTAGACAGACTTTCGGTCAAATTTGAACGGCACAACTCAGAACATATATAGCATTATTCTTTTCAGTCATTAGAATCCAATTTTTCGAAATGTGCCAGCCAAGGCTGGCACATTTTTAGGCTTTCGAAATACATATCTCGGAAACCACATGGAATTAAGAAAAAAATTAAACGGCACAAAGCAGTACAAACCAAGCACAATTGAGCACAACAAGAATTTCTTGATCAAAAGTGATCACGATAGCAAGCTTTTCATCACTGGTGAGGAACGACGACCAGGTTTGAATTTTTGATATCAGTGATTAAATCACAGTTCGTGAAATATCGCTCATCCCCCTAAGCATAGGGAGCGATGGAAGACAAACCGAATGCAAGATCTGTCGTAGCTCGGCAAGAATCCCTACACAACAAGATAGAAGCTCCAATGAAAACATCAATTTCGAATGTTTGGCATTTAGGTATGATCCGAAAATCGATTATGCTGACAATTTGTTGATTGATTTGGGAACTTTGAGATCTTTTTGAAAATAATGCTCTGAGATATCGAAAAAACCCCAGGATTATGTTGTTTAAACCCTTCACATGGAAAAGTCGGTTCTGGAACCTCATGGAGTTGACAAGTAAAGCTTCGTAGGATGGAATTTGAATGAACAAAAGATCCTCGTGGTCAAAGTTCCGATAGGCTGAACCTTGATAACAACGACCCCCCTCAATAATGATAATAATACTAGTAGGTCATGTCCACTTTTGATAATTATCGTTATTTAAGATCTTGGCTTTATTGGACTTCAATTATGGAATCCCCCCTGATGGTTGGTTGATGTTTGATGATGTATCTTCAACATTGACAATCATAATTCATGCAATATATTGTTGGGTTATCGTATCACCACCTGCTGCTTAGTGCTGCTTCTTTTTCAGTCATGACTAAGGAACCCATTGTTATGTATAACAGATGATTGTTGTCCGAAACATCAACAAAATTCAACTGGGTTTAATTTTATGATCCCATGATTTAGGTCCAATAAAGCCAAGATCTTGAGTAACGATAATAATGATATTGATGTTTGAACGGAAAAATCAAATTGCCAAAACTGAAAACAATTGACAGTGACCATGGATCGTTAGATCTCGATCGTATTAGGAATTGAGTGAACTGACAGGCCGTTTCCTTCAATTTCGTTCCCATATTTGAATTTTTTTTCCAGAGTCGTGCATTTATTTAATAAAATCGTTATTATCATACATCATAGTTTTGCTTCTTGGTACTACCAATATCCTTTCCAGATGAAAATGATTGAAAATCATATTCAAATTTTGTGAATGTAGGAAAACTATACGAAAAATGAACTATGGTGAGAAAACTTGAAAATGACAAGAACTCAAATATCTAGGAAACTGTTGCTTATCGGTCAATAAATAACTTACTACTACCTTCTACTTCCCATTTCACAAAAATGGAATAATGCAGGAACACAAAAAACTCACTTATAGACGCCTGTCCGCTTTTGCAGATAGTCTCCTCTATTTTGTTTTCTTAATTCTTCATAAGTTGTAACGTGTTTTTGCACAGGAGGCATTTCAGTTTCCTCATAACTTGGATCTGAAAACATCAGTTCTTCACGAATACTGTATTAAATGTATGCTGCCTTCCTCAATTTTATGAATAACCAAGTAATAACTGCTCCATCAAGCAACGTTTCTAGTCGATATCCGAGAACTTACTATCTAAAGATGGTCGAAATGAATCATCTAAGCCACTATACCGTGGTATGGTGCTGGTATCCAAATCTATGTGTCCAGAAATACTAGAATCTTCATAAACATCAGAACTAGATATGCCCTCGAATGGAGCTAAGCTCATAGAAGATCCAAACCCAGGATTAATTCTGAAATATTTTAAATGAAAATAAAATTATTTTAATCATCATGTTACAAATACCTGTCTTGAATGATTCCTCTCTTCTTCCGTTTCAACATTTCTGCGATAGGACTATTTGGTAATTGCATTAAGCGTTCCACACATTTCGCCTGATACGAGATTTTCCCAATAAAATAACCCAACATACTTGCTATCACAACCTTCGGGGTGGCTCCAAACCTTGGACTACTTTTCAAATAACCTTGAGGAAAAAAAATAAATTTCTTATTCCGAATGTCGTGTTGTTGATTTTCACAAAGATATAATTTTTCAGGATTATGTTAGATATAACAAATAAAATGAGAATGAAAGTGTGAAAATTTGATACAGAATCGCTCACGGTCGACAGTACGACTTGAACGGAGAACACTAGTACGCTTATATCGAATATTGGAATTCGTAGATTGTATTTTCTACTTCGATCTGAATATTAATACGTTTATTATTACATGTTGTGCTTTCTTATTGCTTGACCATCATTTTTGCATAATACTTCTCGTTCACTCAGCCAAGCATGGTCTTCATACTTGTTCTGAATAACATATGACTACTTTGGCTGTAAAATAGTCGATAAATTAATATTTATTACTAGCTGGCCCGACGAACTTTGTTTCGCCTCAGAGATTCATAAAGTTGTATCAACAAAACATTAGTACTTTTTCTAGTAGGTGGTATATAAGACAAAATTAAAATACAAAATATACAAAAAATTTAATTACATTGAAATAGGTAGGTATGTACATTGTTATTTACATGAATAGACCTCACTTTATTTAAGCCGCACCTTATTATTATTTAAAAATTGTCTCATTGTAGTACCTTATGATGAACCACATTTTTAGTTTTTTTCCTGGGTTCGAGAATAAAAAGAGCAGAAGGTTTGCCGACTCGTGAATACGCAACATACAATTGGCCATGAGAAAAACCACTATTTTCTAGATTTATGCCACACACACTCAAGGACTGCCCTTGGGATTTATTAATTGTCATAGCAAACGCTAGACGAATTGGAAATTTAATTCTCTTAAACTCGAATGGCATATCTGTTGGGATCATTGGAATTCTGGTAATGAGAACTTCCTCACCTTTTTATTTTCCCTTAAGTATTGTGCAATGAATTACGTTACTTTTAAGGTGTTTCACCACCAAACGTGTTACATTGCATAATTTTGGCTGGTTAAGATTTCTTAACATAATAACAACTGATCCAACCTTCAGTTGTGTGGTGGAAAACCTGGTAAATCCAATGAGTTCAAAAACT
The DNA here is from genome assembly GCA_038502775.1 of Hippodamia convergens. Taxonomy (NCBI): domain Eukaryota; kingdom Metazoa; phylum Arthropoda; class Insecta; order Coleoptera; family Coccinellidae; genus Hippodamia; species Hippodamia convergens. The sequence goes on along the minus strand of CM076610.1, from coordinate 4,057,993 downwards.
CAGTAGGGTAGTTTGTAGCTTCATTCTCGTTTGTTGCACTATCTATAGAATTATAACAAAGCGGTGGACCAATAGTTTCACTTTGAATGATCAAATTTAACTGATCAACATCTTTGTTCTTTGCCGCAAGAATGGCTCGTTCACTCAACCAATTCAGATTTTTGTGGTTGGCAATTATATTTGGAAATACTTTGCTTATGAGGTCATCCTGGGTTGACACAAAAGTGCAGAAATTTGGAGGAAATGAAATCAAACCTGTCGATTGATCGGCAGGAACACGGCCATTACCTTTATTCAGTAATTGTTCAGAGAAAATTCTGGCAGATGGATCATTCAACAATACAACTCGCATGTTTGTAGTTAACTGTAATTTTTGCACATAGCGCCACAAAGTTGATGATTTAAGGCAAGCATTTATTTCATCGGCAGCTGTCAATTTTGGAATGACCGGTAATGTTTGTCGAAAGTCACCAGATAATAGGATCAATGCGCCTCCAAAACATCTTGAATCATTGCGCAAGTCTTTCATTGTCCGATCAAGTGCTTCCAATGCTCGTTTGTGGGCCATTGTGCATTCATCCCAGATAATTATTTTACATGCAGTCAAAACTTTTGCCATTGCTGAGAGCTTTGCAATATTGCATATTGGAAACTCAACTGTCTGCAGGTTTAATGGTAACTTAAACGCAGAATGAGCTGTTCTGTATCCCTCTAGCAATGTGGCTGCTATCCCAGAAGAGGCAACTGCTTCTGCTATTTCTGATTTTGCACGAATCGTAGATAAAATTATTGAAATTAATGAAGTTTTACCAGTTCCACCGGCCGCATCAAGAAAAAATAAGCCCCATTCCTTTCTTCAATTGTCTTCATTATCTTATCATAAACTTCCTTTTGTTGTGAATTCAACAGTGGTACATTTGTTTGTACTAAGTGGTTTAAGGCATCTCGATCATACTCGATGAGGCGCTGGTATTCCTAACTTCACCAACAAACTGCCTGACATGAGATAACACAGGTCTTCAATCAAAATTAAAGTCTGGTTATGGATGTCCGCATTCACCTCTAGATCAGGATTGCCTGATGTGACACGAATACGATGTAATATGTCTTCTGACATGTCATCTTTGTACTTATTCCACAGTTCACATGGATTCGATGGAAAGCATGCCGAAATAATGATGGCAAATAATGTGCATATCTGGCTTGCAGATGCAGAAACAATTGCTTCAGCGATTGTTATGTCCCAGTGAGTATCGCTTTCAAGCAGATTGAGCTCTTGACATGCAGCACGAAATGTTGGATGCACAACACCATTGACAGTTCGAAGAAACTCGAACTGGTGGTTTCTTGGCCTAAAATCAAATAATTCGATTTTTTTTTAAATTTTAATATAGGTACTCACCATTCTGTGGATTTATCATCTTGATATTGAAGTGATATCCATCATCACCTCTCCAAAACATTAGCGCGTATTGAATTTCTGATCACGGGCTACCACAGTTAGCGTTATTTTAAATTCAATACTTTAACATTATAAACATAATTATGTGTACGATCTTTGACAGGAGTTTTTCGGGTACATGAATCGGTACTGACTTCTGCGTAAAGACCTTAGAATTCCAAGGCTAAGACGTTTAGGCAACTCAAAATACACAGTTTACTGCAATGTAAACCAACATCTAGTGGCGATATAGAGAATCTGTTCAAAACATTTCGTCATAAAATTTTCCGTAGTGTTCGGAAGAAAGATAGGTGTAATAACACATGGACTCAGATTCGTTCATATTATTATTAAATATATTAATCTTAATATATAAAACTCAGTCGGCCATATTGTTGGTTACACCATTTATAACTCAAGATTGGATGAACTGTTTGTTATGAAAGTTTTTTTGTTGGATTCTTCTACGGCGGGGTTAACATAAAATACATTGAAACTCTGAAAAATTCGATGAAATGGAAAAAATTTAGGAAATAATATAATAAAAAAGCTTTTTCGTGAAAGTATTATATTTGATATTAATTCGGTGAACTACATTTTCTAATAATATTAACGCATCTGAGTCCATGTGTTATTACACCTATCTTTCTTCCGAACACTACGGAAAATTTTATGACGAAATATTCTGAACAAATCCTCATTTGTCATCAATTACTGTGTATTTTGAGTTGCCTCAACGTCTTGATTGTGCTGTCAAAATGGCAAGGTGAAATGAAATTGCCATTATTGATTGCCTCTTCCACCTGAATCATTGCATTCTCTGTTCCGTGGAAAAACATCCGAATCAAGACATTTTCTATCGAACACACAAAACACAAAAATACAATGGGTGCTTCCAAATGACTTCATTTGGAGTAGATACAATTCAAGAACGTGGATTCAATCCAACATTCAAGGTAAGAATATGATATTAACATTAATGATATCAAATCACTTATATTGTCTTCCCTTACTGCTATTTAGATCCACCAAAGAATTGGATCATTACAACCACTTGAAGGATACACAACATAAATTCCCCCAAATTTAGGTAGTTCATAGGCAATATGGATGATCAACATGATTAACGTCAATTAATTAATGCAGATGTGAGAAGAATAATTCTTCAAGATCTGCAGCAATTAATGAATATCATGCATTGGTTCTATTAAACTGCCAAGTGACGATCACAAGGTTGTGATTAGAGCAGATAAACGACCCGTTGGAGCACATGATCGCCAATTCAACGCTCCTACAATAGACGAAGTGGCAATTGTGATTGTAGGTGAGAACTTGAAAACGAGTGATATTGTTCTTACATCTTCTATATCTGAAACACACCGTTCATACGATGCACTACAATACCCGCTGATGTTCTAGATAGGTGATGATGAAATCAAGATGATAAATCCATTGAATGGTGAGTACCTTTATTAAAATTTTAAATGTCTACTTAATACAAATTTAAATTATTTGATTTTAGGCCAAGAAACCACCAAGAAAGTTAGCTCGATGAATTTTTATTCATTTCGTTTAATGGTTCATCAAAATGCTATAACTATTTGCTGAGATTCGTCGATTGTTGCAGCAGTAATGTGTGGACATGTATTGTAAAATTGAAACAGGGCGCCTCACTTATATCAGACTGAATCAATCTGAACTACATTCAGAGGAATATATTCATTTACAAGATGCAGTCGACATCGAAGGAAATGCAGTTAATGTAGGTAGATTGACAATTTTACCAGCAACGTATATTGGCAGCCCACATCATATGCATGAATATGCACAAGATGCAATGACATACGTTTGAAATTATGGTTGTCCTGATTTATTCATTACATTTACCTGCAATCCAAATTGAGAAGAAATCACTCAACTGCTTCTTCCGGGACAAACATCAATTAATCGACATGAAATCACTGCACAAGTATTCAAACAAAAAGTGAAGTCACTAATGAATTTTATTACAAAACATGTCTTGAATGGCAAAAACGAGGCCTGCCACATGCACACATTCTCATCTGGTCAGTAGAAAGAATTCGACACATTGCACAATACTCAAAGGAAAATATGGTGAGGAAGTTCTTATTCCCATCATTCCGATGATCCCAACAGATATGCCATTTGAGTTAAGGAGAATTCAATTTCCAATTCGTCTAGCGTTTGCTATGACCATTAACAAATACTTGGCCAGTCCTTGAGTGTGTGTGGCATAAATCTAGAAAATAGTTGTTTTTCTCATGGCCAGTTGTATGTTGCGTGTTCACGAATCGGCAAACCTTCTGCTCTTATTATTTTCGCACCCGGCAAAAAAAGGTACTACAATGAGACATTTTTTAAATAATAAGAAGTTACCGCTTTAATAAAGTGAAGTTTTTTCATGTAAATAACCATGTACATACCTACATATTTCAATGTAATTGAATTTTTTGTATATTTTGTACTTTAATTTTGCCTAATATACCTCCTACTTGACAAAATACCAATGTTCGCAGGGCCAGCTAGTATCAAATATACTTATCAAATACACGAAAACGCTATCAACCGTAGCGACATCTACTGGCGTTATTCGCAAGAAGGAAAATTATTTCCTATTTTTTTCCATTTCATCAAATTTTTCATAGTTAAAATATATTTTATGTTAACCCCACCGTAGAAGAATTCAACAAAAAAAAACTTTCATAACAAACAGTTCATCTCATTTTGAGTTATAAATGGTGTAACCAACAATATGGCTGACTTAGTTTTATATATTAAGATTATCCCCGGCGCATTCACCAATTAGCAACAGCTAGAACCAAAATTTCCATTATTTGTCGGTTCAATCACTAATTCGAGAGACTTGAATGGTAGTTTTAATCCCTAGGGATTCAATGTGATGTTTTAATCCCTAGGAATTAAAAGTCAATGCAGTAAGTTCATTGTAAGACCTGCTGTTTTTGTTGGTGTTTATTAAGCGACTAAAATCATTGCTAAAATTTCTTGTAAAGAAATTTCCGAGGTGCCTAAGCATCTTCATCTGAACGTTTAAATTAAAAGCTCCCGCACATCACTTCTTGAAAATATAAAGGATTTAATTATATTATTACAACCTCCGAAGATTCCGAAGGTTGCAATCAGAAATAATAAGCCAAAACTTTTCACGGTCCAGCCGATGATGAAACAAGCATCGCCGCTAACAAGAGAAAAGGAATAATCGCAGCACAAAGGTTGAATTCCTAGAAAAGAAGGACAAAGTACAACATTTCGATCATTATCGTTTTCTACAATAACGGATAGATTTGCGCTCGGATTTGGACTATTGATATCGATCATTACCATACAGCCAGCAGTCGCAAACGCCGCTAAATAATCTGTTTTCCATTAGCAACTTGCCTTTCGCTGCATTTTAATATCTTTTTACCTCTGGAATTACATGTTTTGGTCACAGGAGCGTGCAACAACGGTTATCATATACTTCGAGGTCATTATATAATGAATTTTTTTCAAGTGAGACATGAATCTTCACGGCTGGTCGGAATTGCGAAGTTGTTTTCTCCATCCACAGATCATTCAGTATCTAAGCCCTTAGGAACAACACTTTGTTGGTTTAAGTCGATTTTGAGTGGGAGCGATCACTTCATCATCAATGCCAAATATTCTGCTCAATTCAGAAAAATTAATTTTCGAAGCGCGACCGCGGACTGGCGGAGATCCAAACTGAAAGTAAACCACGGAGAAAGTGCTGTCATCAAGCAGAGAATAGCTAGAGACCGGTTTCTCGTTTTCTGGGTTGTTACCCTTTATTAGTGCAGCATAATTTTTCACCTCGGTGACGAACACCTTGAAGCCAGGACGTTTTATAGCAGCGCTCGCAGTAGCTTCCTAGTTATATAAATTGAAAGGATCTCTGCCAGTCCACGGTCACAGTTGGGATATTAATTTTTCTGGATTATGATAGTATCTATGATACATACATACATGTATAAGACAAGTCAGTTGAAAAATAAGTGATGAATACAGCAATGGATTGAATGAAAGTGAAGAAACAAAAAAATTTTTATTTGTGTGATGCTTTAGTTGCTGTGATATATAAATATTTCGCTCTTCGTTTAACTCCTGAATAATAGTGTTCAACTTTCGATTTAAATAGAACAATTGATATCAATTGACTCTTGAGTGTAATCTTGGTCTGGTCTCACCTGTATTCTGGTTAACGTAACTCCTTCCGTAAGTTATTCGCTTCTTTTCCCTGTTCGAGGAAGGGCCAGTGCACTGTATAGACATTGTTATCTCACTTCGTCAGTTTTTTTTTAATCTTAATCGGACTTTATATTGCGGGAACCCTTACACAGTGCGTGCTTCTCTGCTTATATGCGATGGCTTCCTGTTTCCGTTGCTGTAAAGATATTTCTTCCGGCGTTGATGGTATTTTCTGCTCACGCTGTTACAATCCATTTCATCGTGAATATGCCAGGGTAACCAATGGCGACAGGGCTGCTTTGGACGGGTTTGACGGAGATTGGACTTGTGAGCACTGTCTATCTTCACGAGGGACTTCCCTGGCCTCTCCCTGCTCCCCCTTATGGATGCGGCACCACTAACTATGCGTGAATTTCGTCAGTTGATGGCAAAGCTCGAGTCCTTATTCAGTGATATAACTAACATACGTGATGATATGTTGGCTATCAAAACGAACCAGAAGCGATTAACAGAGGAGATTTCTCGGTGTACAAGTGACATCCCAATAAACACACACACGTAGACTAAACGTTTATTCGTGGTATCTGAAGTTGATTCAACGTTCCACGTTCAATTTCTCAACGTTATCCTGAATTCTGGATACCAAACGTCGACTCTACATATAATTTACGTTCCCGGTTCAACCGGTTACTACTGCAACCATTATGAAACGTATCCTTATTGTATTTTTCGAAACGTCTGTTCAAAGAGAGCTGAGCAACATTAAATAAACATTCAATTGATCACGATTAATCAACCATGAATTCAAGCAGCCTTTATTCTACTTGAGAGTCACAGTTTTTCTTGGAAATACATATCAGTTGTTCAGAATTTAGGGAGTTTATTATCCCACATCATTTTCAGTTACCACCTAAGGTTGGCAACAGTGACAGACGCCGCTTGGAGGCGCGAGTTAGCTAGGTTAGCATTGTATGGTAGATTCATGTCCTGAACAGAGCGTGTCGAAATAAAGCAGTAAACTCGAGAGTATGTTCCTTTTCCCAAAACACAAAGACAAGAAAGTGAAACTAAAACATTTTGGTAGCAGTGCGTAGTTTAATAAGTTGTGAGTTTACGAAACACGAAAATACATCTCCCAGCGAAGTTCTAGAGAAGTGCTACAACCGTTGGATCCCGACCGAATACAGTTGTACAGTGGCACATTGGTTGCCATACGAAGAGAGATTAAAAACTGTGAGTTCATTTTTTCCTTTTATCCTCTGTCTTTAAAACTGCTTCGACTATTCAGGTTTTCATAATTCATTCTTTATCTTTACGATGTCCGAATTCAATAGGTTATGTAAGACACGTGGATCAATTAAATCTAGGCCTAGGCTTACGTATTTCGCGAGATTCATTACTTCCGTGAAGGAAAAGGAAACAGTAGATGAACTAGATCAACGAAAGGCTAGACGCGATTCAACAAGTTAAAGTAGAATTTGACGAGTTACAGAATTCAATCGAGTTGTTGGTTAAACCGAACAATTTGAATGAGCAATATAACATTCGCCAGGAAATCGAGGAAGAATACTATCTTAAAGTCGCTATAGCAAAAAAGATATTACAAGACCAGGTGATAAATATTCGTGATGATAGCGTTAAGTCTCGTGGTCAAAACACCGATAATGAAAATTTTGTTCAGCCCGGTCCGTATTCGAACAGCATTCAGCATATAAAATTGCCTACAATCAACTTGCCCACACTGAAAGAAATTGTTTACTGGAAAAACCTGTGAATTCGATTCCTGTTACATGAAAACCACTTTTGTTGCAGAAACAGGAAGCTAAAAGTATACCTAGCATTACGATTCCTGTTAACTAACTTATGTCGCACGAACAGGAAGAAATGTGTGGGGTTTAAAGGAAAACAATCTAACAATTCACTATAATGATTCCTGTTGTGGACAAACAATATTTTGTTAATGCGGCTAGATTGAAATGTGAGAATTACAGGAACTGTAGGTATAGTTCAAAGGGATGCGTTGAGATTAACTGGAATTCTTGTATCAGCTTGGCCGTGTGGCTCGATTCGCAATTCATTTTTTACTCTCAATCAGTATTTCGTTGGTGATCGTGCGAGTGACATCTTATTCAGTGAAACGACAACTTCAAATTCCACGTAAGAAGTGGCATCGGAAGTGGCTATTAAGATGTGGATGTTTTTTTTGATTTAGACTATTTGGAGGTTGAATATTGAGATATGGCTTGATATCTCGGAAGGTGGAACTTGAAAGCCAGCATATCGACGTATTCAGTTGAGTTATGGCCCGTTATATTCATCATATAACCATGTTTCGTTTAGGTCTCAGTCCCCGAATTTCAAAATTTTTAGTCAAAAAAGTTATGATATTACAGTCTGATTTTCACTAACTTCAACATTTGAAATATAAATGTATCATAAAAATATCGGGTGGGATCTAAACGAGAGAAATACTATTCATTTATTGGTAATTTTCAATGATAATTGTCATTTGATTTACAGTATTCCTTGTAATGTAAATAATGATATCTATCATTAAAAAAAAAAGAATGTAAAACATGGTAAGTTTTTGCATATGGTTCATAAGGAATTATTTATTTATCACTGGAGAGAAAACCGATTAGTTGAAATAAAGAGGTTTCCGATACAAATTTGAATCAAAATTCGCCATCTATTTAGGAACAACCTGTAACTTTTTTCTCTTGCATATTAGGGTAGTAAAATCTAAAACTGTTACTTAAGTAACAGTTCCTGAAAATTTCATCTTTTTGGCGTGAAGGGAAAAAAAATAGCTGAAAATTCAAGACGAAAAACAGTTTTTTGCGAATAACTCAGAAAATATCCATTTTAGGGCAAGGGTGTGATGCATACACTCACATTATTTTTTAACGTAGATTCAATATCTGCCATAAAATAATGGGGTTCTAATTTGAAAAAATTGATTTTTCACGATTTTGTCATCCCTAACTTTGAGAACGATTTTTTCACCCCCTGTATCATGAATCGCGATTTCGATTTTTAAAGTGGATACATCAATCTTACATCTTGAAAAATCCCAAAAATGAAAATTTTCCATCCAAAAACCTCGAAGTTATTCTTGTTTCAGCGGAGCTCTATTTTCGATTTTTTTTTCGAATTTTCCCGCTCAGAGAGAATTTTCCAACCAAAACTGAAAAATGTTACATCAAAATAACTTGAAATTTTCTAAGGAATCTATTTCTGCAAAAAAAAAATGGTGTTCTAATTTGAAAAACGGAAGTTGACGTCATTTCCGGAAAAACTGGAGGTGCTCATGCCTTGAAAATATTTTAGATTTCATCAGCATCGTGAAATACTTATAAGTGCTGAATTTCATGAAAATACGTTCAGTAGTTTCCCGTATAAATATGGGTGAGGTTCCTCGTGAAAGACCCTGTATAATAACAACAAATTTCAGTGAATCGGATAATAATTTTCTTTCGAACTCGACAGAACAAATCGTATTTCCAATGCCAAAGTCACGAATGTGTATAATTGGTGTTTAAGAAAAACGTTTTTTAAAAATTCACGACATTGCTAAAAATTGAGATTTCATTAATTTTAGAGCTTACAGGAATTAATTCCTGTACGTATTACAAGAATGAAGTTTACAACGTAGAGGAATTAATTCCCGTACGTCTTACAGGAACGAAGTTCACCACGTACAGGAATCAATTCCTGTGTCGGTAAAAGAATGAATTCCTGTATTTGCAACAATTCATTTCCATTTTAACAAGAACTGTTCCTACTACAGGAATTGAGGTACTGGAATCGTTCATTGAATATAACAGGAAATTCCTTCTGTGCCTAATTTTATTAGAATTTCCTGTTCTAGTTACTATATTTTTGTTATGGTTACAAGATTATTTTTCTGAGTGCAAATTCAATGGTGTGTATCAGAATTGGCTAGTGTTTCGAGATACATTTCGATCGTTTATACACGAAAACAGTTCAATAAGCAATGTCCAAAAGTTTCATTATTTACGTGCTTCTCTGGAAGGGGACGCATCGTCGGTAATTAAATCATTAGAATTAACATCTTCGAATTACGAAGTGGCATGGAATACTCTATTAGACCGCTATGATAATGATAAATTATTAATTCACAATCACGTTAAAACTCTTTTTAATGCTGAATCAATTTCTAAGGAGTCAGCTGGAGCATTAGGAAAGATATCAGATGATTTCTCAAAAAACTTAAGGGCTTTAGAACAACTGAATCAGCCGGTCTCAGAATGGGACATAATTTCAGTATACCTTATTTCTACTAAGCTAGATAATGTAACATTGCGCGAGTGGGAAAACTTCAATGCCGAGTTAGACTATCCAAAACTTTTGGGACATCAAGTCATTTCTGAAATCTAGGGCGGATATGCTAGAGATGGTCTCTCAAAATCAAACTGACAGGCGAAAGAGTTACAATAATGCCAACCGGAATCTCACCAGGGGTGTCGTAACAACTGATAATGCAAACGACATACGTCCGTGCGTAATATGTAACGATAAACATTATATTCAGAATTGTAGGAAATTTTTAGATTCTTTACCACCTGAACGAGAAACAACGGCAAGAGCATTATGGTTATGTATGAATTGCTTGAAACGGGGCATTCATAGCAAAAACTGTCGCAGAGGCAATTGTACAAAATGTAACGCGAAGCATCATACGTTGCTGCACAGAGAGGCAGGTAATTCGGCAAGCGCTAAGAAAACGAACGACAGCAATGTTTCGGATTCTACTGGGGCAGTTTCAGAGCAGCCTACGGTGACATTATCAGCTTGTGATTCAGCTAATCATGTCTTGTTATCAAAGGCTTACGTTCAGGTATCGGACAAAGCAGGAAACTGTCACACAGTTCGAGCCTTGTAAGACAACGGTGCTCAATCCAGTTTTATAACAAAAGACTTGTGCAGAAAACTTGATTTAAAAACTCAACTTGTTAAAATGGCAGTAGCAAGTTTAAATAACGCCTTATCCAATATAGATCAAAAATGTGAATTAAACGTTCAGGCTTTGTATACTAGTTTTTCATTCATGAAATGTTTTTTCCTAATTGATGAAATATCTGGAAATATACCTGCAGTTAATATCGATGTTTCTAAACTGACTATCCCACCTCACATAAATTTAGCCGATCCAACGTTTTATAAACCCAGTAAGGTTGAAATGCTAATAGGATCCGATATGTTTTGGGAGATTCTTAGCGTTGGTCAAATTTCGTTAGGAAACAACAGCCCGGTACTTCAAAAAACGAAATTCGGATGGATCGTCGCGGGTCCTCTACGAGTTCAAACCAACTCAATAACTTGCCATTTTTCACGGGAAATTCGGGAAGATGCAGATCTTCGGGAGTGTTTGCTGAAATTTTGGGAGGTAGAGGAAGTCAACAACGAACCTCCAAAGTCGAATGACGAAATTGAGTGCGAGAATAGTTTCGTTAAAACCACTACTCGTGACGGTGACGGTCGATTCATTGTATCCATTCCATTGAAGGAGCCCACGGAAAAACTAGGTGATTCTTATGACATCGCAAAAAGACGTTTTCTCTCGCTTGAGCGGAAATTCGATAGCAACGCGGAATTTAAAAAATTATACCAAGAATTCATGCAGGAGTATGCGACATTGGGACATATGGAAAAGATAGAAAGGCCGAATGCCGAAAAAACTTGTTATTACATGCCACACCACGGAATTATGAAAGCAGATAGTTTAAGTACCAAGTTGCGAGTCGTCTTTGACGCAAGTTCACCTACAACATCGGGATACTCGTTGAATAATTTACAATACGTGGGGCCAACTATGCAGAGCAGTCTTTTTTCGATATTACTTAGATTTCGACAACATAAATACGTTATATGTGCACACATAAAAAAGATTTATCGTCAGGTTTTGATCAAGCCTGAGCAGCGTTCACTGCAGAGAATATTATGGCGTGATAATGCGGATTTGCCTTTAGATACTTACGAGATGAAAACAGTAACTTACGGTACAAGAGCCGGTTCGTTCTTGGCTATTCGGTGTTTGTTTCAGTTGGCAGATGAGAATGAAAGGTTGTACCCCAAAGCTGCAGAGATATTAAAAACGGATTTCTACGTGGATGATTTGTTATCTGGTGCTGATACCATCGGTGATGCATCCCGACTATGTCAAGACTTGAGTGAAATATTGAAACAAGGTTGTTTTGAATTGCGCAAATTCTATTCTAACGATAAACAGGTATTGAAACATTTGGAAAATGATAGCTCCGAACTAACGGTGATAGATTTCAGCGAAAATGAAAACGCTAAGACCTTAGGGATTAGTTGGAGTCCAAGTTTGGATAAGCTAGTATATACAATATCAAAAGAGTCAAATGTCAAGATAATTTCTAAGAGAACCATCTTGTCCAATATAGCGCAAATATTTGATCCTCTTGGTCTCTTAGCGCCATGCGTCATTTTAGCGAAAATTTTGCTTCAAAAATTGTGGCTGCAGAAGATGGGACGAAACGGTTCCAATTGACATTTATACGATCTGGAGAGATTATAGAGCACAGTTGCCAATTTTAAACGACATGCTTATAACGAGACGAGTGATATGCGACGAACCTGTACGAATTGAATTGCACGGGTTTTCGGATGCTTCCGAGGAGGCATACGGGGCATGTATTTACATAAAGTCCATAAATAAATCAGGTGAAATTTATACTCAATTAATGTGCGCTAAGTCGAAAGTAGCACCCTTAAAGCAGATAACTCTACCGAAATTGGAATTAATGGGAGCCTTAATTCTAGCGAGATTAGCACATCAAACTAGATCAGCTTTGCGAGATTTAACAATCGGGAAATGCGTTTTTTGGACGGATTCGACGATAGTCATTGGATGGCTCAAACAATAACCCAACAAACTAAAAACGTTTTTAAGCAACAGAATCGCAGAAATACAGCAGCTAACAATTTCTGATTCATGGTGTCACGTCCCATCAAAGCAGAACCCAGCAGATTTGTTATCTAGAGGTTTGACACAAAAGTTAATTTTAGAAAATAAGTTTTGGCGGGAAGGTCCGGTGTTTCTGAGACAGGACCCAACCGAGTGGCCTAAATCAAACATAGCTGAGAGCAATTTGCCAGATATCCGTAAACCAAGAACCTTAATCTTTTCAGCAATACTATCGGAAGATAATTTTATAAATAAATTTTCAAATTTCAATGAGCTGACACGAGTTACAGCATACGTGTTAAGATTTTACGACAACTGCAGGATAAAGAGTCGCGGTCATGCGCGAAGAACAGGATCACTGGATAATTTTGAAGTAGACCGCGCAATCAAATGTTTAATTAAAATATCTCAGTCCCAATTCTTTGAGAAAGAAATTCGCAAGCTGAAAGGTGACAGGAAAGTAACAAATAGCAAAATCGGAAATCTGAACCCATTCATCGATCAAGAAAATATACGCGTTGGTGGCCGATTGAGCAAAGCTAAATTTAGTTTTGAGAAAAGACATCCTGCCATATTATCCGCTGATAGTCACCTTGCTCAATTAATTGTTCGTAAGACCCATATACAATTGCTTCATGCAGGCCCACAGCATACTCTAGCTGCGGTACGGGAAGAGTTCTGGATTGTGGGAGCACGCATACTTGTGAAGGGAATGGTACGAAAGTGTATTCCATGCTTTAGATATAGACCAAAGTTAGTAAAGACTATTATGGCACCATTACCGGAGATGCGTCTGACTTCCAGACATCCATTGGAAATAGTTGGTGTTGATTACGCCGGACCAATGTTAATAAAGAGTAGAGCCGGTAGAGGATTCAAAACAAGTAAGGCATATATATGTTTATTTATTTGTTGTGTAACAAAAGCCGTTCATATTGAACTGGTAACAGAATTAACAAAGGAGGGTTTTCTTTTGGCTCTCAAGCGATTTGTATCTAGAAGAGGTTCGCCAACTTGTATTTATAGCGGTATAATTTTATTGCTGCTAGTCATGAATTACACGAATTGGGCAAGTTCATTGCAGGCAACGAGAAGCATTTAACAGATGCTTTGATACAGCATCACATCTCGTGGAAGTTTATACCCCCGCAATCTCCTCATTTCGGCGGACTGTGAGAGGCGGGAATAAAAAGCATTAAGCATCACTTGAGGCGTGTGACTAGGGATGTAATATTCACTTTCGAACAGCTTTATACTGTTTTAGTTGAAGTAGAAGCAGTTTTAAATTCCAGACCTCTTTCACCTCTGTCCGAGTCACCTCATGACCTTGTCCCTTTAACCCCCTCACATTTTTTGATAAATCGACCGGAGTTAGCAAGTCCCTGGCCAGATCCAGATGTCACCGAAGTTCCGACGAATCGTCTGACAATGTATCGTCATCTGATCCAAATCAAACAACACATTTGGCAACGATGGTCTAAAGAATATGTAGGCGATCTGCAGCAGAGATCAAAATGGAAGTCCCACTACAGTGACTTGAAGGAGAATTCATTAGTTCTGATCAAAGATGATAACCTCCCGGTTATGAAATGGAAACTGCTTCAAGCAGTTGAGACCGACTGCTTAAAGCCGCGACCGCGCGGTGAACTATAGTCATTCATTCGCTGCCGTACACACGACTGCTCGAGCAGGCGCGACCGCTTCAAGCCGTCAACTGCATGACGAAATTCCATCGTGCGGTCAACCGCACGCGAGCGGTCGCGAGGCATACACCGACTGCTCGAGCGGTCCGTGTACTTCGCTCAGCCGCTAACTGCTCGAGCAGTCCGTGTACGGCCGCCCTTAGCTAGGTTAGCATTGTGTGGTAGATTCATGTCCTGAACAGAGCGTGTCGAAATAAAGCAGTAAACTCGAGAGTACGTTTCTTTTCCTAAAACACAAAGACAAGAAAGTGAAACTAAAACATCAGTTAACCATGATAAATCCACTTATTTTACACATTTACAAGTTTTCTTTCATAAAAAGGCATTCTTCTCGTTCTTTTCAAAAAAATTCATTGATATTAACATTTCATGTTTCATAATGAGGAATGTTCACAAGTATGCAAAATCGATCGAAACTTCGTCACAGTATATCCTATATGTATATGAAATCACTAGTTTTTGTTTCAGTCGAAAAGACCTAGTAGTTCGGATTTTACAACCCCGTGAATATTCAATTCCTCGCGGCGATGGACAGCCGCTATGTGACGTCATACTACATTCGTGCATCGCACTCCGTGAGTAGAAAGGCCCTTATATTGGCAGTACCCGGCTACGTACTGAACCTCGCTAGTCGTTGGATGTAAAGTGACGTCACACGGATCCATCGCCAGTCTCGGAAACTCATGTTTATAACTCGATATCTCGGGCGCTATTTGACGTATTCAAAAAATTTTTGGACACAATATTTTCAATATATTGCTGGTTTTTTTTTGGGTAAGGGAACGTAGGAGAATTAAGAAATCACTTTATATTGGATAATTTTTTGGAACGAAAATTTAAATAAATTGTTAAACAATATTTTCATTTTCTACGGAGAATAGGAATATGTAGAAATTGAAAAATGTGAACATTCCTCATTCCAACGTTCACATATCCGACGAAGAACGTTGAATATCAATATGAAGTTGATAAGTTTATTGGAATTTTGCAGAGTTTCAATAAGACAATCATATTATGCTTCAAACGGAATACGTAAGCAAGTGAGAACTCCTTATTAGATATTTTCGTTTATGGAATGCGCACTTTATTTTAACGTATATTCGCAGTAGATTTTCAACGTATTTTCGCAGTACATATTCAACGTTCAATTACATGTAGTGATAGTGCGTTTATGTAACCTGATTGCCTAATTGTGTTTCGTTTCCCCAATTCTGATCATCAAAAATATCATACCTACCGAATTCGTTTTTTACATCCCTTGTTTCGAATTTCTGATTCGTTTATAACATGAACTCCATTATTATTAATAAAAGTATATTTTTGTACCATACTTCGTCTCTGCTACAATGATTTATATAGAAACCTATGTTATTCGAAAAGATAACGATAAATTTCGCTTGACAACAGTGCCCTATACGTATTAGGCAGGGAGGGGTTGGAAGTTGGAATAGTGTCAAATCTGGCATTCTGCAAGTTGAGTAGTCAGTGTGAGCAACCAGTTGTTTTGTTCCGCGTTATTCTTGATTCATAGAGGATGTAACTTACGATAGAAAACATACCCAATAAGAATAGAAGTGTTAACAATATGTTGCCTCATTTCTACTTTGACATTCAACTTATGTTTTCATATGAATTTTGGTAGTTTCAACTTTGATTTTTACGTGTTGAGTTACGTCGATTGTGAATCCAGCATTAGTTTATGACTGACTATGAGTGAATCTTCCGGAGAAAGATAATTGCCTAAGTAGGAACCAACTTTCTTTCATATTGATTATTAAACTTTCATGATATAGGTATGTGATATTTATAAGTAGTACCAGTATCTTTTTCAAAAAGTTATTGACTATAAATATATGATTATGTTAGCTATAGTTACCAATCCACTCATCTTCCTGTTCTTTTTTGTTTAAAAGACCCGTTTTCAATGAACATATAATTTTGCAATTTCTTATGGGACATATTATATTGAGTTCAACATACTGAGTGATTTTATTGATGACAGCTAATAGAACAAGAAATCTCGTGGCAAACTTATATACATTTTTTTGAGCCGAAAGCATTTAGAAGATTGTGTATGTCTTGTTACAATCTATATTATTAACCTTTATTTTAAGATCGCCTGATCAAAGTTTATGGGAGAAACCTACTTGTCCGAAAGACCACAAGAGAAGAATATTGAGATTTCCTTCACAAATGATTCAGCTTGCCTATATACCCAATTGGAAGAGCAGGAAGAAGAAGAATTTCAAGACCCAAAGACAATGCAACTTATTTATGTTAAGACTCCATCTTCTATACTTATATTTTCAATTTTTTTTATGTAGTTTATGTGTTGTTTCAGTGACTGTTAAGAAAGAGTATGGGGCAGTTATTGATCTGCAGATAACGAGACTTAGACGCAACCAGAGAAGAAAAAAAAAGGATACATATTATATTCTGACTGTTGGAAAATCTTCATTTTTTTATATGTATATTGTTTTATCTATATTGATATTTATTTTTTCATAGATAGTACTTGTAAGTCAATACAAAATATATATCAAGGAATTTGTGTTTTATTGCCAGCATCATTATTTTCCAATTCAGGATTATATTGAAATAAAAATAATATCGATTCAGAAATATTTCGAATAATGATTTATTCGATATCTGAAATCAACGTTACCTCAACGCACAAAATAAACGTTTTATATATGTAACATTCTGAAATATACATCAACGTTGAGAACTCGTTACTCAGCAACGTTATTTACCAAACGAAAATACATCGTTACGCTTAAACTGAATAATAACGGTATTATTCATGATAATAATTAGTCTTGCAACGTTGAATTCACCTTGAAGAAACGTAAGAAAAAAAACGTTACTATGAAACGAAAAAGAAACGTATTTCCTAATGACATTTTCCAGTTTTTTCAACTATGAAAATAAGTGACGTTACCTAAAAAATACTACGTTTTTAGAACGTTCCTGTGTTTATTGGGATTCGAGATCATGAACAGGTTCTAAAACGTCAGGACATAAGATTGGTTGAATGCGAGGAGAGTATCTCGGGATTATCTTCTAGGGTATCTGAGTTTCAGTCTGCTATGAGCGATCTAGTTGGTGCTCAGGGGCTGCGGGTGGCCGCTCCTCGAGAGTCTTGTTCCGCCGAATCAGCCAAGATCTTGGAGAGAGTTCGTCGTTCGCACAATATCATAGTCCGGGTATACCGGAGACGACTCATGCTGATATGATACGGCCAAGGGTTGAAAAGATCATCGATAACCTCGTCCCAGGTAGCTCTAAGCATATTATATCCCTTGGACTCTCGAGTGGATAAACGTCCCCGGGCATTGCTGGTTTCATTCTCCAATTCAATAACTGCTCCGGGACAGAAAAAAAATTTCTGCCTCCGCGGATTTGCGGGGTTACACCATATCCGATGATTAGACGCCGGAGCAGCTTGATATTCTTCGGAGAGCACGGAATGAGCTAAGAACTCGCCTATCGAAGGGTGAAAGTGACCTTACCATCAAGTTCATTAAGGGTACTCCGTCCGTCATACAGCATCTCACTTCATCAAAAAACTAACCAGCTGCCTCCACGAGTGGAAGATATTTTACACCAACGCTAGTTCTATGAAAAATAAGTTTGACAAATTATGTGCTAGCGTTAAATTACTCCTTCCTGATATTATATTCATCAGTGAAACCTGGCTTCACGAGAGTATTCCGGACAATATTTTCAGTATAGACGGCTTTGATGTTTTCCGTTGCGACAACAAACAAAACATTGGATATGACGGTGTGTGCATTTATGTTAACAAGAACATTACGAAAAATTTTATAATTGAAGTATCAACATCGCACATGCCTGGTATTGACAACTTATTCTTGTATTTGTCCTCTCGGGAACTTAGTTGTGTTCTCGGATTTATCTGCAGACCGCATGCCTCTATACTATTCTGAACGACCATCTTATCACCATCTCCCAATCTGAGAAGAACTTACTCATAGTAGGGGACTTCAACTATAGAGAGATCCAGTGGCCTGATCCCCCTCCATCAATGAGAATATCCCAATGGTCCCTGTTCTTGTCTGCACTTGAAGAAGCCGGCTTATTTCAACTTATCAGTCAGCCAACCAGGTTTAGCCCTGGACAGAACCCCTCTATCTTAGATCTTTTCCTCACTAATGAACCTGACTTAATTAGCGGAATTGAATATCTTGATCCGATTGGTCGTTCTGACCACTGCGTTATCACTGCTAAATTTCAATTCACGACATCCAATCAAAAGTCCTACAAAACCAAAGAGTTCATCAGAATCAATTATGACTCGCTTAACGAACAACTGAATGAGGTTGATTGGGACTCTATTCTGGATGGTAGTGTTGAGGAGTCTTTTCTACGACTCTGAACTCCCTAATATCAAATAATTCCTCGCGTCACCATATTAAGCACTTTCCCACCAAACCTCTTTCCCAGAGGGTGCTAGCCATACTTCGAGTAAAGAAGAGCTTGTGGCAGCGTTATCGTCGTCACCAATCCCAAGAAAATTATGACTTGCACAGAGAATACTCCAATTTTTTGAAAACAACTCTTGTGAACTCAAAGAACGCTTATTTTGAATCTTTAGTTACATCTGGTAATCGAAAGAAGTTTTACAAACTAGTAAGGTCTAATCTGAACTCCAAGGTGTCTATTCCGCTGGTGAAGAACGCTTATGGCGTTGAATGCATCGATAACAGCGAGTGTGCCAACATTTTTGCAAACAATTTCGCTAGTGCATTCACTCTGGAACCAACTGGTTCACTTCCGCCCATCTTCGACCCCCGCACTGCTTTTTCTCTCGAGAAGGTAACTATCAGTGTCGGGGACATTCGTTCAGAACTGCTTTCCCTCAATCCATCTACTTCTCCTGGCATTGATGATATGTCATTTGGGGTGCTCAAACGCTGTGCGGATTCTCTCTCTCTTCCGATCACCAATATTATTTCTCTTTCCCTCTCTTCTTGTCAGCTGCCTGCATCTTGGCGACTTGCAAAAATTACTCCGATCCATAAAAAAGGAGACAAGTATGATCCTCAGAATTACCGACCTATCAGTATTCTACCAATTATCTCTAAACTAGCTGAGAAGATTGTCGCCAAGTCCCTTATGTCTTTCCTAATCTCCAATGGTATTATCCCGCAAGAACAGCACGGCTTTGTACCTGGTAGATCGGTGATAACCTGTTTGTTGAAATGTGTCAACGATTGGACACAATTAATGGATTCCAACACACCCCTTGACATTATCTACCTCGATTTTTGCCAAAGCTTTCGATAGGGTCCCGCACAGGAGGCTGATACATAAGTTAAAGCACTTTGGAGTGAGAGGGGATTTGCTGGCCTGGATACAATCTTATCTGACTGATAGGAGCTTTACGGTCAGAGTGGGTGATTGTGCGTCTTCTAATAGAGCTGCCCCCAGTGGTGTACCGCAAGGCTCAGTTTTGGGACCCATATTATTCCTAGTCTACGTTGCGGATCTACCTTGCGCCTTGACCTGTTCATCCTCTTACTTCGCTGACGATTTGAAAATTTATGGAAAATCAGCATCGTCAGGTGAGCTCCAGGCTAACTTAAACCGTATTCACGACTGATCTGCAGTGTGGTTACTCCCGCCGAATGTCGGCAAATGCCGAGTTCTCCATGTTGGGAAGACGAATCCGAAAAGTCCCTACTATTTGCATGATGATCTCATATCCGTTGCAGCTGAACACAAAGACCTCGGTGTTGTTATATCGGACGACCTTACTTGGACATCTCATACCAGGGATGTTGTTAGAAGGGCGAATCAAGTCCACTTCATGATTCGAAGATCCTTCCCTCGATGCTCCATTCGGGTTTGTAAGCTGCTCTACACCACATACATTCGCCCAATTCTGGAACATGCTGGCCCGGTGTGGTGTCCATGACCGCGGTTATCTACGGTCCTGCCTGCGGTTATCTACGGTTATAGCCTTCAGGGATATTCCTTGTAAAATGATTATAACCTACAATGACCGAAGTCGCTTGAATGCAGTTGGTCCTAGTTGGTAATTACCAATGAGGACCAGGTTATTCGCTTGAAATCGGTTCATATCTGGTCAGGGATAAAACCTCCTAGAGTCGGTTCAGCGTCGTGTGACGAGACTACCATACGGAAGGCAGTGTCCCTCCTACGAGGAGAGACTTGATCGGTTCGGTCTGGAAACTTTGTTGTCACGACGTGCTCGTGGTGACCTGATAGTCACATATCGCGCATTGCATGGTTCATTTGGATGCGACCTGTCGTGCCTATTTCTCCTGAACAACAATAACCTGCGAGGACATTCTTATAAACTTTACCGCGAAACCTTTAGGTCCTCTGCTAGGGAATCTTTCCTCAGCAACCGCATATTTTCGCTGTGGAACTCCCTGCCGGACAGTCTAGTGTGTGCTCCGTCAGTTAACTCGTTCAAGAACCGCTTTGATGACTTCGTTGCTCGTCCTTGATATGTGAAGTGATCTCATCGCGTCATTGATTCGCATTTGTTTATATTTTGCTAGTACTTCTGTATCTTTTTTCTCTCTTTTCAGGATGATATCTGTTTTTTTTTTTTTTTACTGGACTCTTACTTGAGAATTGGAATTTTTGTTTTGTATTTAATCAAGCAGTTTTTTTTTTTGTTTTTGAGATTTATAGGCTGTAGCCTCTTCTCTTATTTGTAGAATAATATTAAATAATAATAATCATTTCCCTTATAATATTGAGGTCTGGGGTGCTTCTATGGAGTTCCAAAGAATATTTGTGACACAAAAACGTATTTTGAGAATGATATTTGCAACAGAACAGAAGTTTGCCAACTTGTCCTGTTTTCATAGTTATGGTACAAGAAATCAGCATATTCTATCCGTTCCTAACCATAAATTGCCAAATAACATAAAACCTTTGGATATATTAAAGTTTCTTAATTATGACATCGCACCCTTGCTTCAAAAGTGACACAACTTACATAATTGGAAAAATGAAATAAATACCTGCTTTGATATGTAGGTATCTATATCAGCACCCCAGAGGTAAACTGTGTTAAGTCACAATATCGAAATTAGACAAAAGAGAGATTATTCAGTTCGATCATTGTTTCGAAGAATGTGTACTGACATTATTTGGCGACTTCATATACCTAGGGAGTCAAAAATGTGTTCCACTAGCTAGAATTTACTAATGTGAATGCATTATTGTAGATAGTTCGTGTCTGAAAAAATGTGACTTAACACACTTTACCTCTGAGGTGCTGATATGATATATGGAGGACCCACTGATGTGGATAAATTTTTTTCATGATTTAATGTAGGCTCGTTTACTGATCTTTTCCATATCATTAACCAGAAAAAGTAAATTTGGAGTTGTGTCACTTTTGAAGCGATAGTGCGACATGTTATATACATTGTTAAATGTCTTTCAGGACGAATAAACTAAAAAAAAAAAATAATCAACGGGCCATAATTAAACTCGGCAGGTAGAACTGTCATAGGGATATGAACCTTTGCGGAGAATTTCGTTCACTTGCAAAGGGATCTAGGGGGTGATTTTCCATCCCCTAAATTCAAAAATTCGATATCACGGAAAATACTCTACAGAGCACAATTTCACTCAACACATAGAACTGTTATATCGATATGAACATTCGGTGAAAATTTCGTTCTCTTGTAAAGGGATCCAAGAGGTGAAATTTGATTTGATTTGAGTTTAATTGTGCTCCGTTGGGTATATAATACTAAATGTGAGGAAGTAAGTCAAATTTATACTACAAAATCCTGTTTTTAAAGTTCTTTAAGGCTGGAAATGACAAAGTATTAGAAACGGACTCACACATAAGTACAGGGGGGTTCAATAATAACGAGAATTGTCAAGAATTTAAAAAGTGAGTACAGCACAAGCAATAGTTGCAATAATACATAAATATTGTCAAAATTAAGAATTATTAGTACCGAACTGTGACAATGGACTGACGTGGAATAACCACCGGGAATAGCGTCGTCGTTGAGAAGGGGATAGATGCATACCGGTTTTGGGGTTGTTACCCCTCATCAGTGCAACATAATCCACCAATTCAACGACTAACACCTCGAAGAACTGAACTATATGCCCACATCGGTAACAACCCCGAAACCGGTATGCATCTATCCCCTTCTCAACGGCGACGCTATTACTCTCAGTCTGGATATCCGTCAGTCCATTGTCACAGTTCGGAACTAATAATTCTGAATTGTGACAATATTTATGTATTATTGATGGTAGCTTCTCCTTAAAGCGTTAACCTTTGTCTTATTTAATAGTCACAATGCATAAAGGTAAACATAATAATCATAACAACACAATGTTCCTTTAGGTGCGAACAGACATGCTCCGAATGCCGTACCGCACCACGTCGCGTACCTAAGTGTGTACGGCGGGGTGCAACAGCGTAGCGCACATCGCCGCGATCACAGTGCAGATATTGGCGAACTTTCGTTGATCGCGTTGATGTACGCGACGTGGTGCGGTACCTGCGTGCGTCTGTACGCACCTTTAGAAATAGATAAAGATTAAAATCTAAAATGTCATCCACTGCACATGACTTTCCAAGTGCAAAAAAGTTCAGTGAGAACATGAAACATTTTTCACATGGCAGAAAACCGTAAAAAGCATATAGCAAATAATAATGATATATTAATAATAGGTGGAACTAGTACAAACAACATAATAAATCTAAAATGTAGTCAAAGATAGTGTTGGGGAATTGTAATTAGCAGGTGAGGGTTCAGTTTTTTTACCCTAGGGATTTCCAACATTTCCAGGTTATCAACCATGTAAGGTAGATTCTCAACATGTCATAGGCTATAACCATTTTGCATATTCACTATGTTCCCACATGTTTGGCAAATAACGAGCTATTATTTCCCTTACTCAAACAAGCATAATGTTCCTTGAATCTTGACATTCCTTATCGTCTTCCCAATATAAAAGGAGCCACATGAACAATGTAGGTGGTAGATACCTTTCTTATTCAAATCGTCGGTATTGTCCTTACTGTTGGAAAACGTACTAGATAAAGTGTCTCGTGCTTTGAAGCCAATATGTATGTTGCATCTCGTAAACAGTTTTTTTTTTCGAGCATATAAATGATTCCACCATTAAAAGTTGAACTGCAGTGCATTATATCATTGCATATTTCAGGAATTACCGAATTTTTTAATATAAGGGAAGAAATTTCATTCCTTGGATCCCTCTGCGAGTGGATGAAATTTTCAGCAAATGTTCATATGCATATGACAGTTTTATCTGCAAAGTGTAATTCTGCTCCGTAGAGTATTTTCCGAGATATAGAATTTCTGAGAATAGGAGATGAAAATTCATACCCTGGAGCCCTTTACAAGTGAACGAAATTTACAGCGAATTTTCACATCATTATAACAATTCTACATACCGAGTGTCATTATGTCTGTTGAATAATTTGTGTTGTATGGTAATGATTCGATGAGAGATTCTCAAGATAACTGATATTCCAGTGAAATAACTTTTCCAAATAACACTGATAAAATTAACCTTCGTTACCTCTGGAACTCTTTTCCATTGTTTAATAGACATTCAATAAAACCTGAGATCCCTATGTTCATTATTTATGGTAATCTGTCCTATTACAGAATAGAATAAAATTTAATTTTATTATGTTTCATAGTAACAACACATAATCAAAAAATCAATAAATTCCTTCAAAATATATGAAGAGTTCTCTATGAGATGATTTTTCAATTCCTTCATCGAAAGGTTAGCTCTAAGTTTTCTCCATGTCAATGGAAGTTTGTTGTACAGACAAAGGCCTTCATGTTTGCGATCAGTTATTTGCAATCTAATTTCCATTATCTTCAGATCTTTCTTTGTTCTGCTATTATATGGATGGCAATCACATTTCCTGTCAAACTCTCCCACTCTTAGCACAACATTCATTACCAAACTTTATTATCAATTCAGGTGTGACTTCTGGTTCTGGGGAAGTTCTCCTCTCACTAATCAGATGTTTGTTACCCATGGACAGTACGAAAGATATTCAGACTGGTATAGAGACTCTCCTGCCGTGATCTTTTCCGGTCTAATATGTTTACAGGCTACTACTGTTTATGAAAAAACACGCTCACCATTTCACAAAATGTGAAATTTCTATAACACAAGAAGAATGCATCATTACATCTATCCTATACACCAAACTACAATGATGGAGAAATCTGTGTTCTACAGTGCTAACAGACTTCCTAATAAATTGCCTCCAGAACTCAATTATAAAAAATCACAATGCTTTTGAAAACATCTATTTTTGATTACATTGTTAAATGTGAGCCATACCCTTTTGAAGAGTTTATCCAATATTGTAAACTTTAAATATATTGGGTTGTTTTGACCTGTTTCATTTTTCTATCATGGTGTGTACTAGGCATGGTATAACTATTGAAATAAAAAATACTATCACTATTAATAAAAGAAAGCTAAAGCTTCACCTGACTTAACTCCATAATAAGTTGCCGAACCTAAAACGGCACTAAGGGGAAGGCATCTCTGGAAGAAACTTTCTCTGCCACATTCTTGAATGACCTTTAATTCTTCGGGACTGAACCTATACTGTATATTAATAAAATCAAAAGCTTTCACGAAAGTTTCTTGAGACCTACCGGTTGAAATCCTTTATTATTATTATTTTCCATTTCGGACTGCACTTAACCTTATTCCCTACGAAACCATCATGTCCATGAGTAGGGATGGGTATCGATTATTCGATTAATCGGAATAATCGATGATTTTTTAATCGATATTTCGTATGTTCGATATTTTCGAGACTATTGGCGAATCCAACTACCGTTGAGGGCGCTGTGAATACTTGTTTTCTAGGTTCGAAATTTAGCCCCCAGCCCATAGATATTGGCGAATTCAATTACCGTTGAGGGCGCTGTAAATACTTGTTTTCTAGGTTCGAAATTTAGCCACCAGCCTGAGTGGCGCTAGGGGAATTTTTGTAAATTTTTGAATGACAACGGGATATTTATATCATTTTGTGAAATAAATGAATAGATTTTCATTTTAAGAGTGATTCAAAAGCTTTTTAAGATGAAAGTGTGTGTTAATGCATTTCTGATTATACATTAAGTGTGGGGAATTCAGAAGAACAACTCGTTTTTACCACGAATGATGAAAAATTGTATGCAAAGATATTTAAATTACTTGTAAGAACAATTATTTTGGTCAAATGAATAAGTATTACACTTGTTGGGATTACTAAAAATGACGAAGAATAATATATTCGGAAGTATTTCCTAGATCCATGAGATTCTGCAGAATTCGTAAATGAATGGTACTACCTCGAAGTGATATCCAATAGAAGCAAAATCATTCGTGGTGCACACAGGTTCAGATGAATCTGTTGAATTTGGAAACATACGAATTCATTGTTTATTAAAGTTTTCCCAAATCATTTTTGAAAGTAGGTGCTCCATTTCATGAAGATTACGAACGAAATTTGATTGAGAACATTTCATTTAATCATTTCTTCAATCATATGTTGCAAAATAAATAAAGGATTCTGAAATTTTTTCCAGTCTTTATTTGTGTTTTGTTTGTAATTTTAAAATGGAAATTGTATATATCTTTCATCACACAATATTAAGATAACAATCAAATATAGATAAAATATTTGTTTACAATGGAAAATTTGCCAGAGATGATACCAAAAAGTCAGGAGAGATGTATGTAATTGCCAAGTCAAAGTGAAACAATTAAAACAAAATGCTGACATAAATATAGAACGAACCTTTGAAAATTTATAAAATACTTGAAAAATTTTAATTGTTTGAAAACTTATAACCTTCCAAACCAAGTGTTTGCAAATTCAGTCAAGGAGTCCAATTCTTTCTCATTTTTAATGGCGTTAGCAAAATCTCACATCAAATCACCAGTGTTCACTTGTCCCATTGTCTCCAGATACTTCCTCTGCTTTTTCAAATGTCACAGATTGCATTTTGAATAGCACATGCACAGCAGATTGTTCCTCTTCACTCAAAGCAGACAATATTGCAGCATTTTTTTCTTTGATTTACACACCACTTTCAAAATCATGGAAATGAGTACACTGAGTTGTTGATTGAGAAATTATATGTTTTTCCCTAAGAGTATCATTCCTGGATTCTCTCCTCAATTTATGTTGGGCCATACAAGCCCTATTCATTTCTTCTGGATATTAACTACGTTGCAAGTTTCGAGAAGTCACAGCAGTAGCTTTAAGCTCAGGAGCTTTCTTTTGCTGAAATTTTGAACCATAATAATAAATATTATTATGAATTATTCACAAAATTCTTTACAACAGACCTATGGCAAGATTATCAATCTGAAAATGATGAGAGAAATCAATCATTTTTCCCATCTTCAGTCTTCTCACCCAAGCTTCTCTTTTTTCAATATATCAAGGGCATTATAATTCATTCACTCATAATGAAAATATTATTCCACTAGCCAATATTATTCAAATAAATCTTTTTATTTCTGCTCAGCTTCAATATAGCTCCTAACCTGAAATTTAACACATGAATTTGAGAATAATCTTATGTTAACTTAAAATTCTCGTATAAATACCTTTCGATAGTTTCTCAGCATCAATTCTACTATTCAGAATACCTAATAATTTCACCAATCTTCGTATATTAAACGAAAATATCACTGATTTATATTACAAACCATGTATTTTGAACGGGATTACTCCAAAGTATACTTGTTTTCTTAGGGCGATATTTCGCCGATAGAGGGAGTTTAGATTTTTGGATTCGCCAGGCGAATCCAACTACCGTTGAGGGCGCTGTAAATACTTGTTTTCTAGGTTCGAAATTTAGCCACCAGCCTGAGTGGCGCTAGGGGTTTTTTTGTAAATTTTTGAATGACAACGGGATATTTATATCATTTTGTGAAATAAATGAATAGATTTTCATTTTAAGAGTGATTTAAAGGCGTTTTAAGATGGTAGTGTGTGTGAATGCATTTCTGATTGTACATCAAGTGTGGCGAATTCAGAAAAACAACTCGTTTTAACCACGAATGATGAAAAAATTGTATGCAAAGATATTTAAATTACTTGTAAGAACAATTATTTTGGTCAAATGAATATGTATTACACTTGTTGGGATTACTCAAATGACTTAGAATAAGTATTTCGTAGATCCATGAGATGCTGCAGAATTCGTAAATGAATGGTACTACCTCGAATTGATATCCAATTGAAGCAGAATCATTCGTGCTGCACACAGGTTCAGATGAATCTGTTGAATTTGGAAACATATGACTTCATTGTTTATTAAAGTTTTCCCAAATCATTTTTGAAAGTGGGTGCTCCATTTCATGAAGATTACAAACAAAATTTGATTGAGAACATTTCATTTAATCATTTCTTCAATCATATGTTGCAAAATAAATAAACGATGCTTCAAGTTTTTCCAATCTTTATTTGTGTTTTGTTTGTAATTTTAGAATGGAAATTGTATATATCTTTCATCACACAATATTAAGATAACAATCAAATATAGATAAAATATTTGTTTACAATGGAAAATTTGCCAGAGATGATATCAAAAAGTCAGAAGAGATGTATGTTATTGCCAAGCAAAGTGAAACAACTAAAACAAAATGCTGACATAAATATAGAACAAACCTTTAAAAATTTATAAAATACTTAAAAATTTTAATTGTTTGAAAACTTATAGGTTGGGTTTCACAAAACGTTAATTGTGCGATTGAAAAACCTTACCTGAATTCGAACCAATTGTATCCCTCTCTTTGAAATTTCAACGAATAGCGGTGGCTCCAATTAATTTAACGGTACAATCGTAGTTTTGTGAAACCGACCCATAATCTTCCAAACCAAGTGTTTGCAAATTCAGTCAAGGAGTTCAATTGTTTCTTATTTTTAATGGCGTTAGCAAAATTTCACATCAAATCACCAGTTTCCACTTGTCCCATTGTCTTCAGATACTCCCTCTGCATTTTCAAATCTCACAGATTGCATTTTGAATAGCCCATGCACAACATATTGTTCCTCTTTACTCAAAGCAGACAATATTGCAGCAATTTTTTTCTTTGATTTACATACCACTTTCAAAATCATGGAAATGAGTACACTGAGTTGTTGATTGAGAAATTATATGTTTATCCCTAAGAGTATCAT
This sequence comes from Hippodamia convergens, assembly GCA_038502775.1. Taxonomy (NCBI): domain Eukaryota; kingdom Metazoa; phylum Arthropoda; class Insecta; order Coleoptera; family Coccinellidae; genus Hippodamia; species Hippodamia convergens. The sequence continues at coordinate 4,029,446 of CM076610.1, read as the reverse complement.
TCCTGGATTCTCTCGTCAATTCATGTTGGGCCATACAAGCCTTATTCATTTCTTCTGGATATTAACAACGTTGCAAGTTTCGAGAAGTCACAGCAGTAGCTTTAAGCTCAGGAGCTTTTATTTGCTGAAATTTTGAACGTGAAAAGATATATAAACTATTATGAAATATTCACAAAATTCTTTACAACATACCTAAGCGAGATTATCAATCTGAAAATGAAGAGAGAAAACAAACATTTTTCCCATCTTCAATCTTCTCACCCAAGCTTCTCTTTTTTCAATATATCAAGGGTTATAATTCATTCACCCATAATGAAAATATTATTCCACTACCCAATATTATTCAAATGAATCTTCTTATATCTGCTCAGTTTCAATAACCGATTTCAAGCGAATAACCAGTAATGACCGCGGTTATCTACGGTCCTGCCTGCGGTTATCTACGGTTATAGTGTTCAGGGATATTCCTTGTAAAATGATTATAACCTTCAATGACCGAAGTCGCGCAGTTGAGTTGGTAATTTACCAGGTTATTCGCTTGAAATCGGTTATGATTGCTTCTAACCTGAAATTTAACACATGAATTTGAGAATAATCTTATGTTAACTTATAATTCTCGTATAAATACCTTTCGACAGTTTCTCAGCATCAATTCTACTATTCAGAAAACCTAATAGTTTCACCAATCTTCTTATATTAAACGAAAATATCACTGATTTATATTACAAACCATGTATTTTGAACGGGATTACTCCAGAGTATACTTGTTTTCTTAGGGCGATATTTCGCCGATAGAGGGAGTTTAGATTTTTGGATTCGCCAATAGACGCAATAAATTTTATTTATTTTTTATATATATTCTCTGTCAATATTTCAGCTTTGTACGTCTAATCGCGCGAATCACCTGAACACGTCTGTTTCTGACAGCTGTACTTCAATACGCGCGACGTCGCGTGACGTCGAGCCTAGTTCAGATGATCGCGCGATTCCCAAACGCGCGACTAGAGATACTGAGTAGTCATAAAGAAATGTTCATATGGTCGCGCGTAATCGCGCGTATATTGGCGATCACGCGTATTGAAGTACAACTGTCAGGCATAGACGTGTTCAGATGATTCGCGCGATTAGACGTACAAAGCTGAAATATTGACAGAGATTTCAATGACTTTTTCTGTGCTCGGAATCAAAAAATCGCCACAGCACATTGTAAAGGATAGAAGAAGAATATGACAGTACTGCCGTGTTAATTGAAAAGGGTGTATCTGCAAAAAAGCGCTTTCGAGATATTCGACCTCAAAGACAATTTTAATTGATTTAAAAAGCAATGCATGTTATGGCATGTCATGCATTGCTTTTTCATTTTAATTCAATAAAAATTGTTGATGGCATAAATGAAAGTCTTTAAAGTCAAATATCTCGAAAATGCTTTTTTGCAGATACGCCCTTTTCAATTAACACTTAACACGGCAGAGTAGTCGCGGGCTGCCGCGCTATCAACGCGCGACCATCTGAATACATCAACGCGCGTTAACGAGCTACAAACGTGCGTTGTCGCGCGATCATGTGAACTTAGCCTTAATCGATGTTTCTAACAACGATTAATCGGTGTATCGATTAGTTTCATGTCAAAATTAATCGATGTTTTTTAGTTCGATACCCATCCCTATCCATGAGTCCACGTCCATATGTTCTGTGATGTCCATCATAGACATAGAGAAACCATTTTGTTCAATTAGTTCAACGAAGATTGTCCTTCAAATATAAATAATTTTCACAAAACTCACAAACGAACACGAAACATCAAGGTTAACGACCGTGACAAATGTGTCGTACAAATGTGGCGGACCTGTTACCGTTTTTGTCACCGTTCACAGAATAATCATTGTTTAACTAATCAACGTTTACTACTAATCAATGTTTATAATTCTCTCTGGTTGCACCGTTTACGAATGAGCGGCGTTTAGTTAATCAGGAGATATATTTGGCAACATTGCAAAATTTCTACGGTATCAAGAATTTCTGTCAGTTTCAGTATTCGGTTGCCATGGTTACAAGTTTTGTATGTCTACTTTCACTCAGAAATTGAGAGTTGTCTCTGCATTCACTCCACGATTTTTCTGAAGTTAAGTGACTGAGTAGTGTGTAGTGTTATAATTTTTTTTACTTACAAGAATCAACATTAAAGATGTTCCTAGAAAATATACATATACAATATTAAATACAAATATACATATATGTATTTTATATTCTTGTGATTCAGGGAGATAAAATAACACAATTAATACAATATATATTGAAACAAAAAGGTACCTAGCTGAGGTTTGTGCAACACAAGGAAATCATAAAATACAAATATATACATATATATTAAATAATAATTTACATACAAGTTATTATAGAATTCCAATTCATGTTCTATCAATTCCAGTAAATACGGAACAGTATCTTTAGTGAGGCGAAAACGTCTGAAGAAATTATAATTATCCATCTGGTTGAAGTGTTGTATCCTCTGGTAGACTTTTCGTGGAAACCCGAATTCAATGATTTCAACAATTTCAAGATCATCATCAATTAATAGTTCGTCATCAGAAACCATATTTTATGGAGACTAGCTTAAACACAAGAACTCAAAAAAAAAAAAACACAAAACACTGTTAGGTTATCGTTAGAAATATTTATAAATATCTTAGAATATAGAAAACCAGGAAGGAGCATATGATGCATTCTGGTGCGACGAGAATGGTGCACTCAATATGGCCGATACTCGTTTCCGTTTCGCAGTGGCGTAGGGCATTTGAATTTTCAATTACATTTTATTAACGAAATGGCATATTCCAAATTGGTCTAAAAAATCTTAACGAAGTAGGGGAGCAAAACACAATGCAATTTTATATTGTTTTTATTGATTCCTTAACAAAATTAATCTGTTATACAGTTCTAATTCTTTCATCATCAACCGTATTTTTACAAATATAATTCAACCTGGTGATGAAAAAACAATTAGTTGTACTTTTTATCAAAAGTATCAGACGATATATTCATTTCATGGTCCTTTATTCTTTACTTACATATTCCAACTGATCGATTTCAATTGTTGGAAAGCTGCTGGAAATAACCTGATAAAGGCCACAGATTACCGATTAGAACAATCGCCTGGAACATAAAAGGCTCCTGTCGTTAGGACAAAACCCAGGTTTCTTTACGAAACTCATCCATATCACTCTCTGTTTTTCATCTCTGTGAAATCTGGAAAAATAATTGAACTTATAAATTGTGAAGAAATGAATAAAAATTAATTCAACGATACAATCATGGTTTTACTTCCGAAATGTCCCTTAAGACGAAATTTATAGCGCTACCAACTATCAGTGTCAGTTGGTTCAATGAAATTGATTACCGAACATCACCTACGCCCATGGTTTGTTACGAATAACCTCCAAATTCAGCAAAATTGAAATCCCGTGTTTTTCAGGAAAAAATGAATCATTTCAATACCAATATCATTTACCTGTGAAATGTTACACCAAATTCTTGTTTTTTTGGTGTTTTGAAATTGCCACACTCTGCACAACTAATCATTTTATCGAAAACGTTCCAAACTTGGAAAATGTCTTATAGCACCAAATTACGTGTATAAAATAGTTAGAAATTCACGGACGCACCTTCAAACCTCGCCTCAATTTTAATTCAATACAGTTAAACTGCGAAAATATCACAAAAACCAAATAAAAGTACAACTTGCTGAGAGCACCACTTTCTTATTTCAAATTCAAACCAAGCGATGACTCATTCGTGGTGCACTCTTGTCGCACTTCCGCTCTTGCATTAGGTGCGCATAGGCTCCTTCCTTAAAGCCTATGCGGTATTTTATATTCTAAGATAAATATTGGACAAAATAATTACCGATGGTGTCGCTGCATTCGCCGATCAGCTGTTTACCGAAACGAGTATTGTTTCGTGTTTACATTAGAATTCTATTTGTATTTATTGGATTTTTTAGTTTAAACGTTTATTGGCTATCAATAATCGAAGTTGTTTCCTTGATTGTGGATCCTGTGGACTATATTGTAAGTGCAAGTATAGGTAATATTGTGCTTTTTGTTATATTTTATGAAAATATTGAGGTGAGCACTATTCAATTCTGAATGCTTAGTTCATCTGGCAAGATGTTTACCAAAGGTTCCTCTAATTATAGGAAATTTTCCAATATTTCCATGCTCACAGATGCTGGGTAGAGGGTGAGCAAGTGTTGCAATGCAATCATTTGATTCTATGTGGGAAAAAATTATTTCAAAACATTGGAATTCTACAAGGACAACCCCATCATATTGAGGAAATGATGTCTTATAAAAATGATGGTGTGAAGGTTGACAAGATTATATACAGATACTAAGCATTGTCTGGAATTTGCAAGCATATTTTAGCCCTGCTACTCTACAAGGTACGTACTACAAAATATTTTGACAATTCTACTGATTGTGAAGGTAAAATTGTAATGTAAATGAACATCAGCATGAACAATATATTCATTTAATAGAAGCTACTAATTTTTTTTCTTTTCAGGAAGGGAAAAAATCTATGAATAGAAAATGGGTGATAAATTTTGAATAAAAATGGACATTCTTCAGAGAACCGTATGTATGCAGAACATGACGTGATCCTCGATTAATCATGTGGAAGAATTCATTACGCTAGATTTTAATGTATTATTCATTTATTGCATCTCACTTGTGTCTTAGGCTACAGTTATAATAAAATAAAATAATTCAACTCATCTATCGATTGATTGCACCTTTTCTGTTGCTAAATGAACGTCAATATTATCAAGCTATTTTTAATATTAATATTAAATTGATACATATATGTATGATATATTGTTTGAAATTGCCAATTCTCGGAATTTATTTGAAATTCCACATGTAGTTTTGATCACTGCTGAAAATAAGTTCAATTTTGCAACGATCGAGAGAATCACTTAAACTCACAAGATCCCTAGTTTTATTGCACATTATCATATGGATTGAATTCAACACTTTCAACTAGACTTCTTGAATTGTTGAAACTTCTATATATTCAAAAATATCAAGTAGACTCAAAGTAATTCATTTTGATAAGAATGAAAATTATTGTACAAAAACGATATGAACAAAAATTTAAAATGACTTGACTTGAACTGCTTTTTTTGGTAGGTTTAGTGAAGGTACAGCTTTCTTCTCCAGTAACAGAAATGTTTTCATAGTGAGAGTTTCTGAAATAATTCAAAACATATGAAGCATTGTTTTCAATATACATCAGTTTCCACTCTTGCTTGTTTTCATTTCACAATCTTCTGGTCGGAAATGCTGTAAGCATACTCTAATATATTTAGATACAGGTTTTTCCATTATCAAAAAATGCTCCCAGGATTTACATCTATTAATTTCCTCTACGATTTCTAGTTTATTGGTAAAGTAAACATTTTGATTTTCACCACGAAAATGGGCTCCAGGATTCCTAGATTTTTCAGAATTGCATCCATAAACACAACAATTAGTGTTTTTCACGGTTTTTTCCTTAGGCATATCTTTTTGTCGCAATAAAAACGTAAAAATAAACAAATAAACCCAGCTTTCACGTACTAACTGTCAAAACGATACTCGTTTCGGGCTTAGTTCCAGCTAACGCCGGCGGTGTCGCATAGAGTTGTGTTTTGCTCTATAAATACGTTGACAAAGATTATAGAGTATAAAGATGGGAAACAAAGCGACTACAGTGATGTCAGCGACATCTGTTTTTCAAAAGTAATCGATCTATGGTTAAAATATTTAATGAGGGTCCATTTGGCATAGATCAAAGATTATAGAGTATAAAGATGGGAAACGCCCTTGTATCTGTGGTACTAAAATCCGACTACGATTTTTGGCTAGTTTCTTACTTGTGACACATAGATGACGCTGAAAACATTATTCAGTACAGAAAACTATTTTAATAGGCGCGAAATTCGAAACACATTTCTCATAAATTTTCATTTAATTAAATACTTTGTAGAGCTTTTAAGAAAATATCCTGATCGACAAAAAAAAAAGCAGGGCTCCGCTTTTTGATCAAGATGATCTTTTCTTCTGCATATTGCTCTGAATCAAATGAAATATGCTTCTGGATTCTTTATATATTTATTTGAAATGATTGTGTAGAATCAACTACAATACAATAATTATGAAATTGAGTACATTTCAAAAATTTGTTCACATATTAGAGAATTATCATAACAATTTCAAGAACTTATTGTGAGTGAACTCTCGATAAATCGAACATCGATAAGTCAAACAGTTGTTCTGGACCCGATTCATACATATCTTACCCAGTGTATTTTAACCTCGATGAGTCTAGAAGGTCTAGTAGATGAGTCGAACTGCTGGAAGGATCGTCAAGAGAACCACCACCTCTATAAGTCGTTCTTCTGACCACCATTGCCTCTATGAGTGGAACTTTTTGATCTAATGAATGAGACCTAAGAAAATTCGGTTCGCAAACAAATTATCCAGAACAATATATTTTTACCCCGAAACCTCTATCCATTTGACAACACTGAAAATAAAAAGCAATGAACAAGACAATTACATGACATGATACGAGTTTCAAAACTTACATTTCTATTCTCTTTGGTAATGAAAAAAATGCACATTCAAGATTATTCTTTCTGCAATTAATCACCATGCATTTCGAATGTCGGCCAGTCTTCAACACAAAATTTATAACAGAAAATCACACAAACCAAGATTATGGAGTGGGCTAGGTGCTACTCTTGTAGATTTCGAGTTGTTTCAGTGGAAAATACGCGAGAAAACGTAATCATCATTCAGCAAAAATATTTATTCAAGTATTTCTTTCAAAATTGACAACAGCCTACTAATGATCTCTATATAATCTATGCCAAATGGACCCTCATTAAATATTTTAACCATAGACCGATTACTTTTGAGAAACAGATGTCGCTGACATCACTGTAGTCGCTTCGTTTCCCATCTTTATACTCTATAATCTTTGGCATAGATTATATAGAGATTATTAGTAGGCTTTTGTCAATTTTGAAAGAAATACTTGAATAAATATTTTTGCTGAAGGATGATTGTATTTTCTCGCGTATTTTCTACTGAATTAATTCGAAATCTACAAGTGTACCAACTAGCTCACTCCATAATCTTGGTTCGTGTGTTTTTCTGTTATAAATTTTGTGTTAAAAACTGGCCGACATTCGAAATGCATGGTGATTAATTGCAGAAATAATAATCTTGAATGTGCATTCTTTTCATTACCAAAGAGAATAGAAATGTAAGTTTTGAAACTCTTATCATGTAATTGTCTTGTTCATTGCATTTTATTTTCAGTGTTGTCAAATGGATAGAGGTTTCGGGGTAAAAATATATTGTTCTGGATAATTTGTTTGCGAACCGACTTTTCTTCGGTCTCATTCATTAGATCAAAAAGTTCCACTCATAGAGGCAATGGTGGTCAGAAGAACGACTTATAGAGGTGGTGGTTCTCTTGACGACCCTTCCAGCAGTTCGACTCATCTACTAGACCCTCTAGACTCATTGAGGTTAAAATACACTGGGTAAGATATGTATGAATCGGGTCCAGAACAACTGTTTGACTTATCGATGTTCGATTTATCGAGAGGTCACTCACAATAAATTCTTGAAATTGTTATGATAATTCTTTAATATGTGAACAAATTTTTGAAATGTACTCAATTTCATAATTATTGTATTGCAGTTGATTTCACACAATCATTTCAAATAAAAATATAAAGAATCCAGAAGCGTATTTCATTTGTTTTACAGCAATATGCAGAAGTAAAGATCATCCTGATCAAAAAGCGGAGCCTTCCTTTTTTTTGTCGATCAGGATATTTTTTTAAAAGCTCGACAAAGTATTCAATTAAATGAAAATTTATGAGAAATGTGTTTCGAATTTCGCGCCTATTGAAATAGTTTTCTGTACTGAATAATGTTTTCAGCGTCATCTATGTGTCACAAGCATTGACCTATTATACATGGACGTCTTTCTAGAGAGAGAAAGTGGACTTCTGAATGAGATGGAGTAATTTAGGGCACTGTCAAAAACATAAACATAACCAAGTTATGTTGGATTTGTGTTGATTAGAATTTTTATTCTGAAGGTTGAAGATAATTCTTTCAAAGTTCTTTTAAGAACTATTAATAATAATGCCGGGCCGGATAGTTGTGTTGCATATAACTGCACTGCCAAATATAAAAAAGGAACCAATTTGAAATTTCATGCGTAAGTATAGGAACGCATTCTCTTTTTATATTTCGATTAGTAGCCTCCATGAATTTATTGAAATTACAGGTTCCCAAAACTCGAGAGCTTGAGGAAAAAATGGATTGATGCTGTAGGAAGAGCTGATTACGAACCTTATTCAATATCGAAAATTTGAGTTATCATTTACGAGAAGAAGATCACTATGTGAACCCCAATGGGACTGTAATTCTCAAAAAAGATGCTGTTCCTTCTTTGTTTTGCTTCATATTTCCTACAACATCTGAGAGAAAGGAAAGAAAGAAAGAAATAATTTCAACAACTGCAGATGGTAGGACAGGTTCATATTTATAGAATTCGTGGAACTTCTTTGTGATTAATTCAGTAGTAATTCGCAGATTAATTATAATGAACAATGTTGTATCATTCAGTTGCTTGTTAATTTTTTTTTGCAGTAGTTCCGTTTTTGGAAAGCCCCAACTTTTTCATGGATAAAGGAGAAAAAGAATCGCTCTGTCTCTCACCAGTAGACATAAAACCTAATTCACATGAGATTCAGGATGTGCAGCCCCAGGTAGAAGAAACCTATATCAGGAAAAGGTGAATGAGAAATTTTGCCTTCATACTAGATAAAAATTTTATAAAAGAATCATTACCTTACATAATTTTTCTCCAACTTCTTTCATTCCTTCTTTAGAAAAAGATCAGTTACTGTGTATGTAGGAGATTTTATAGAAGCTGACCTATAAGACACATATCTGAAAAGTATGTTGAAGTTATCTCTCAACTTTCTTATGACATTTCATTGTCATTATGAATATCTCCAGGGAATAGGACAGCTGAACCATCCCTTGAAGGATAACATTGAGCACCATTAGAGAAGAGGACCAGAGGCAAGAGAGATCAATCCAATTTTCATATACATACTGGAGGAGAGGAGGTTCTTCTCAGTGGTGAGTGTGAAAGCAGACTGTGAAAAAAGGTTTTTACACATTCACATTGAATTTCGAGAATCTTGGAGAAGTCTTACTGTTTTTTTTTTTCAACAGATGTTTATGACAAGAAGAGATGTCCTGTATTGTTGGAATGTAGCAGCTCATTAGTCTGGACAGACACAACATTCTACTGGGGTCTAGGTTTTTTTTTGCTGAGGTTTTTTCCCTATCTTTTATATAATAATTATAGTACCCCAAACCTCAGCTAACACTTTTTCTAACACATGCTACATGCTGTATTCTTTGGATTATTGTGTTGTATTATTTTGTGTATTATTATTTATATCAAAAGAATGAATATATGTATATTGAAGTGTTTTCTTTTTATCAAGTGATTTATTTTCTAAAATGTGTTATTTATTATAAATAATGTCTATATGTAGATATATCTCATCGAATAAAGGAAGGATAAACCTCATATTTATTTTTCTAAATTCTATGAAATTAATTTTATGAAATAGTTCAATCCCACAGAGGTAGTTGATTCGAAATTTAAAGATTCAATTTACTAATTTCACAAATATTGACCATGATTAATGATCTCAGCCCTGGAATTTCAAAACCTTCGAATAATATCCAAATGATCAAATTCAATCAATAAAACATGCTGACCAAAGTTGAGGGGGTCGGTCAATCCAATTTACATATACATACTGGATGAGAGAAAGTTCTCCTTAGTGGTGAGTGTGAAAGCCGACTGAGAAATGAATAATTGCAGTGATAAACTACAACACCAAAAGTGTTTTCTTTCATCAAATTCGACAATGGTATAGAATTCCCCTTTTGAATACTTACTCCGAATTCCAACACCATGGAAATTCCTGCATTTACAAATTTCATAAGAAAACCTAGCATGATTATTCTCTTTTCTGACACTTAAACCAATATTTACTCTAACGGATTGGGAACCAGTGAAAAAATCAACATTCCTCAATAAGACTCCTGTGACTTTTGAACATTTCCGAGATCAAACTCAACTTCAGAAATATTTAACGGAATTCGCCCAAACTTTATATTTTTAATCTAGGATATCTGCTGAAATAATTTTTGCAAAAAAATAAACTAGTTTCATTCAGTATTAATCACAAAACTATGACAATATCATGGTCAAAGATTATAGAACATAAAGATGGGAAACGAAGCGACTACAGTGATGTCAGCGACATCTGTTTTTCAAAAGTAATGGTTAAAATATTCAATTAGGGTCCATTTGGCATAGATTATATAGAGATTATCAGTAGGCTGTTGTCATTTCTGAAAGAAATACTTGAATAAATATTTTTGCTGAATGATGATTGTATTTTCTCGCGTATTTTCCACTGAAATAACTCGAAATCTACAAGAGTAGCACCTAGCTCACTCCATAATCTTGGTTTGTGTGTTTTTCTGTTATAAATTTTGTGTTAAAAACTGGCCGACATTCGAAATGCATGGTGATTAATTGCAGAAATAATAATCTTGAATGTGCATTCTTTTCATTACCAAAGAGAATGGAAATGTAAGTTTTGAAACTCGTATCATGTAACTGTCTTGTTCATTGCTTTTTATTTTCAGTGCTGGCAAAAGGATAGAGTTTTCGGGGCAAAAATATATTGTTCTGGATAATTTGTTTGCGAACCGAATTTTCTTCGGTCTCATTCATTAGATCAAAAAGTTCCACTCATAGAGGCAATGGTGGTCAGAAGAACGACTTATAGAGGCGGTGGTTCTCTTGACGACCCTTCCAGCTGTTCGACTCATCTACTAGACCCTCTAGACTTATTGAGGTGAAAATACACTGGGTAAGATATGTATGAATCGGGTCCAGAACAACTGTTTGACTTATCGATGTTCGATTTATCGAGAGTTCACCGTATGAATAAACTCTTGAAATTGTTATAATAATGCTCTAATATGTGAACAAATTCTTGAAATGTTCCCAATTTCATAATTATTGTATTGTAGTTGATTTTACACAATCATTTCAAATAAAAATATGAAGAATCCAGAAGCGTATTTCATTTGATTCAAAACAATGTGTAGATGGAAAATATAATCCTGATCAAAAAACAGCTCCTGCTTTTGTTTTGTCGATCAGGATGTTTCTCTAAAAGCTCGACAATGAATACTCATTTTAATGGGAATTTATGAAAAGTGTAATTCGAATTTCGAGCCTATTAAAATAGTTTTCTGTACTGAATTATGTTTTCAGCGCCATCTAGGTGTCACAAGTAAGAAACTAGCCAAAAATCGTAGTCGGATTTTAGTACCACAGATGTAAGGGCGTTTCCTATCTTTCTAACTCTATAATCTTTGATCATGGTGTTTATATAACAACATTGTTTTGTTTCCAACACGTGCTTTTGACAGCGCCCTAAGTTGGATCCTCTCTGTTCGTTTCATGGGAACTGTATGAGTCTTTCTTTCTCTTATGGAGATTGCCTCGGATTTCTTCTAAAAAGTCACGTGACAAGGAGTCCATAGTATAATAGGTCAATGGTCACAAGTAATAAACTAGCCAAAAATCGTAGTCGGATTTTAGTACCACAGATACAAGGGCGTTTCCTATCTTTCTAACTCTATAATCTTTGTACGTTGAGTTTGCGCGGATCTCTGTTTAACCTTAATCGGGTGGGTAAACGACGAAATTTGGCTGTTTAGTGTAATTGACGATTAGTCCACATAAAACGACGTTTATCAGACGGTGCAAGAGGTATCGCAAAATAAACATCGTTTAAAATTTTAATCATCGTTTAGCTGAACGGTGCAACTGGCCATTATCTAAGTTGTCACGAAATCGCATCTCCCCTTATTTTATCTCTATGATCATAGACGTACAAACCATAGACATACTTATTTGACATTTAACCCACCGAACATCAAAATATTTACTTTGTTATCTGTGTCAAAATATAACCTCACTTTTACGTATAACCTGTATGTTGGGGTTCTGTGGTGTAACCATTTATGTTTTGATAATCATATTTATATTTTGATCTTTGTTAGAAATTTTAAAAAATTAGTTGAAATTTGAAATCAGCAAAATATGGTGTGCGACAAGTGTGAGAAAAAGTTGGGCAAAATAATAACTCCTGATCCATGGAAGAGCGGAGCACGAAATACAACCGAAAGTGGTGGAAGAAAAGTTAATGAAAATAAAGTATTGACTGCTGGAATAAACAGATTTAATCCCTACAGTAGTAAATTGACAACATGCAGGTGAGTCAGCTGAAAACTGATGATTTTTTTTTAACTTACCTAACTCGGTTTCCCGAATTACATTTTCATTGAGGTTTCAGCTGTCGCATCCATTCAGATAGAAATAGGGTGATCAGAAGGGTTTCAGAAGAAACTTATATACAGGTTGTCTTTTACAAGTGCCAAATTTGACGAAATCATACTAGTGACTTGCAACAAATAATTGCATATGACAGTGCTTAAAATGTTCACTTCATTTAACAATATATTTCACTTTTTCGAGACAATCAATTGTGTCATCCTTGTAGGCTCATCTTATTTAAAAAATTCTTATTGAGGACCTAGTAAGGAGGCGAAGATCAATATTGTGAATTAAACATTATCAGTCATACCTTTCAAATAAGCTAAAGCTGACATTCAGTGAGCTTTTCAATTTAAGTTTAAATTGCGGTGCTTGTTGCAATGCTTTAGAATCATATGTTAACTTTAGTACCTACTAACTGTTTGTCCTCTGCCATAATATCATAACCAGGAGGAAGATGGAAAATTTCAAATGTAGATTTACTCTACTCTGAACCTCTTTGAGATTGAAAATCTACATTTACTTTGATAAGAGTAAGAATAAGAAATGTTTATTTCGAGAATAAACAGTTTACATCACAGAGGTATAATACATATACATATATATAACCTGTATGTGATATTAAAATAATTAGAAATTCCAAAAAAATTGTTGAACCTGTGAAGACCCCTGATATATGAAAACAAATAACAGCATCAGGAAAAGAAACAAAAACATCAACATCCGCGCATCCTTCTAGACTCACGCCACACAAGGTGCCGAAAGAAAGGTCATCATGTTCATGTGAAATTGTCGAAATTGGTACAGGGGAAAAACACCCCCACAAAATAACTGGCCAATAATATAGTGCAAATGCACTATATTATTCATTCTTGTATAATAATCAGGATCCCAATTAAGTATTATTTATTAAGTTGTTGATGATTTTCCTGGTCTTACTGTCCAACCAAGATTTTAATCGTTTTTTAAATATTCTTAAGTTTTTCAAATTTTTCAGTTCAATGTTATAAATTTCTGTTGACAGGAAGGTGTGACTTCTCTGACCTATACTCTTACTGCACCTAGGTATCTGATAATAATGATCTCTCCCTTGCGTTGTATATTGGTGTTTCAACATATTAATTTTTATTTTCCCCGAGTGGATGTTAGAATGGAGTTTGAAAGCATACAACTGTCTCACATCTTGGACTTTTGCAATCTCGAATAGCTGTTGGCTGGGAAATGTACGTTTTTTCATTTGTATGATCTTCAACACCCATTTTTGAATAACTTCAAGAGATTTTATGTGGTTTCGATATGCACCTTCCCATCCAACTATGCCATAGCTAATTTGGGACTCAACTAAGGCTTGGTAAAAGATCTTCAAATATTGTCACTTGTCAGTACACACGACTCGCGGGACATATTTGGGATTTTATATTATTTAGTTTTTATCTTGTATTAGGTATCATTCGTTAGGGAATTTCGTTATTTTTTGGTGTTATGTGAAGTACATCATATCGTCTGTTGAATCCTCAATTGGTTGTAGGATAATTTCTGAATTTGAAATAACAATGATACATTGATGTATAATGTTGGTTTGTTGGTTGGCTACATTTAGTATAGAGAGAAACCCAAACTGTTTGTTTTTTGAATTGGTTCAGGCTTTTGCAGCCTTCGTTCAATATCACCTTTCTTCTCGAGCATTTCGGCCGTCGTCGTGGATTCAGTCTCGACGTTCCCCTAGTTTGAGTGTCTGAAATCTTCCGGAATTATATTCAGGAGATATTTTCTCGCTGAATGGAGCTGTCTGATTAATTATTTTGCCTGATTTTTATAATCAGGCAGCTCAAATCAGGGAGAACATCTCCTGAAATATAATTCCTGAAGATGCCAGATCCGTGACTTCATTCTCGACGTTTCGCCAGTTCGACTGTCTCGCATCTTCAGGAGTTATATTTCAGGCGATATTCTCGCTGAATTGAGCTGCCTGATTAATTATTTTGCCTGATTTTCATAATCAGGCAGCTCAATTCAGGGAGAACATTTCCTGAAATATAACTGAAGATGCGAGACACAAGAACTGGCGAAACGTCCAGAATGAATCCACGACGACAGTCGAAATCGAGAGAAAAAGTGCATTGCTTGATTTCTGCTGGTTCTAAATTTTTCCGAAAATTGCATAAGTGAATACTTCCACGTGATGTCCTCATTCATTTTGAAAATAAAATAAAAATTTTAATATTTTGTCGATTTCGAAAAAACCTCCTCGATTCCGAGCGAGATTTCGAGAATATCGAAAAACGTCAAAAAGTTAGTAGAGGTTCTTTTTCACTGGTAATATACGCCAACATACTCAAACAACTTCTTTGTTACAAATACGAATAGTATCTTTTCTTGATCTCATGTTGTACAAAAAAGCTTTTCAAATATACATCATTCCAGATTTTCATAATTTGTAGCTTCATGTGCAGTTGGATGGAATTTCATAAATCAATGGTTTTTCATACCGCTTAGGGGGTGGATGTTTCATGTGGCTCTACATGTGACATTAATTCATGTTCTATTATTAATGAGTCTTTTCGAAAGAGTACGTACATACGAGTTATAAGCCATAATTGAAATTTTGGCGATTTCAACTTTGGTCATTATCCCCATTTCTGTTGTAGTTCATGTATCACCAATTTTGACCACCCTGTGCGTATATACACAACGGTACACCGACTTCTTGCATTGATATGATAAGTGGTCATATGGAACACATTGAGTGAAAGATTAGAAGTCATTAATAAATCGAATATCTTTTGTAATTTATCCTATTATGTAGTTGCATCAGTAGTGAATATTTCGAAAATCGTAAATCGCTCATATCTACAAAACGGCTCAACTACTGACTCATATTCATATGAAACTATTTACTCCTTTTGAGGTCTAGAATTGGCTCCCAAAATACTGAAACGTTTTCTCTTAACACCCGGTATACTTTTGGAAATCATATAATTATTACTATTTCTATAACATGAAATCAAAAACAGATATCATTCCATTTGAAAGAGGAAAGTTGTGTTTTTCACCATTTTTACTAGATATAAAAACTGAGGAGAGTATGGTATCGTATTCCCATTGAAAAAGTACCTACCTGTAAGAAGTTTTTACTGTTTTGAGATATTTTCGGAGCGAGGTATATCATTTTTCTTCACGCTTATTCAACGTTCGGGTTCCTTTGAGTCGATAATACGGACAAGATAGAAAATGTCATGACATGACATATATCGAGAATGAACCAACCTATCTCCATGGAACCAATATTCGCTGAAACGCTGGCCTAGCCTCGCCTATGTTTTGCATGCTCTCGATACGCCAACGTTGGAACGAGCGGACGTTGGCCGAGGCTTGCCCAGTCGTCTGTAGCCACCTTTATCATGTAGGCCAGTTAACAAGCTATTCCAATGAGAAGTGTCAAATTTGCCTCATTCATGTAGACAGTTTCTGTCAGAATATAATGAGTAGGTATATTTTTGAAGAAAGTGAGCAAAGGTGTTCAGAGATCTTCTTATTATTGTGCCTTCTCCTCGGCCTTCTCCATCAATGGAGGTAGGATATCACTCCGGCATATTCCTCTTTGTTTTCGGCCATTCTTATGAGTTGTTCGTAATTTAAACCAGTCCACTGTCGTATATTCCTTAACCATGACAGTTTCTTTCTTCCCAGCCCACGCCTACCCTTTATTTTTCCCTTTATAATGAGTTGAGCTAATCGGTATTTGTTTCTCAAAATGTGGCCCAACTACTATATTTTACCCTAGGTAACGAAACCTATCTACCTGCTCCAGAACTTGTCCGTGTATCTGAACCGGTCGCAGGACATTTTGGGACCTTTTGAGGACCATGACATTTGTCTTTTTTATATTTAATTTCATCTCAAACTCTTCATAAGTCTACATCTGAGTCGGCAATTAAGTCAGTATCGTCAGCGTATCTGATAGTATTGGTATTTCCTCAGAAACCTCCGCCAAAGCTTTGTTGAATATAAGATCTGAGTATAGGTTGAACAGCAATGGCGATAAAACGCAGCCCTGTCTAACTCATCTGCGAATATTTATCGGTTTTGATGTCGAGCCCTCTATCCTGATCTCAGCACTTCCAATATGTATTCTGTATTTAACCAATGTCCCTCTAGTCCAACTCCACGTCACAAAGAAAGTCCACCAACACATCATATTTCACTCTATCAAATGCTTTCTCGAAATCCATATTACATGTCAAAAAGTTATCAGATCTCATCTGGAGTCAAGCTGCTAACTCTACACTCTTTAATTTTACAAGTCCTTATTTCACAAACTCTACACCTTAGTCAAAATAAGTGACTTGGCCGTTTTGTTACTATAAGACCTATTGTATAACAGAAAAGTTTTGAACAGGTAATGAATTTTTTAGCTTACGCTCACGTGGCGATAGAGAAACGGCCAAGTCACCAAGGTGTAGAGTTTGTGAAATAAGGACTTGTTAAGTGAAAGAGTGTAGTGTTAGCAGCTTGGCTTCACAAGAGATCTGATAACTTTTTGACATGTAAGGAATGTGGCCTCGTCTTGGTAACATTTTACATGAAAATGTTTCTGGTTGTATTTCACTTTTTTTTGTAAGTTGATTATGACAATATCATTTCATTTTGGTGTAGTGTTTCTGAAATGAGGACACCTAAATCGATTTCAAGCAAGTAATGACAGCGGTTATTGTTACATCTGTTCCTTAGGGATAATCACGAATAACCTTGAGCTGGGGTACTATCTTAGTTCTTTAAGCATTTTGACTGAAATCGCCCATAGAGTATATATATATTCTTTTGAAGCCCATAGAGTATGAAGTGTATCTGTGAGTTACTTTGAGTGTCATTGCATGTAAGATTGCATTCTATGAATCGTCATATTCAATTTCAAATTGAGAGTGGGAGAGAGAAAATCACTTTATTGAAAAACTTTCCAAAGGGCTATCGACAGGGGTCTTTCTGCCTTTGAAATTGATTTTCATAAGGGGTTTCCTACTATATATATATATAATAAGACCGACAAAACAGTGATAAATATGGACGTCGCTATCCCGGTTGACGACAGCCTGAGCAAAGCCGTGCTCGAGAAACTAACAAAATACCATGATCTGCCTTTTGAACTGAATACCCTATATTCCTATATCATTTAAAAATAACAATATTTATTTATTTATTAATCTTCATTGGATCACTCCAATTGGCCAACGACCGGAGTCTTTCAGCCTGTTTCAAACAATACTAACAATGATAACTAAATATAACTACAATAAAAATAAACAAAAAATTTAGATGGTACGAAAGATTGTGATTTAAAATTATCAAAATCGATATTCATTCAGCAAGTAGTAAAGCGGGTAGTAAGCGGGTCTATTGGTTGCATGGTTTTCTCTGAATTCGAGAAGTAGTGGCTGGATAATTTCTTTAATGTGGCTTTTTTCCATGAATTTCTTGTTGAGTCGTTCGATTCTTGCTTCTATTGGTTCAACCTTTGTTCTTTGGTAGAGCATCTCATTTGTAGGATTGTGAAGAGGGTTGTTCGGGTGTCTAATCTTAGTCATTCTTCTCAGGCTTATTCTTCCTAAAGTCATTATTCCTTTCCATGTGGTATTGCTACAGGTCTTATATAGTTGGTGGCCATATTCTAAGATAGGTCTACATTATCATCATTTTGTAGATATTGTTAGCTGTTTTGGTGCTTATTCCCTGGTCTTTATAGGTTATAGAGCGAAAGTGATTTGATCTGGCTAGGGTGTTTTTTTTAGCTACTGTTATGTGCTGTTTGAAGTAAAGTTTAGAGTCCATAATCATTCCCAAGTATTTCACGGAGTTGGCTGGCTTGATAATGGTATTGTGAAAACGTAGCGTTGGTGAGGTAGGTTTCAGTCTGTGATGGAAGAGTACAAGGATTGATTTCTGGGGTTTTGGTTTGATTCTCCATTTTTTCATCCATCTTGATGTTTTGTCCGTCAACTCCTGAAGTGAATCTAATACTTCCAAAAGAGAGTTCCCATGGCAGATGAGGGCTGTATCATCTGTGAATTGTAACGGGTAAGCACTTTTATCGAGGTTGGGTGAGTCGTACTGGTAGATATCGTGGCAGTATAAGTTGTATAGCAGTGGTGAAAGTGGTGAACCCTAAGGTAAACCTTGCTCAGATTTTAATTTTGATGACAAGGTATCTCTAATTTTGACTTGGATGCTGCGGTCATATAGAAATTCTCTGATTACTCTCAGTAGTTAAGTTGGACAGCCATAAAGGGAGAGTATTTATTTGTTTTATTGTTCTTCGCTTTTGCCTCGTAGCGAGTAGACGTACACATCTCACTCACGACTCCGATAAGTTATTCTAGTTCCACAAATTTTATAACAATAGAAAAATGGTACTTTCTAGAGAGACCAGAGCTGAAATTGAAGAAATTGTCAAGGAAACAGTTATGGCCGTATTAGATAGTTACCTGGAAAAGTTAACAGATAGAATATTAAAGAAAGTCAGGGAAGAAATGCGGGGAGAATCTGAGGAACTGAAGTCAAAATTGGAAGAAGCAGAATCCAAGTTGGAAAAATTACAACAAGAAAATAAGAAGGCGAATGTGATTATTTTTGGAATTCCTGAAACACGAAATTAGAATCTGACAGAGAATGTCATGAATGTATGTAAAGATAAGAATATAAACATCCCAGATCGTGCAATATTAACATGCCATCGTATAGGAAAAAATAATACGAACAAAACACGACCAATACTGATTAAATTTACGAATGAATTACAACGTAACGAATTTCTATATTCACGTAAACAATTTCTTGGTACAAATATTGTGGTGAAAGAGGATTTGACGAAAAAACGAATTGAATTGCTCAAGTATACAGCTATGAAGCTTGGCAACAAAAATGTTTGGGCAATCGGTGGTGTAATAAAGACAAAAATTGAAAGTGGTATAATAACTATAACGGATAAAGAGGCTATCGATAAGATTACTCAGGATAAGCATATAGCATAGAAAATGTTCCTTTATTTTTCATGAAATTTGAAAATACATTGCGTATGGTATAAATATGATTATTGTTTTATAACTTGTCGGGGATTGTGAATTAGTTGATCAATTATCGCACATTTGTATTATATATTTATATATTATTATTATTTTTTGTAGTTAGAATGTCAATTATTGATTCTGAACTGGAGGAGAAGACGAGAACATATGCTAGTTTGGATGAAGTTAGAGAGATCCTTGAAGGCGGTAGAAACTTGAATATAATTCATTTCAATGTACGTAGTGTGATTACGATGATTTGATGTTGTATCTTTGTGAATTGAACTATGAAAACTTAGATAACATTGTACTGTCTGAATGTTGGAATTTAGATGATGAAACACTTTATAACATACGGGGTTATCGATGATTTTATAACAAATCCAAATTTAACAAAAGTGATGGCTTATTGGTTTATGTAAGATTGTCTATTGATGTAAATGTGGAGAGGGTCGAATTTAGAGAAACTAATATATTGAGATTGAGATTCGAAATCAGTGGAAGAAAGTATGGCATTACAGCATCATACAGACCTCCATCTACTAACCTTGGGTATTATATCAGTGATTTGGATGAGTATCTTGGGGGTTTGTTCGGTAGCGATGTAGAAATTTTTATTGGAGACGTAAATATTAACCCAAATAGACCTACCGTTCCGTATAAGGAACACCTATCTAAAAGTTCTCTATTCATGCTCAAAATGAAGAAACGAAGAAGGCTTCAATATCAACACATAAATTAATGCTGTCTTCAACACTGAATATAACCTACAAAGTGCTTCAGTATTTAAATCAGCTTTGAACGGTGGGAGAGTATTCTATAGAATACAAATCCTCAAACGGCATATACAAGTTTCATTAGTACATTGAGTCAATACATAAAAGGGCCAACCATCTCAAAAATCATAAAAAAAAAGCATTCCGAAAAAAACAACCCTGGATCACGAAGGGGCTTGTAACGTCAATAAAGCATAGAGATAAGATCAAATTGAAACTGAAAAATAACTATAGTATAGAAAATAGACAAAAATTTATTGGGTATAGAAATATGTTGTGTAAATTAATCATAAAGACAAAAGAATCTTATAACGAGCAGCAGTTCAAACTTGCTGGTAATGATGGTAGAAAGATATGGAAAACCATCAATGAAGTTACTAACAAAAATTCAAACCATAATACTATTGGTGGTAAGATGATTGGTGTAAACGGCGAAACTCTAACAAGCGCTGACGATAAGGCAAACGGTTTCAATAGGTTCTTTACTAATGTTGGAAAATGTTTAGCTAGTAAAGTTGATAGATCAAGTGTAGATCCTCCGTTAAAAACGCCGATTAACCCCTTTAGTATTTTTTTGAACCGGTAGATGAAAAAGAACTAATATCCTACATTGCTTCTTTGAAGAATGGAACTAGTCTAGGTCCAGACGGAATCACTGCTTCTCTCATCAAAACTATTCATGTTTTTATCCTGAAACCGATGGTACACATTATAAATTCGAGTTTTGAAACAGGGATAATTCCTGACGAATGGAAGGAATCCCATGTGACATGTGTTTTCAAATCAGGAGACAAATGTGAAATGAATAACTACCGCCCAATATCACCTATTAATAATTTTGCAAATATTTTTGAGAAGTGTTTGAAACAGAGACTTATAACATTCCTCAATAAGCATAAGATGCTGAGTGATAAACAATTTGGATTCAGAGAGAACATTTCAACGACGGATGCTATTCAGGAATTTACTGGCAAGATTATACACTATATGAACAAGAATGAAAAAAAAGCGATATTTTCAGACTTAACCAAGGCTTTTGGCATACCGCAGGGGACGGTATTGGGTCCGGTATTGTTTGTTGTTTTCGTTGATTGGCTACTTAGGGCATCTACCTTATACATATTAGCGTATGCTGACGATTCCGTCATAACCTTTAAGGGGAAAACATGGAATGAGGTGTATCAACATGCAGTCATGGGGCTAAGGACACTAAATAACCTATTGTCTATTTGCATATTGACTCCTTACCCTGAAAAAACTAAATTTATCGCCTTTTCCCTCACATCTAGTGGCCAGCCAATGTTCCAGAGATTGAAATCACACAGGGGGAATTGTTGTCGTACAGATTGTACATATCCATCGGTCGCTAAGACCGAAACCATCAAATATCTTGGAGTGTATGTTGATCAATATTTAAGATGGGATAAACATGTTGATGTTCTTGTGGGGAGAGTGAAATGTCACTTGCATGCTTTCTACAACCTAAGAGATATTCTTGCTAGAAAATTATGTCTTACTGTTTAAGACTCGTTGGTGTTGTCTATTCTGAAGTATGGTATCAGGTATCATCATCTGGGGTGGTATGAGTGACACTTATCTAAAAAACTAGAAATAGTTCAGAAGTCTTTGCTGAAAATAATACTTCGTTTGAAAAAATCTCACAATTCAAAAAAACTGTTTGAAGAAAGTCAACAACTCAGTATTAGGCAGCTCTATGTATATGAGACAATTTTAAATCAGTTGAAAAAGAATAAAACCCGATTACAGCACTCTCACAGTACAAGGCAGATAAGAAATGGACATCTCAGGGTACCCTTTTTTCAAAAAACACACTTATAACACAGTCTATCATACTATGGGCCAAGGTTGTGTAACATACTTCCACTTCACATGAGATTAGGTTTCAACTTGAGAAGTAAGGTTCATAAAAATCACCTATAATAATAATAATAATAATAATAATACTTTATTCACCCTTTCAGACAAATTAAATTTGTATAGGATACATCAATAAGCAACGATATAATGAATAATTATAGTGTATTTGAAAAAGTTTTGTCATCATAGAAATCGTTTCTCCTCCTGCTTCTCTTCTCTTCCTTTTTTATTGGTTTTTATTTCAGTAGGTTATATGGGGATTATCTATTGTATAGAAGAAGAGGATTATTAATTCATCTTCAGTAATGGTGGGTTATGGCAGTGTACAAGCAATTCGCTTAGACTGCCATTCCTGCTTTCTCTTATATATTTATGATTTGTATCTCAAATGTATTATGCTTCTCGATGAATAAATTGTAATTGAAATTTTTTTCTCATTTGTAAACGTCAGTTTCCAAAAACACAATATTAATCAAGAAAGTTTATTTTATCAAGTACAGTTGGATGCGGCAACATGGCGCAAATAAGTGAGTTTGTTACTGAGTTGACGAAATTGAAAAAAGAAGTGTTAGTACACATTATATTGATGAAAAAGGTTCCTAGCGGTATTACTGTGAGTGCTCCGTTGAGGGATCATTTAAATTTCGAAAATGACGAAGGCAAAGACTGCGATGACGAAATTCCAGTGGACGACAATTCGAGGTTAACCAATGAAAATAAAATAGAATTCTTGAAAATGGAATTGAAATTTGAAAAGTAAATATCAAATGACTTGCGTAAAACTGTGAGTACTCTAGAGGTAGCTCTCAAACTTTTAGAAAAAAATTCGAATGAAATTAATCCCAACGTAAACAAAACAGCACCTGCAATTGCAAAGAGCGGCGTTGCCAATATCGTTCAAAATTCTTCTAAGTTGGGTAAATTGCAAATCGAAAAGGAAACTAAAGTTACCTTCGAAGATAAACCAAATACTCCAACCGAAAGAACACCTGGAAATAAGAAAATAATTGGTAATAACTCCAATAAAGATCGATCGGAGACACTGACAGCTGTTAAAAAACGAGCTTGGTTGTACGTGGGAAAAATTGATCCGAAACACAGTGAGGCTGACCTACTGAGGTATCTACAGGGGAAATTTGTGAATAGACACTTTGATGTAGAGAAGCTGACGAAAATTGACAATGCACATAGTGTGGCCTTCAGAGTTGGAATTGACTTCGACTTGTTAGATGATGTGTACAAACCTGATATGTGGCCCAATGATGTTGTTATAAAGCGGTATTTTTTTCGCCAAAGAAGAGTGGATGAACCGTCAAAGTAAATTTAATATTTTTAACATTAATGTACAAAGTATGGCTAACAAGATCGACATACTAACTTTATTGTTGAATAACGTTACTGCTGATGTAGCTATAGTTACTGAAACCTGGATGCCTGAAGATAATATGAAAAATATTGTAGTGCAAGGCTATAATCTTGTATCATATTACGCTAGATGTACACGTAAACACGGTGGTGTTGCTGTGCTGATAAGAGAAGGGATCGCAGCCAAGAAGCTTGCCTGGCTTGGGAATTTGACAGAGGATTTACATTTTGAAGCAGCGGGATTAGAGATTCTGAACGAGGATGTGATAATAGTGGGAGTATATAAAACTCAGTCAGCTGATTTGGAAGTATTCCTTACAAAGTTGAATGCAATGCTAGAAATTATGTCTACAAAGTATGGAAAAAGCGAATATACATTGGAGGAGACTTCAATATAGATGTAAATAAACCGTCGTCTGCATCAGGTGAGTTTCGTGGTGTGATGTCAGAATTTGGAATGCTGAATTGTTTCACAGAACCTTCACGCAAACTATCCTGTCTTGATAATATATTTACAAACGATTTCCAATGCAAGGCGGATACCTTCGAAGCTCATGTGGCAGACCATAGGGCGCAGATGCTGGAGATTCTGAAAAGAGAAAAAACAATAAATGAATCATTAATAAATTCAAAGACTGTAAGGCACATTGATGATGCCAGTTTGGATGTGCTTGGTAGGAGCTTGGAGAAACGGGACTGGAGAAACATACTGAGTGATGTAGATCCGGAGACAGCTTTTAATGATTTTTTGAACACCTTGAACAAAGAATTATGGAAAGCCTGTCCTTTGAAGAAGATCAAAGTAGATGAAAATCGGACAAAGCAACTCGACTGGTACACTCAAGATCTGAGACAGATAAAACAAAAGCTAGATGTGTTGGATATTATGAGAAGAGTCAAGAAGGATAATAATATTGATGAATATTACAAGTCAACAAAAGAAGAATATCAGAGAGAAATCACGAAAAGTAAGAAAATGTCTAATCACATCCACATTGAACGATCTAGTAATAAACAAAGAGCAATTTTTCAAATAATAAATCAAGAAAATCCGAAGAGAAAGAAAATGCCTGTTAATGCATCGATAGAAGCGAAGGATTTCAATGAATACTTTGGTGATATAGGTCGAGCCATAATGGCTGAGATACCTGATACTGGTATCGCAGCCAGAGACCTTCTTTCAAAGCAAAAAAACAACGTCAGCTCATTTTTTCTTCATGAAGTAACAGAAAAAGAGGTACTCAGAGTGGCAAAGTCGTTGAAATCTAAAAGTTCCAGAGACGTATATGATCATAACACCATTATGCTGAAGAAAATAGTACCTATAATAGTCGATCAACTTACAGTGATAATAAATAAATGTTTCTCAGCGGGCATCTTTCCCAAGTGCATGAAGATAGCGAAGGTAATTCCTATTCATAAAAAAGGAGATGAGCATTCGATCGAAAACTATAGACCAATATCAATACTTCCTGCTTTAATCAATACTTCCTGCTTTATCTAAAATCTTAGAGTCTATTTTGAAGATCAGACTAACTTGCTACTTTGAGAAAAAAAACATCATAAATAAGAGTCAACATGGATACCTGTCGAGAAGATCCACAACCACAGCAATAATACATCTGATCGAGAAAATACTGGAAGGACTTGAAAACAGGGAAAAAACTAGAATGACGTGTTGCGACCTAAGTAAAGCTTTTGATGGTGTGGACCATACAATTCTGCTGCAGAAGTTAGAGCACTATGGCATAAGAGGGCTACCACTGGACGAGGATAGAAGGCAATATGTTGCTCTCGGCGAGAACACATCAGACATGACTGCTATTTTGCGTGGTGTACCGCAGGGATCTGTTTTAGGCCCAGTTTTATTTCTCGTGTACATCAACGATCTGGTGCCTAACGTACCGTCAAGAGGGCTGTGCATTTTTGCGGATGACACGACAATAATAGATATAGGGACCAACGAAGAACATGTTGAGAAAAACGCCATGGAGTCTCTTGATGCCGCTATGCTGTGATTCAGTACCAATCAATTGCTCCTCAACAGAAATAAAACCCAGACACTTTCATTCTCATTGGATGTAAAAAGCGAAAAGAAATCTGTGAAATTTCTGGGCATCACTCTCCAGCAGAATCTGAAATGGAATGAACACCTAGAGATACTTACCAGAAGACTTTCCACAGCACTGTTTGTGGTCAGAAGGATGAGGCAGTTGGGCACACAGGAAACGGTGATGGCGGCTTACTATTCCAACTTCCATAGCTTGATTTCATATGGCATAATCCTATGGGGAAACAGTCCACATGTGGAGATGGTGCTAAAAAAACAGAAAAAATGTGTAAGACTGATGAACTACTGCAATCCTGAAGAGAGAACAAGCTGTAGGCCATTATTCAAAAAATTGAGAATACTCACCGTAACATCCTTGTACATACTCACCTGTGTTCTATACGTATATGATAATAGGTCAGGATTCAGACAAAATCATGAGAATCATGAATATAACACCCGAAGAAGAAATGAACTACAGTGTTCCTATCACAGAGTGACAGCGGGTCAGTCGGGTTTTAATTACTGGTGCACGAAATTATTTAATAAACTTCCGGAACACATAAAGGCCTGTGTTGTGAGATCCAGGTTCAGGAAATCAGTAGTGTCCTTGTTGCTGGACAAAACCATTTATACTTTGGACGAGTTTATACCTGAACATTTCATCCGATAGTCAGCTTCGTATGTTCTGTGACTGTGTTTGTAGCTATTTGTCATGTTCGTTGACTCAGAAACGGCTGACCTCGAGGACTGCAGAACATTTGTACTCTCCTTACTACCTAATGATTTGCAAGACATTTCGATTTTTTTGTTGACCGAATCATCGACATAACTCATCGCAATTTCGGTGCTCTTCCACCCTCCTGCTCGTTTTAGTGCTAAAATATCTCCACCCGAATCCGCAACCATAGTGGCTCCAGTTCTGCGAAAAGAGTGGCCGGTGTATAACTCTGGGTCTTTTAAACCTAAATATTTCGCTATTTGCTTTGGGACACCACCAATAGTGTGCTGGCCAGCATTAACAACTGTCCTCTTTCACGACGATTCTGTTGCCGTGTGGGTTTCTTGCAGAAGAATCTCTTTGATACCATATTCATCAGCTAATTTGGAGACGTAATCACACTTGTCTTTCGAAATTCCTTCGATATTCAAATTCAAAATCCACACATTTTTGCTCTCTGGTCGTGAGGGTTTTTTCAAACCAGATACGACCTTCCAGGTGATGATTTTTCGGCACTTCAGATGTTTGAAGACCGCTACGGGACCCCAATGAAAGGCAATCATCTTCCATAGATAAACCAAACATGTTATAACACAAGAAAACAGAATATTTTTCAGGAACAAAAAGTAAGACATATGAGTATTCCAATTGGACGACTGGAACTTCACATGTGGATTAGAGCCGCGAGCTTAGAAATATATTGCGCTCCCTCCTCTCTCTCTCTCTCTCTCTCTCTCTCTCTCTCTCTCTCTCGCGAAATACCTGTTCGTAGACCCACTGCGACCACAGATTACTAATAATAAATAGACCAAGCAAGTCATTCAATAGCGGGTTTGTTTTGGGAAAGAACATATAGAACGAGATGGGCACATCCGTTAAAGTGGAATACAAACAGAAATGGCCGTTTCCTGGGTCACGCCATAGGCGGATTTTTGTATTTAATGTGAAACTATTCGTGTGAGATTAGATTGCTTCAGAATTTTGTCTAAATTACAATAATGAATAATTTAAATTAGGTGAAGAATGAAAATAATAAATAAAATTAATGTTAATCCAGAAGTGTGCATTTATTAATGAATTATCAAATGTACATAATAAAGAGGGAGGTATACAAGGTAAACAGTTGGAAATAGAAATAATTTTTGTAGTTTGAAATTGAGATTTTATCACAACTAGACAATAACGATATTCGAACAATACAAAAACGCCTCCAAATTGGATTGAAAAAGTAAAGAGTACAAAACAAATTTGCATATCTATTGAAACATTTTATGGAAGGTCTTTGCATTTTTGTGAAAGTTTTCTTAGGGTTTTCTCTCACAGTCTCTGAAACAAAAAACAAATAAATAATAGAAGAAATAGTTTTTCTCTTGTTTTTTTTTTCGGCCTTGAGGTAGGGGGAAGCTAAAATGCCATCTACGTAGCGGGCCTTTGGATGTTGAAACACAAGTGCTTGCGGATTTGTGTGGGACTCTAACCCACTAAACCACCCTCCTCTTTTCTCTCTGTTTTGAATTGTCCAATTTCTTTGCCGCTTCATGATGAATGCGAAGCTGAAAATAATTGGAAAATATAAATTTTATCAGATGTAAAACGTGACCATCTATAGGATCATCTTTATACAGATGATCTTGAAATGTAGACAAAACAACTTATTCATATCATTCTGGATCAATATACGCTCAAGATTAATTATTTTTTTATTGAAGATGCCAATCATCTTATCAAAGTGCCTAAAGCATTTCTCTGCATCTTTTCACAGACTAACAATTGTAGAAGAAGCTTGAATTAACTTCCAATATTGTTTCTGTTCTTGCAATTGGAAAATTATCTGTGTAGATTCTTGTGAACTTCTGCATTTGATGCAAGTAACTCACTTTTTCAGTTTCCGAACTACAAACCTGGATATGTATGCTACAACAATATGGAGTTAAATCCCACACAGTAGATGAAAAACAATTATGATTCGCCATTTGCTGTGTGATGCCCTCTTCAAATTTCATATAGTCTGCGTTATTCGAAACATTTTCATTCTCTCCATTAAACGTGAGCCTTTTCCACATTGCCAGTATCTGGACCTCTTATTTCCGTATGAACTAATAAGTGTTTGAAAGCACTTTCCAACAGTCTCGCAGTAGGATTATTATTATAACCACCTTTTGCCCTTATTGCACCAGAGAATAATTCCAGATGGTCTTGATATAGTTTGTTTGTCAAAATATATTTTAAAACTTTTTTCAATGACATATGTCTGATATAGTGCTTTCAAACTCTTTATGCGTATTAAGAATCCCAGAAATCCAGTTTTTCGACATGAAAATATTACAGGTGCATTTTCTAATTCAATTCTAATTATGTATTCTGACACATAATCCAAAAAAGCAACCTGGCTAGCAGGTGACAATGGTTTTTAGAACTTATAGTTTGCAAGCCTATTTCTTGAATTGCATATGTCAAAAAGATCATTGAAATTCTGAATGAATTTGGCAGTTGCATGGACACTGAAATCATAAAGCTTCAAATCGTCACGCAAGTATAATAAAGCATCAGCTACACCTGCTACACTACTGCTTTGCGTTTGCATGGCGATTTTGACCTTCATCTTTTCTCTCTGCAATGTCTGAACCTTTTTACGAATAGAGAAAATTGTTCTCTTCATGACTAAGAATTTTTTTCTTGTTTTAGGAGAACTATATTCCTCTTCATCCATATCTCCAACATAGGTTTTTCTGAAATCACAAAAATGTACTTCAATAATGAATTTTTTATTGTGACACCAAGCTTACCTGCTTCATCTCATTGCAGGTTTATTGGATTTTTTTGTTGACATTTTAAACACTTTGAAACGATAGGGAAGGTCTGGAAATTAAACTTATGTAATATTTCTGGCACTTCAAAATAATCAATGATTTTTTTAAGATTCTGAAAGGAAGTTGAAGATCCAAAAAATAAGAATCATATCATACATATGTAATAGCAATGAAAAAAAATACTTACAAATTAACACATACAGTTCAGAATCCGGTAATAATTGCATCCTGAGGCTGGGGGTATCCTTCAAATTGCTGTGTTCTAATACTACTTCTGGACAATTTCCAACATTTTTGAATGTGGTCGAAAGACTGAAAATTTCAATTATATATTGTATATAAATTTATCGAAGTAAAATATAAAACAATACATGAGCAGGAAGGCCTAGGTCGTTAGTTCTTTGGATGATTTAATAAAGTTCTTATCAGAACTATTATTATTTTATATATAAATAAATATATATATATATATATATATATATATACATAGTTGCAAGAAATTGAATGTTGATACGTACACATCGATATCAGCATAACTCTACCCTGGGTTGCTTCTTTGGGGGACTGCCCTCTGATATATCAGATATCGATAACAT
The DNA here is from genome assembly GCA_038502775.1 of Hippodamia convergens. Taxonomy (NCBI): domain Eukaryota; kingdom Metazoa; phylum Arthropoda; class Insecta; order Coleoptera; family Coccinellidae; genus Hippodamia; species Hippodamia convergens. Next base: position 3,999,676 of record CM076610.1, on the reverse strand, counting down.
ACTTCCAATACTTTTACTGGGAGAAGTGCTAAAATATCAAAATGGCTATTAATATTATTAATTTCTTTCTCAAACTTATTTCTAATACCAATGAAAATACTCACCTTAGTGTCTCAGGGTCCGATTAAATTATAAATTTTAATTGGAAGAGCATTTGGTTTTAATATGCGTTTTCCAAAATTATTCTTAATTATATCCTCACAATTAGAATACCTTGAGCATTTAAGATATATCCCATCTTCATCCAAACCAAGAAGAGAAAACCAAAAATTCCTTACTTCGATATTTTTGGAAAATCTATAAGAAATTTTGAAATTAAAGCTTTTAAATTTGAAGTCCTCGAGGTACGAGTCGACCCTGAATAGGAAATAAAACATTGTAACAAACCATTCCTCACGCCGGCCCTGGAGACTCTTATGGATATTGGTACTTGAAACATCTAAGTGCGGGGCAGAAAGAAACCAAATGCCCTAATTTGTTCAGTGGAAAAAAGTCATCCGGAGAGTCAACCCGCCTACGCGTAACTTATTTATTTATTCGAAAATCTAAACATTTCATTTTACGTGTGACCTGAATCTCAGGAAATAAACGAATCTCACAGTGTACGTGTTTAAGAGTTATTTCTGAGAACCTAAATTTTCTATAAGAAAAAAACCCTCTTATAGTGGCGCCCAACGTGGGGCCAGAAAACTCTAAAATTCGCGTGTTTTATGGGATTTTAACGTTTATTCGAGTGTTGACACTACTGCAAAATTGTTTCTTTCGCTCCCGGTTAGTGACCGATTTTAGGACGTGAAATAATTTGTGAACTTTCGGGAACTGAAACTTTTAACGTGCTTGTCTGTGCTTTTGATGACTCGTTAATTGTGGAATTATTCCTTCCACTCAAACTCTTGATTTGGACTTTGTTGTGTGTGATTCTCCAAAAGGAACAAAAAGAGGAAGTATAGCAAAGCTTATCGTTGTTGCTGCAAACTGTAAGTACAACTTATCCTTTTACGTACCAGAATTAGTGGAAACTAAAGACAATCACGGAAGGACAAGGCGGCCACCGATACTTTCTACGTTCGAGTGAACAACTTCAAGTGGTAGAACCAGAAAGTAACCAAATGTCTAACGTGGTTTTAACAAATAAACAATTCGCAGAGCTTATGGCTCGGATATCAGTGACAGGTAGCAGTACACAGGGTGTTGCTGCTGCTGGGAACTTTTCGAAGTGTTCGTCGCGTTTCAACGGCTCCAAAGATTCGGACGTGAATGCTTTCATTGACGCGATTAGCATATACAAGGATTGTGTTCAGGTATCTGACTCGAATGCGCTCAAAGGACTTCCTATGTTATTCGACGATTTCGCCGCGAAGTGGTATCAAGGCGTAAAGACTACAGTGCACACATGGGATGAGGCAGTAGCTCTCTTGAGAACCACATTCGGACCACAAAAACCTCCTTATAGAGTTTATCGCGAACTATTTGAAAACGAACAAGATTCCGATACTCCTACCGATATTTTCATTTGTAGAATGCGTTCAATTTTAGCACAACTTCCGACGGGTACTTTGAATGAAACAGTGCAATTAGACATGGTTTACGGACTACTCAATCGCAGAATCAGAGAGAAACTTCCACGTGACAAAGTGAAAACTTTCAATGAACTTTTGAGGAATTCTAGATTAATTGAAGAAACTTTCGAACACGAAATGGTTTCAAAAGACACTAAAGACGCTCAAAAACGTGCTCGCTGTCAATATTGCAAGAATGTGGGACATACCAAGGATGAATGCAGGAACTCGTGAATAGAAATTCGAGAAGCAATGAAAAGCCCAAGTCAAACCCACAGACGCAGGAATACACACGGAATTCAATCGGTCCTCGATTGAACTCGTCTAATTCAACGTCGTCAGCTAACACGGCCAAACCTGGTGGTTCTCCATTTTCGTGCTATGGATGCGGAAAACCAGGATACATACGTTCCATTTGCCCAACTTGTAGCGGCACGGAAACGGCCTCAATAGATTTTTTCAGTTTAGACACGCTTATTGCTCCTCGTTCAAGACCCATCATTCAAGTCAATATTTTAGGACATCAAGGCCAAGGTTTGATAGACACCGCAGCGACGCAGAGCGTTGCCAGTAAATCATTATATAATATTTTGAAACTAGAGGGTCAAACTTTCCTGAAGGAGCATATTATGGTGAAGTTTGCCGATGGTCAAGGTAGAATGGAAGATGTTCTGATTACAAACGTCGATGTCAAAATAAGGAACAAAACAGTACCTACTAAATTCATAATTTTCCCGGACGCTCCCAATAGAACACTTTTTGGAATAGATTTCATACATGATGCTAAACTCATCTTGGATGTTCATCATAGAGAATGGCTCTTCTCCGATGAACAATCATATCGATATAAATTATCATTTGAAAGCGCAACCAGCGTTCCCGAAATCGCTTCATGTTCAACTCCCGGAAAAGAAAATTGTGATAATTTGAGAGCAGATGAAGGAACTATGCTCACAAATGATCAACGTTATCGACTCAACGTATTCTCGAATGAGTACGAGAATATATTCAGTCTGGGGGGAGAACCAACTCCCCCAGAGCATCACATTAACAAAGGTGATCATCCTCCAATTGCATTGCCTCCATATCGAATGTCGCCAGCTAAGAAGTCAATGCTGAAGGCTCAAGATCGACAGAAGCTTTACGCTGATGCAAGAAAAAGTGATGTGGATCCCTTCAATGTTGGTGATTTAGTATGGGTTCATACACATGCCTTGAGCAACGCTGCGAAAGGGCTAACTGCCAAATTCAATCCAAAACGGGATGGACCGTACAAGATACTGAGACAGGTGTCTCCCGTTAGCTATGAGGTTGCAAACCCCGGAGATCCCAAGGTACCCCTAGGAGTTTACCATATCTCATCCCTAAGCTCTGCCCGAGCCAGCGAAGAGCAGAAACCGGAAATTGGGTTAAGAAGAAGAGGACGACCATCGAAGAAGAAGGCGTCAAGGTAACTGGTCCCTCCTCGAGGCGAGTTCGAGACCAGGGGGGGAGACTGTAACAAACCATTCCTCACGCCGGCCCTGGAGACTCTTATGGATATTGGTACTTGAAACATCTAAGTGCGGGGCAGAAAGAAACCAAATGCCCTAATTTGTTCAGTGGAAAAAAGTCATCCGGAGAGTCAACCCGCCTACGCGTAACTTATTTATTTATTCGAAAATCTAAACATTTCATTTTACGTGTGATCTGAATCTCAGGAAATAAACGAATCTCACAGTGTACGTGTTTTAGAGTTATTTCTGAGAACCTAAATTTTCTATAAGAAAAAAACCCTCTTATAACATTAACTTCACCTATACTTACGTATGTAACGATATTTCTTCGTTTCCAAGATCTTTGGGATATATTTTGCAAATATAACACTGTCTCACAATTTTTGATACTTTTGAGAATAAATATCAGAATATTCAGACTACAAAACACTTTCTACAACGAATATTTCGAAAATAATTTCAAACTTTGACATATTCAACAGGTAAACATTACCAGAGCACAGCATTGCCAAATTGCGTTGAATTTAAGATGTTTTACTTTTCGACTAAGATTTCAGGAAAAAATATTCAATGGTTTGTTGATGACAAATTTTTAATTTATCGAATTTGACATAATAAGATTTTACCTATACGATTCGATCTGCGTCTTGACAATTTTTTGTCCAATTTTTAGACTGTTTTTGAATATTCTGGTTTTAAAACAAATTCGATATAGCTGAACGTCGAATACAAGTGGCAACACCGCAAACAAACAAATTCAATGTTCTTTCCCAGCAAAACGTAAACATACTCGGTCTAGTTATATTAATAGTCTATGACTGCGATAACCACATAGGAACCGCTGCACTTTGACGGCATAACGTAAATGAATTGATTATGATGATGAGGTTCCTACGGTATCTGAAATTTTCTCATTCCAAAGTACCCCACCAACTACTGAGAATGCGATCCCAAAAGAATCTGTAGTGCTCATTTTCCAAATCAGATTTTGGAGTGTAGGATTTACTCCTTTTGAATAGTTGTTATTTTATGGCAGCTCCTACTGCAAAATCTTAGCGACAACGTTTTTTATTTAATGACTGCGAATTTCTGACACCCCACCCCCCCTAATTTGCTGAATAGGCGATGCAGATCTGTCGACATACTTCCAGTTGACCAAGTTCTCGCTCGTATCTTCCATGAGTAGGCTTGCCGATCAAGTTCAGCAGTTTAGTTTCTGCGGTATTTTCTTGAACTTCTATATGAAGATGTTGTAATTTTAGCGTATTTGAACATCCGAACTGTATCTGAAGTCAATTTCAACGATTCTTGTGAAGATGCGGGCGAAACATCTGTTACATGAAATATTACATCATGTAGTATTATAACACCACACGGCTTCTCAGAATGTAGTAGTTTCATGTTCATCAAATGTCAATAGTATTATATAATGAATTTAATATTTTTTTTTTCATTTCAGAATATGCCGACAAAAAGTGCATCAGGCTGGTTCGCATTACTGTCAATCTTGTGCTTATAAGAAAGGTATATGTGCTATGTGTGGGAAGATGATGTTGAGTACTAAAAACTACAGGCAGTCATCTGCATGAGATGTTTTCCTGGAGTTTCTTTAAGGTTCTTTAAATGTTCAATATCAGGATTCACTGTTATCTTGTTGCAACAAGAAAAGTATATCATCCGCAAATTTTGTATAATATTAATGTTTTCTTGGTTCATAGTTTTATTTTCAGCATAAAATACCTTGAATAATATACAAATATTCATTGAAATATTCTCAGCCTACGACAGAACCAAACAAAATCTGAAAGTTAAAATATTTGTCATTATAAATATTTCCATTTCTTGATTCTATTCATTCATCACTACGATCCTGCAACTTTTCATAACTTTTGAAATTTTCATCATTCTCTGCAAAACAAGCGTATAAAGTTTCTACTTTATTCATCCTGTGATAGACTTGAGACCACTGATTGTTGTCATATTTCGAAAGTCAAATTCTGATGACCACATTACCTAGTTCCCTTTGAGAAATCAATGAGGACTTCTCTAACACAAGTTCAAAACATAGCATTAGATATAAACCATTCACCTATCATCGTCATTGTTATCACTTGTCGTTATTCAGATTGGGTCTTATCGGTATCAGTCCGAAAGGGTGTAATTAGATATGTTAAATAAATTTAAGTTAGAAAGCAAGTGTTTTTCCATCAACCACATCACACCATTGGATGCCAGGAATCCCCGATACATCCACAGATCTTTGTCTTCTAGAGAAATGAACGATCAAATCATGTATCTAATACCATATTTTCACGATTGACAATGGTGGTATTGGATAGCTACATGTTTTCTTCGCTTCTGGGAGGGGTAGGAGATAATAGAGTTTAAAGTTATGTACATACCTCACATGGAAAAATACGAATGCAATGAAATGAAACATGGAAAAATTATTTTTTGAGATTTTATCGTAATTGAAAGTTGCCATTCACATAATTTCTAAATTTTTACTGTTTTAAACTTTCCTGCAAACACAAAGTAATTTTTTTACCTTTATTCACTATCATCTTTAACTCCTGGAATTATAAGTGACTGATGACGTCTGGTTTGACGGAAGTACGATTTAAAAAGAGTTGGAAATCTTTCGTTAACAGTTTTAGCAAACTGATCATTATCAATAATAGTCTAAGTCAGACCATGGAGTTATAACATCAAAGCCGAAGGTTCAATTAACGTAATTGCTATTTGCATATAGTCTAGGATTGGAACCTTCACCGACCTGATAATAGAATGAAACTTATTTTATAATAAATTTCTCATGTTAGGAAACATTAAAAATAGGTTGCCTAAAAAAATCCTGGACATAATATTTTTAATTATTTTGTGAAAAATGATTTTTCATGAAATTTTGCAACATCATGGTAGGGAATTAGAAAATTTCATAATGGATTTATACTTTGAAACAGTAGATTATGCAGACATAAGTTTACCTATTATTTAACTGGACGAAGTACTGGCTTACCAGGTATGTCGAAATCAGTTACTTTCACTTGTGTGATAATAAAAAAAAATTTATGTCAGCATGAGCGCTGTTTTATTGTGAACACGTGTATATAGGGTTGCCTACAAAAAATGGTTTTGAAGATTTAAATTTCGACGCGCCAGGAAATGACCGACAGAGAGGTCTAAGGTTAGTATACCGTGTAATAATAATGAAGACTACGGTGTTGTGAACGAGATATTCTTGATAATGGTGTATTTGTTGAAACATTATTTGGGCTGTTTCCATTATCTATGTGGTTGGTTGTTACCGACATTTCGGCAAGCATTCGCCTGCCATCTTCAGGGTGTTGATGGTCCTGAGAAAGACCGGTTTTTGCCAAACTTGTTCTGTCTGGACTTGTGCGCTCCATACTTTTTCAATTTCGCAATTACAGTGTGGGGATTCGAACGCGAGTTATCCGAGGTGCAATTTCCGAAATTCCACTCACTCTAACCACTAGTCTACCGAAGCTGGGAATTATTATACAATTTAAGTTATATATTAATTATACTTTTTATGGTAGAGGTCACCTTGACTTTTATCTACCTGCGCAGTAGGTTAGGTTAGTTCAGGTCTGGTTCATGTTAGGATTAATTGCTTTCTTGGGCCGAGTTCGTCCTCTTCAATTCAGATCTTAATATGGACACCCAGACATTCTTTATTTCCAGAAAGGGCGTGCTGATTGGGTTAGGAGTTATTGCCATGAAAGCTGCTTCTTTCAGTTTCCTTCTTCTCCATCCTTCTTCCTTTGATATTATGGAAGCTTCATCCCATTTGACGTTGTCGTCCTCGTTCCAAGCGTGTTGGGCTAGCCTGGATTTATCTGTTTCTCCCAGTTGAGCTAGTCTTTGGTGCTCTTTGATTCTGACTTTCAGAGGGCGTTTAGTTTCTCCAATGTAGGATCTGCCGCATTCACATGGTATTTCATAGACGCAATCTTTGCTTCTCTGATTCTCGTTGTCAGGTTTCACCTTCGTGAGTGTTCCCCTGACAGTATCCTCGGTCTTGAATGTTGTTCTCACGTTTTATCTGTTACCAATTCTTCTTCTTTTCTCGGATAACGCCTTCACATATGGTATGACAGAGGTTATCGTTTCGGTCAGCTCATTGTCTGATGGTTGTTGCTCTTCTGCCGCTTCTCTTGGTTCTCTGGCTTTCTGAATTAGCTTCTCGGAGTAGCCGTTTCTCTGAAGGGTTTCTGTTATGTTGTTGAACTCCTCATCGCGATCTTCTGGACTGGGGCATATCTTGGTTGCTCTGTCGTATAAGCATCTGGCTACTCCCAATTTGGTGTTCAGATTGTGGTTGGATTCGAAGTGAAGATATTGGCCCATGTTTGTTGGTTTTTTGTAGACTGTGCTCTTGGGATTCCATTTTGTTTGAGAACAAGTACATCGAGGAAAGGTAGTCGGTTATTTTCTTCGATTTCCATTGTGAATTTAATCGATTCCTCTATGCTGTTCAGATGTTCTAGGAAACTGTCTAGGTTTTCCCTCCCATGTTTCCAGATTACGAAGGTGTCGTCTACATATCTGTGCCATAGTTTCAGCTTGAACACGAATTGTTCCAATGCTCTCCTCTCGAAATCTTCCATGTAATTATCATCCAGAGGTGGAGATCAGACCAAATTCTTGTTGGTAGAAGTTTTTGTCTACTTGGAAGTAAGTGGTGTTGATACAGGTTTCAAGCACTACCATGATTGCTCTAACGCTCAAGGTGGTTCTCTCAGCCAATGTTGTGTCCTCCTCGAGTTCATTCTTGACGATTTCGAGGGTTCGTTTGGTAGGGACATTAGTGAACAGGCTCTTGATCGAAACTAACCATGATGTCATGGTCTAAGATTTGTTCTTCACGCATGGTTTCTATGAAGTGATCAGTGTTTTTGACCATTGATGGTGTATGGCCTCTGAGTGGAGAAAATATCTTCAGGATAATTGCATAGATAATAGAAACAGCCCAAATAATGTTTCAACGACTATGGTGTTAATAAATTGGTTGAGGCTTTCGCGGCCATCGTTCAATAAGACATGTTCTTTCGAGCATTTAGGCCGTCGTCGTAGATTAGTTCTCGACGTTTCGCCAGTTCGAGTGTCTGGCATCTTCAGGAGTTATATTTCAGCAGTTCAGTCCAGTGAGAACATCTCCTGAAATATAACTCCTGAAGATGCCAGACACTCGAACTGGCGAAACGTCGAGAACTAATCTACGACGACGGCCTGAATGCTCGAAAGAACATGTCTTATTGACTATGGTGTTATTTTGTTATTCTGTATTTTTGTGATGGATGGCTAAAAAGTGTTTTTTTGTGTGGCTCAGGCGATTCTGAAAGTGATGAACCTTTTGAAAATTGTTCGTTTGAAGCTAGCTTTTCGTAAAAAAAGAAATCCAAATATCATGATACTGAACTAATTCGAGCAGCATTCGATTTTGTTGGTTATCATATCAGATGTTACAAAAAAGTAACTGTTCTGGGAAATAAATATAATGAAGAATTTCAAATTGAAAATGTTATATATACAATTGTGATATGCTTCTGTTGGACATGAAAAAATGCACTCAAACCATTCGGTCAGCAGTATTCGCTTAATATTAGAAAATGTGTAAAATTTTAAAAATTCTGATGACGCCATTTTAGAGATACGTGAACAAAGTCACTTGCGGAAAATGTTTAATTTATTTTCCTGTTTTTGATTAAATGAAGTGAGAGTCACGTCCTTGGTTGTACATACTGGGTGTTTTAACAGGAGCTAGGACAGGTGGTGTAGAACAAGACTACGTTGAACTTATGCCGACGTTTCGTCCGTATATTCGAACTTTTTCAAGGCTGAATACAAAAGATGTACAATTAAAATTTTGATTAAATTTTTTTTGTTAATTATATTCAATTACAGTAAGTATTATATATTTGTTAGTTTCATTTCATAAAAAGATCAAAAATTTTTAAATGGTTTAGTTTGTTCTGGGGGTCTAATAATCTGGCACCTTTTTATTGGAATCTCTGGAAGAGCGGCTTTCCTTCGATTAAAAGGTGGATTATCATTAATTGAGAGATGTTAAAAAAAAAAAAATAATTTGTGGGTATCGGCTCGTTGCACGAAGAACGAGTCTTTATGCGTTGTATAATTCTTCCAGGGGATTCTCTAGTGATTGAAATGAAACGAATCTGACTAGTTTTTGATAATATAATAACAAAAAAGAAGAAAGAAAATTAAGATCGAGTCTTCAAACAAGTATAACACTTAAGTTTTCCTATTTTATTATTATCCCTAAAATTAACAAAAAAACTTATTCTTGGGAGGATTCAGGACTCTGGACTGCTCACAACTTGAACCTCAAAATTTCTCATGCAAACGGAAAAATCTGACCTTTTCACTCTGCCTTTCTCCAATAATCTGCTTTCCTATACTAACTCCACAAAGCGATCCTTTCTCTATGCCCTATTTTCGTACACCGTGTCTCTACACTCACTTCCGTTTCGGTTCGCGATATTCCGACGAGTACGTGATTTTAAACTACAAAATTCTACTCTAATTAAACCTTTTTCACTACTATTCCCGGAATAGCTTAATACAAAGCACGTCTTCGTTTAAGACCTAATACTTTACTTATTACTCACAAAAAATCTACAAGTCTCCGTTTGAGACTTAAAACTAACTGTGAAATTTCTTATTTCACCCCCAAAAATAAACCGAGCAAGCCGAAATTCGCGAGTACGTCGAAGAACCTTTATGTTCTTATCTCTCGGACGTTACTGACTTATTTCGATCTTCGTAATACTGGATGTGAATTTTTTCCCCACTTTTTTGGGCGTATCTAATTCAAAAATTGCCTCCTTCCAAGGAAAATCTTTGTTTTTACCCTCCTATTGACCAATTTCTACATCTATGGGCGTTTCCTACCCCACAACACAAATATTTGCGTTTTCTGTTATGTTTAATGTCACGAACTTATCCCGAACCTGAAAACTATCAATCAATACTCTACTTGATTTTTAACAATCCTGAATATCCCAAAGTACTTGCACGTGTTTAACCTTTTGGCGCCGAACTCCCCATAAATAACACCATCAGGTTTTTGTCACCATGAGTGGTCTAATTTTCGCCCGTCTTTTCATTCTAAACTTTCCATAAATATGCCACATACTGTATCCCAACATAGGGATTCTCAGATTTCAGGCGCCTATTTGGCCGTTCGATGGCCATGTGTTCTTGTTCTTTGTTCCCAAAGGAACGATCTAGAGAATTCAACGTTTCCGATTATTTCAGCAGATTTCTCGATATAATTACCCATTTATTACAGGGGGTTCATTACTGTCACTGAGTTATAAAAATTCCTGAAGTGCTGAGTCGCCTTCGCCACTGACAGAATGCGTGCCGTTTGCCGTTTACATTTAATTTCTCTCCACCACCAGGGCTATTCGTTTAATTCGAAAACGTTCACCACAATGCCCAAGTTACCATTGTTGCCAGACGCTTCAACTGAGATGTCAACTAAAGTAAAAATTCCCGGCTTTTCCCGAACAGTGTCTATATGATCTGACCATGCTAACCCAAGAGTCAAAAATTAAGAACTGAAAAGTGACTTGAACCAAACCTATAATAATTAATGAACAACATTTTCACAATCAACAAGTTAAATAATAACGAGTTCCTCAAAAGCAAATAATAAACAAATTTTACGATAACAAAAAAATCTTAAAAATTCAGAACATCAAATACAAACACTTTCTATTCGTCTGATATCATATGCCGACTCCTTGTCTCTTCAAGTGATATAATTACTACTCTTTTATTTCCTCTTATTTGTTTTGAAAGTCGTTTATAATGATAATGAGCCAAAACTGAAACGATGACGTTCAAATTATGTATTAACCATCCAAAATTGAAAACGAAATTTCCCAAAATATTGCTTTTGCATAATAAATTTCCGAGAAGCGTAAAAGTTCCATAAATTCGGGAAAAATACCAGTTATATTGGCAACGATGCCATTCTTCTCAGTCTCAACGTTTTTGCCCTCAAGTAGAGGGGGTCAACAGCGCTGTTTTAAGTGGTGACAGCTCAATCCAGGGTTTTAGTGTAGCCGCGCACATGCGATTTTCAGTCGCAAAAATGAAACACATATAGTTGAATGGGAAGAATGCACACACATGCCACTAAATAATGGCCGCGACTAAACAGTCGCAATCTTGAAGCCACGCGACACTGATATAATTATTTCAGACTTTGAAAAAAGACCTGCTCTATATATGATAAACAAATGAAAGTACAGTGACCGAAATCTGAAGAAAAAACTATGGGGTGAGGTTTATTTCAATGAGACACGAAATTGGATGGAATTGTCTGGAGAAGAAAAAGAAATATAAGGTGAGTAAAAAAAACGCTTTTTGCTCAATTAATTCATTTTCAATTATCAGAAAAATTATATAGATAACTCATATTTTATCATACTGCCCCGGTACTGAAACTTGTGGGGATGTAAAGTAATCTGCAGAATAATTTCGTACGTCAAAACTAGATGTGTCAGCGCGTATTCCATTTGGATGACAGCTTGGCAGAGGACATTCATAGAATTCTTCCTCAACTCGTACACCATAAATTTTTTGGACGAAATTATGTACCACACGACATGCTTTTATAATGTGATGAGCAAATTCGATATCCACATTAATCGGCCGATAAAAAATTCGGCATTTGTTTGCTAAAATACCAAATGTACATTCCACCATTCGACGAGCACGAGTCAGCCCATAATTATACAGGATGGCCATTTGAAAACGAAACAGACGAGATTATTGACGAAATAAATTTTTTCGATAGAAATGCTCGGACAGGTTGATTTCTGTTTCGAGGGGGACAACTTAAGATGTAGGTTACGGACGCATAGCGCTTCAACCCTTGCTACTACAACCCTCACCCCCAATTTTTGAATAGGGAAGATGGGGTGAGTGATACCTCATTTGAAAGGTTTTTCACAAAAAAACACTACAAGTGCCATGAAAACACCACTTCATTTTCAAATGCTTAGTCAAGAATATTTCGAGAACTAATGCATAAAATGAAAAAACAATTACTGTGCTGAAATCAGTATGAAAATACCTTTCAAATGAGGTATCACTCACCCCATCTTCCCTATTCAAAAATTGGGGGTGAGGGTTGTAGTAGCAAGGGTTGAAGCGCTATGCGTCCGTAACCTACATCTTAAGTTGTCCTCCTCGAAACAGAAATCGACCTGTCGAAGCATTTCTATCGAAAAAATTTATTTCGTCTGTAATCTCGTCTGTTTCGTTTTCAAATGGCCACCCTGTATATTCGTTGTTTCATTGTTAGGTTTCTCCTGGTGTGAGGGCGCAAAATATGTTGTGATAGTGCAAACGCCTCATCTCCAACAATGACGAAAGGCATAGGTTTTCCCGTCTCATCTTGAGGAAACAATTCAGGATTTGGTATATTAAGTCGATTGTTATTGAGTTTCTGACCGAAATTTGAATTTTCGAAAGCCTTAGAATCACTTCCTGAACCACATACCCCAACGTCTACAGAAATAAAACAATAGTCGGCATCAACCACACCCATTAGAATTGTTGAGAAAAAATTCTTATAGTTATAAAACTCTGCACCGGTTTGATCAGGTTTTTGCAATCTAATGTGTTTGCCATTCACGGCTCCAATACAATTTGGAAAATCAGTTCTGTCATAAAACTGTGTGGCAATAGTTAGCCACTTGTCCTCGGATATATCTGATACAAAAGGTTGCAAACATTTCCAAAATTGCATACATGTGTCTTTGACAATTTCCCTGATTGTAGTAGCTCCTAAGTAAGGTATTCGAAGTGCAAAGAATTGAAGCTATTCCCTGTGGCAAGATATCTGAAAAAAACTCAATTTAATCACTGATAATAATGTCTTTTCGCTTTCAAAAATAAGTTTGTTTTATATTACAGGAAAAGAAATTAAAAAAAGATAGAAGAGTCTAAGGGATTGCTTCGCGAGAGAATTGGCACAACACAGCCAAACTCTTCACACCGAGCTTCACACTCATCCTATAGAATTGAAAAAATAATTTCTGGATGGTTTCTCAAGTCAGTATGACTTCTGTGGTATTGCCCTTTGAACAGTCTTTCACTTATCATCGGATGCACCCAATACTGCTTTTTTCGCCGTTTGCGTGATTTGGCCTGTTATAGTAGAGCTACCACGCAAGCGGTTTCATTGAAATCCATGTTGTTACTGAATGTAGTCGCGATTAATTTGTCGCAAGTGCGTGCATGGAACATTTTCAAGATGCTTTCTTCGCGACTGCGATTTTTCAGTCACGCGACAAATCCAAGCTGAATTTGCCTGAAAAATTGTTTCCCACTTGGACTCTAATATTACGATCGCTCAGAAAACTACAAAGAAAATCAAGAAAATTCCCTCTGAAGCCGATATTATATTATAGTTTCTCCAACAAAAATTTGTAACATATATATATATATATATATATATATATATATTAGACTGATTCAAAAAAATCGACTTTTTTTGTTTTCACGAAACCCCCCTCTAATTATCTTCCGGGTATCGAAAAAAGACCTCTGTGAAAATATCAGCTCCAAATAATAACATTTAAAGGTCGCTCATCAATTATTTCTATTTTGCCTACTAATAGCAGGGAAAAAATTTCTTTTTTCAATAAAAAATTCCTAGAACACAAACGAATAGACGGATTTCTCTGTGTGATATATTTTCGTGTAGGCAATGAGATACACTACAAATATGTCCCTTACGATATTTCGATAAAACGTCCTCTTCAAAAGTTATTCGATTCGATGCTTATATTGAGGTATTTTTGAAGAAAAAAAATTATTCAAAAAAATCGGCTTTACTTGTTTTCACTCAACCCGCCTTCTAATCATCTTCAGGGCATCGACAAAAGGCGTCTGTGAAAATATTAGCTTTGAATATTAACCTTCGGTCAGGCGCAACCCTAATCCTAACGGTTTCGGGCGCAACTCATCTGTGTGATTAAGTCGGGAAATTCATCTTTTAAAAGGAAAATTTTTCTAGAAAATGGGATTGTCGTTGAAATATAGTTTTATCATTCAAATACACATAATATATAAAGAGAATTCCAAAACATAAATAACAATTGACGGTAGAAATTAAAGAAAGACAAATTTTGCGGATTTCAATATAACAAGGATATTTGTATAAGAACAAAATGTAATTGTGATTATAAATGAAACAAAAACAAGTGTCTATCACTCCTGACAACAACTGCCAGGTAAACTAGAACAATGTACGATATCAGTCGGTTTAGCATTCCTTTCTCTAGTGAAGATTTGTTGCCCTTTATCTTTATATTTATATTCGTATATTTTACTATAATTTCTAGGATACTTCCCAAAACTATGCATTTGACACATACGGTGATTTTAATTTATTGCATTTTCTTGAGTTTGAGGCCATTATACCCTGAAAAAAAAATACTTGAAGACTCAAGCAGGCACATTTCAACTCACAGATTATATCAAGAATTGCAATAAATATGAAATATATCTTTACTTGTTCTTTTGTTCGGGTGTTGGGAGCGTGAGTGCACGACTTTTTCATCCAGAAATACTGAAAAAATCAAATTTGATGGTACTTACGTTATCGAGCGCAATCGATCCAAGAGATTATTGCACTCTTTTCGACTAACATTAAGGCTCTGAGGAGGTTGATATTGCAGATGCATGATCGCGATATAAAATCAAGAAGCTATAGAAAGTCCCACCCCTGAGCGACAAACACCGCCGTGAGAAACTAGAAAAAAACATGCACTTAATCTGACAGATTAGGTGCGCCTGTCCGAGGGTTAATATTTAGAGGTCGCTCATCGATGGTTTTTATTTTCGCTGCTGATGGAAGGAAAAAAAATTCTTTTTTCAATAAAAAATTTTTTGTTCACGAACCAATAGACGGATTCCACTATATTGTACATTTTAGTGTAGGGAACTAGATACTCTACGAAAATGTTCCATATGATATCTCGATAAAACCACTTGTTCAAACTTTTTTTTCCAAAATACCTCAATATAAATTATTGATGCAGAGGTATTTTTGAAACACTTTCGTAGAGCATCTAGTTCCCTACACGAAAATGTATCACACAGTGGAATCCGTCAATTGGTTCGTGAAGAAAAAATTTTTCATTGAAAAAAAAACATTTTTTTCCTGCTATCAACAGCGGAAATAGAAATCATCGCTGAGCGACCTCTGAATATTGATATTCGAAGCTAATATCTTCAGAGACGCCTTTTTTCGATACCTTGAAGATAATTAGAAATAGAGTTTCGCGAAATGAAACAGAATCGATTTTTTTGAATATTTTTTTCTTCAAAAATACCTCAATATTAGCATCGAATTGAATAACTTTTGAAGGGGCCGTTTTATCGAAATATCGTAAGAGTCATTTTTGTAGAGTATCTGATTGTCTACACGAAAATGTATCACACAATGAAATCCGTCTATTGGTTTCTGCTCTAGGAATTTTTTATTGAAAAAAGAAATTTTTTCCCTGCTATTAGTAGGGAAAATAGAAATAACTGATGAGTGACCTCTAAATATTATTATTTGAAGCTGATCTTTTCATAGAGGTCTCATTTCGATAGCCTGAGGATAATTAGGGGGGTTTCGTGAAAACAAAAAAAGTCGATTTTTTGAAACAGTCTAATATATATATATATATATATACGCAGGGTGGCGGAAGCCATCTGGGAGTGACGACCCCGCGTACCTGAGTCAACTAGAGTTAGGGTTTAGCAACCCCTTCGCTCAGAATAAAATACGCTTTCGATCGACAAATCAGAGCCTCGGAACCCACCCCCGGTGTTGGGATTGCGCCTGGTGGCTCTTCGACACAGTCATTAGCACAGGAAAGTGGAGCAAATGGCGCTTCCGTGCGAAATGGCACCATAAGGCCTGGCAACCCCACTCAGGATACCCAGAGCAATAGTTTGGGCAATCAAAGGCGCCGCCTCAGCCCCGCTGTTACTCGTCAAAGGGTTAGGCAGCACTGGAGCAGAGATATGAATTTAACTGTGATGCGTGCTTACTACCAAGTCACTGAAGGAGAGACACAGAAGAATAAGTACCGCGCAGAACTTCGATCGCGATGGCATGATTCTTACCCTGATAAACCGTTCAACTCCCAACACCTTGCAGCCCAAATCGCTAACATAAAGACACGTCGACTAATCTCACCTGATGAACTAGAGCTCATGAAAACAGAGTCTGCACGAAGAGGACGAAACAGAAGATCTGTCTCAGTCAGAAGATCAATAAACAGAATTAGCAACATTCAACCGCGCCTGGGTGAACAGTCGGATCTTGAAGGCCAGTAGACACAAGAAGATGAAGAACTGAATAGTGAGATAAGATTTATGTACCAGGAAACTAACTTAAGATATGATGGAATGTCAGTGGAAGGAAGGCCGCAGATAACAAGACTAAAAATTAATGCTGAAGCAAAAAGAGTTGTTCGAAAAGTGAATGAAGCACTCTCAATCATCCTGGATTCCGCAGAAACTTTGGAAGACCTAGGCCACAGGATTTATTGCGCTGCGAGAGTGGTCACTGATATACAAAATCAAAAAAATTCTACAACTACGCTCAATAGACAGGACCGTGAACAGGAAGCACCCTGGGAAACTAGACTGAACAAAAAGATAGTTTATTTACGAAAGGAGATAGGAGTATTGCACGCATTCCTCAATAGTGATACCCCAAGCCGAAAAGTAGTGAAGAAAACTAAAAAATATGCCAAAAGAGTGAAGATAAAACCCACTGATCCTCAGCAGCGACAGAAAATTACCGTTCACACGGAGATGCTAAAACAAAAAATAGCAGCACTGGGCAACAGAATCCGAAGGTATCATCAGAGAACATTAAGGTACAAACAAAACAACCTCTTCGCCAACAATCAACGGCTATTCTTCAGACAAATTGAGACAGAGGATACGAAACAACAAAAAGAGGTTCCAACCGAAGAAAGTACGACAGCATTCTGGAAAGACATTTGGTCACAAAGCGTAGAACACGACACTCGAGCGCGGTGGATCGACACCGAACGGCAAAACTCGTCCAGCTCCACAACAATGCCAGAAGTCAATATCTCCGAGTCAGATATAATTGCAACCTTTAGGAAAAGGAAAAACTAGACAGCACCGGGTGTAGATGGCATACAAAACTACTGGTGGAAGACCTTCACTAGTTGCCATAAAAGACTCGCAAATCTACTTTAAAGCGCTCTGAAGAATCCACAAGAAATACCCTCATATTTTACAAAAGGACTGACGCACATGATTCCAAAGAAGGGCGACCTCACACAACCAAAGAACTACAGGCCCATAACGTGTCTTCCATCGGCATACAAAATAATGACATCTATCATCAGGCAAAAAATATACTCTCATATTAAAAGTAATAATATCTTAGCCTGGGAACAGAATGGATGCAAGCATAAGGCTAGGGGATGTAAAGAACTGTTGGTAATTGACAACATCGTCACTAAGCAAGCCAGAAAACGACTAAAGGATATATCTATGAGTTGGATCGATTACCGGAAGGCTTATGACTTTGTGCCCAGTTCCTGGTTGATCGAAATTCTGGATATCTATAAAATTGACCCGCAGGTCTCGAGCCTTCTCCGCCACCTGATGTCGACATGGAGAACAACATTGTCGGTAAAAGGAACAACCCAAACATACAGAACCCAAACTATTAGAATAAAAAGAGGCATTTTCCAGGGGGATGGTCTGAGCCCTCTTTGGTTCTGTCTTGCCCTAAATCCGCTGAGCAACATGCTGAATCGAAGTGCGTATGGATATGCCATTGATGACCTAACTAAGTTGACCCATTTGTTCTACATGGACGATTTGAAGTTGTTTGCCAGGGGAAAGCAGCAACTGGAGGGGGAGCTGGAGATTGTTAGGGCTTTTAGTGAGGACATTCGAATGACATTTGGATTGGATAAGTGTGCGACTGTTCATGTAAGAAGAGGACAGCTAGCGGAAAATGAAAACATCACACTAAGGGACGGAGACTGTATAAGAAATCTGGGAATTGAGAGCACGTACAGATATCTGGGAATACAGCAGTCTTACGAAATAAGACAAAAAGAAAATAAGGTGATGGCCGAAAGGGAACTAGTAAGAAGGGTCAGCAAAATTCTAAACACACACCTAAATGCGAAGAACAAAATTGTAGCTATCAACGTCTGGGCGATACCACCACTCACATACACCGCTGGCATACTCACCTGGTCAAAAACCGAGCTGGGAAGACTGGACCAGAAACTCCGCACAATGATGACTAAACGGGGCATGCTGCATCCCAATTCAGCGATTGAAAGGCTGTACGTGCCCCGGGTCGAAGGAGGGCGGGAATTAGCAAGATTAGCTATGGTTCTGAAAGAGAAAGATAATCTGAGAAATTTTTTCAGGAATAAGAACTTACCTCTTTATACAGAACAATAGTTGCCTGGGATAAAAATTACACAGTCCTGAATTTATCACGTTCGGAGGAACCTGAAGCAGAGGATGCTTTAGTAAGGATGAGAACAACTTAGCAGAATAAAACCATACACGGCAGGTTCTATGCCAGCCTTGAGCAGGCAGACGTTGATATAAAAACATCGAATGCCTACCTAACGTCTGGATACCTGTTCGCGGAAACTGAGGGTGCAGTTCTGGCGATTCAGGACCAGGTTGTGAAGACTCGAGCATATGTTAAGCACATTTTACATCAGGATACAGATACCACCAAATGCAGAATGTGTGGCCTTGCCGAGGAAACAATACATCATTTGACGGCAAGCTGCAGTGCTATAGCTCAGACTAGATACCTGGAAAGACATATTAATATGGGTAAAGTAGTCCATCAACTGGTATGCATAAACAAGAACTCACTTAATAACTTCACCCCACATTATAAATACTCTCCTCAATCAGTCCTAGAGAATGAAACAACCAAAATGTACTGGGATGTCACGATTATCGCTGACAGGGGACTGGAACACAATCGGCCGGACATGGTCATCTGGAATAAGGTCGAAAAATCCGCAATCCTGGTAGACTTCGCTGTGCCTTCGGATCACAATCTTTCCAAAACATACGCTGAAAAATACGAAAAATATCAGATACTGGCTCAGGAAATAAAATCGATTTGGCAGCTTAAGAGAGGTACTATAATGCCGTTAGTTATAAGTGTTAATGGTCTGGTACACAAAAGAACAGTGCAACATATCGAAGAACTAAAATAATGTGGATGCAGAGGGCGGCAATTTTGGGTACGATAGGAATCGTGCGGCGCATAATATCTCCCTACTGATGATGAATAGTGCCCTTGGTTATCCTGCCCGAGCACTGTTATACCAGCTGTCTACGGTTCATTTCAGTTTCAGAGGGATTTGTCCAATAAATCTTATCCATGTATTTAACCGATCCCGCAATATTCATATCTTTCTTATATATATATATATATATATATATATATATATATATATATATATATATATATATATATATATATACCAAAATCGTTAAGGGATATCGATCAATACACCAAAGGTTAATCTATTCTTTATTCATAGGCCAAGCTTCCGGAAACATTCAGTTCCTTCCTCAGGGCAACTGTAAAGGGCAATTTAATAAACAAATACAATCAAAAAATGACAAACTTCTTACCGAAAACGAAAAAAAGGTGTAAATAGTGTAAATATATAATAACATTCATAAAACTCTTCAGTTCCAACAAACCTATAAAGTCACGTTAATAAAATTCTTTCTATCAACGCATTAAAACAACCTCGCACATAACCACAAACTGTCTAACCAAACAAACACAGAAATTACTCATCAACATGACCATCGAAGAATGGTCTGTTGGAAAATTCCAGAAGGTAAGAATAAATAGGGCTCAAATTTTGTACGTTAATAAAATATGTTATATCTTAATATTCACAAATGGATATGCAAATTACTGAAAAGTTCTGAATGCGGAAGAACTGTTCGTTTAAATCCAAACTTGAATTTGAATCTCGGTGATTCAAGCTTTGATACTTCACAAAAACCAATGTTTCACATTCTTCATTTTATGGTTTCTCAGCTCCCAAAAAAATATACGATAAAAAAGTTACGGTACATGGATTTTCCAAAGCATTTGAAATTTTGAATCTCGAAGACCAAGGGTGCTTGAACATATTATGATACACGTACACGTAACGGGTGGGACATTGGATTTGAAAATCCAATCGGATCGGATCGACTAAAAGTTTGTTTACATATTTCCTGTTAATATATCGGTTGTTGCAAGCTCATAAATATTTATTGGGGCTATAAAATTCTGCCGCTTCCTTCGTTCGTTTCATTGAAGAGGGTAACAGTGAAAGAATCATGGAGGTAAAGAAAGTGGAGGGGGCATATCGTTTGAAAAGTTTCACCGAAACAAATCCGGATTTGGCACCCCAAGATGGCCAACTTCGAGGTATTTTAAACTGTAGGTTCTGCAATTTTGGCCTTATTTATTATTCGTTCGTTGGTTTTGGCAGTTGTATGTAGTGGAAAAACATATAAGAAATGGTTTCTTGTACGGCATTTGCTGATCTTACTCGCCAATTCATGGTGAAAAGCTAAATTTTTTGACGTTTGTAAATACATGGTTTAATTATTGTTGCATACAATTTTAATTGATAGGAATACACGAGATAATTCACATTTTTGTCTCATTGCATATTATCTGAATTTGTATGTACCTTAATTGAAAAAATAGAATGTATGATTAGTAACAGGAACAAATTATTCATTCCGTATGTAATTCAACTCACCAATTCATTAGAAGCAATTGTTTATGATATTTTGCCTCCTTGATTTGTTTCGATCCTTATTTATTCATCTTTTGGTCATTATAAGAGAATCGAACAAACTTCGAATTGTAAAAAACCAAATATACAAAACTCCCGCCATAAATTTGGCTCCGCAACATGGCGGATTTTTGGTGACACTTTTATAGCAAGGGAAACATAGGATATGCTAACTCCCCTTCTTCTACCTGCATGGAAAGAAGTACCAACTCAGTGGGTTCTTGTGCATTTGTTGATTTTGAAATATTAGAAAAGTCCGTCAATAATTTGTTTCTCTTTTCCCTTCCGCAAATATGCTCAATAATATACTTTATGCTAAATGCTAAAAATATATGCTGAACATGAATCAAATATGCAAAATTTAGCCTTAAAAATGCTGAATTGACAACAATGAGCATGGCTTTCACTTGGGGATTGTTTAACTGTCATGTGAGTCACATTAAAATGGAAAACTGGAAATATCTCGAAAACTAAATGGGCACAAAATTCGAAAATTACTGTACAAATTGACACAAAATAGACACAATTTATCGAAAAGAGTAAATTTCCAAAATTCCATATGTGAGTCACCAACTTGACGCTTGACTCAAAGAAAACTCGAAATATTTCGAAAACTGAATGGGCACAAAATTCGTAACTTACGGCACAAATTGGCACAAAATGAGCACAATTTATCGAAAAAAGAAAATTTCCAGAATTCCATATATGAGTCACAGCGTCAAGTTGATCACGTCACAATGAAAACTCGAAATATCTCGAAAACTGAATGGGCACAAAATTCGAAACTTACGGCACAAATTGGCACAAAATAGACACAATTTATCGAAAAAAGAAAATTTCCAAAATTCCATATGTGAGTCACCAACTTGACGCTTGACTCAAAGAAAACTCGAAATATCTCGAAAACTGACTGGGCACAAAATTCATAATATACGGCACAAATTGGCACAAAATAGACACAATTCATCGAAAAAAGAAAATTTCCAAAATTCCATATATGAGTCACAGCGTCAAGTTGGTGACTCATAGTGAAAACTCGAAATATCTCGAAAACTAAATGGGCACAAAATTCGTAACATACGGCACAAATTGGCACAAAATGAGCACAAAATTCCTAGAATATTTCCATATCAAAATTCCACATATGAGTCACAGCGTCAAGTTGGTGACTCATATTGAAATTTCGAAATAACTCGAGAACTGAATGGGCACAAAATTCGTAACATACAGCACAAATTGGCACAAAATTCCCAAAATATTTTCATATCGAAATTCCACTAGTGAGTCACCAACTTGACGCACCTCTACCTACAATACCGAAATCGAATTTTCTATCAAATTCCAGAGTGAATGGAAAAACAATCGAAATAATCGGCACTCGTCATATTAGGGATCAAAACTGGATTATTAAAAAATTCACAAAGAAATCATGATATACTCAGAGTGCCTTTTCAAAGTTGAGTATATTTTTGGTCTTTCCCCAAGCATTCATTTTGTATCAGTCAAATTCAAACCCATGTGAAAGGTGAAATCAAGTATTCCATATCGAAACAGAAACGATTTGGATAACTTAGAGAATGTACAAACGAAAAAATGTTTAATTAATTAATTTAAAAAAAACCTTCATATTTACATAGACAAAAAGAAAAAATGATTTTCTTAATTCGAGTAGAATATGAAATCCCTGAAACTAACACATATTATCGATACCCTATTTTCAACTAATAAAACAAATATCTTTCTTAATTTTATTAGCTATGGTGTCAGTAAGTATCTTCGAGGCAATATACATTTCGAAACAATCTAATGCGGTCCCAATAGTTACCACTGTATCCATTTTTGGTGGTACCCATATGTACCGGAATATACAGGGTGAGTCGGGAGGAACGGACCAAACTTCAGGTGTGTATTCTGCAGGTCGAAATAATTCCAAAAAACTCATATGTTGTTATCCGATTCTCATTTGTTTTCAAACTATAGGGTAATTAGAATATTTAAATAAGTTCAACCAATATTCAAATAAAGAGTTTCTCGGACTATGGATTGGTCGCTGTGGTCGTATTGGTTGGCCTCCAAGATCTCCAAACCTCACACCATTGGACTATTGTTTGTGGGGCTGGTTCAAGAACAAGGTATACAAAGTTAAAGTTGACACTCGGGATGCTCTAATTCGACGCATTAGAAATACGGCATTGCTTATCAAAGAAAGGCACGAATCAATCAGAAAAGCATCGAGAGCCCTTCGCAGACGACTGTGTTTCGAGGTGAATGGCGGGATTTTCGTGCATTTATTAAAATATTGCTATAAATGAAACCATTTTAATATAGAAAATGTTGTTTTTTATAATGACGCTATAGTTTGAGAACAAATGAAAATCGGATAACAACATATGAGTTTTTTTTATATTATTTCGAGCTATAGAATACACACCTGAAGTTTGGTCCGTTCCTCCCGACTCACTCTGTATAAGAAATGAAAAAATCGATATAAATCAGTTTCTGCAATATACATAATTAAATGAATGGTTATGTATACGTCCAAATGCAAATGTATATCAATGTATGCGATCCATACGATATGTACATTCGGTCCCCATATGTCCCGCTGTATCAAGATATATATATATATATATATATATATATATATATATATATATATATATATATATATATATATATATATACGTATTACGCGACCTTACGCAGCCGAAAATGCTACACGCGACTACCCCTACTGAGCCAAAATCATTTTTACGAAGCCCGGATCGGGCTTCCTAAAAATTTGCGTGTATATCTTCTACACAGGCTTCCTAATGGGTCAGTGAGTCTATATACGAATTTTCGCCTGGGCCGAATATCGCCCATATAATATCGCAATATATACGCGCTTAGTTCACGGGATCCACCTGTAGGTGGTGCTCCACTAGTTCCGTATATAAATATATACATCCTGGCGATATAACCCTGATTATAGGAATCCCGCCATGCCTCGCTTCTATTCGAAGCCCGTAGGTTTGGCAATGTCGCATTCTATACGGAATTCGTTCTTAGGGAAGTTGTTCGAATGTGAAATTTCTTATAATAGGCCAGGCAATGGTTCCAGAAGTGAAATTATGAATATTCATCTGAAAATAGAGCTTCGCTAAAACAAAAAACAACTTTGTTTTATTGGATGATTCTCGATTTTAGGTTTTTGTGAAAGATAAACATCAAGTTTTTGTCATGACCTCTAGATAACAAATCATTAGGGTAAAACCCGGATAGATGCCCCATTTTCAAAATACCTAACTTCCCAAACTCTCCACTAATAACTAATAGTGTAAGAATGATCCACTGTCACCCTTAACTTCAGTTGGTAACGAAATATGGTACACTGAGGACGCGTTTTGCAAGTGTATGTGATTATTTCCGCAACGAACTTCGAAAACATGAAAAAGTTTCAAAGGCTAGTATTTGCCGTTGTAGAACTTTCAAAGTATTTATAAATTCGATCAAATTTTTTGTTATATCAATAAACTGGTTCTTCAAATGTGCATCTAAGTATGACCAGTTGTTTTTTTTTGTTTTTAATTTGCGAAAAAAGTGCATGGGCATCTATCCGTACCGAAAAGGATAGTTGCCCTGATTTTTCGAGGGATAGATGCCCTTAGGGGACATATATATCTCTATACAACTCATACACCTGTATAGTCTGAGTATTAATTCTTTTAAATATTTTAGTGTTCTGTTATAGCTTGTGTACCAATCTGAACTATTTACTGATCGTAGCAAAACCATGTATGAGTATGAGAGAAAAGAAGGACTACAAGGTCAAGTTTGCTCTTGGACCACAGAACAACTCGAAGCAGCTTCCGATGAGGAAGAACATTACGAAGGCGTTATGCCCCTGAAATATAAAATTATGAGTGAAAATACAGAGTCTCGGTCCAACTGGATTCAGTGTATAAGGTTTCACTCAAGTGGCTTCATGAAACCGTACACTTTTTCGGAACTACTGCTCAAGATGTGGAAAACTTAAACCACTATATTACTGATCCCCTCTTCGTTGTTTTGTTTTGTTTTAAAAAGAGTACATATTTCTATTTCTGTCGAAACCTATTAGGTATTTAATATTTTATAACAACAATGAAAAATTCGTATACCTATTTGTTGATACCTACCTGATATTTTATGATATAAAGAATTTATATTTTCGTTTAATAAATGCTTTCGAAATTTCATTAAGTAGGCTGATTTAAGTTATGTTACGATTATAACAGACATAACGATAAGAGATTTCATTGAATTTGTCTTTGTAATTGGACCACACAATATGAAGGGCATCTATCCCGGACTGGAGGCATCTATCCCTCTCAGTATTTTCATAGTGGGGCAACTATCCATACCTGTAGGCATCTATCCCCAGAAATAATGTTCCACAAAAATCAAAATTCTGTGAAATCTGTTAATGCTAGGTCAGAAAAAATCCACAGTATTTTAACTCGAATAACAAGTCTAGCTACTTTCATAAAAATTATTCAGATAAAATCGATATTTTCGAAAATATGAGGCAATCTCGAAAAGTGGGGCATCTATCCGGGTTTTACCCTATACAGTTCAAAAATGTTTGTCAATGTTGGCAAACTGCGAACTTGAAAAAGTGAGCACTAAATTGTTTCAAACGAGAACTTCTTTTTTAATGCCATGGGGAATTGCTTCGAATTGCAAAGTTTTTTCAATTATGGGAAATCAATTTCTTTGGACATCGTATTTTGAATTTATTGGCAATTATCAATTAATTCAACTGGTTGAATTAACCGGTGAGGTGGTATTTCACTGCCATAGAGAGTGAGGTGGTGTCTCTCAGACACCTGCGATTTGATTTGATTTTTCTCTGTCCATAGTTCTTTCATTTTGGCTTCTCACAATAGAATTACTATGTTATGAATACATTCAACTAACGGGTTAGGCATTTGGTGTCACCTATTTAAAAAAAATTTGTTAATAAAGCAAAAAACATTTTATTGAAACAAAATTTTGAAAAATAACGATGTTAATATGTGCAATTTACGTTTTAAATATTCTTCGCACTGTCTTGTTGGAAATGTGCAACACAAGTGACTGCCTTGATGCAAATCTATTCGGACTTCTTATCACAGCTTGTCTCACCCGTTCAATATTTTCGGGTGTTCTGACTTTACGCATGCATACCTCCACAAAAATTTGATGCAACATTCCCTCTAACATCATAATCTCTTACCCACCTAAATATGTTTTGGCATGTTGGAATTCTTCCGTGTCTTTTCATATTAAATTCCTGACGAAAATTTTTTTGCACTTGCACAACTGAATTATTTAATATGAATTGTTTTACTACACAAATTCGCTGATTCATCGAAATTTCTCCATGGCCAATTAAATTGCAACTATTGACATAAAGGAATGTGTCACTACAATTGTCAAAAACAAATTATTATTTCCACAACGCACTATGAAAAATAGATGAAACCAGATGCCTTACCTCGTATTTTCAATGAAATTTTATGAATATTAGTGACAAATTATTCATTTTAAAAACGAAGGGCAGAAAATGTGCGAAATTGTTACAAACTACCATTTCCTGCCAAAAAATGAATATGAATCAAAAATTTTTCTAGTTACTGAATGTGTGGATGAAACATTGAACTGCAGAAGAAAACAATTTATCGAAACTGAAAAAAACTGACAACATGTCAAAATATCACATTTTCATTCCTACTAATTTCATTCTCGCAACACATGGAATTCAGAATTTTCGACTACAAATTCAGCACACTGAAAATATCTCAGAAAATGTTCATTCCTGTGAGCATACTGCCCTCCTTTGTTGTTCATTTCTCTAAATAAAATGTTCAGAATTATTATTTTGCAAAACAGCTGTTATATATGAAGAAAGCGCAAGAATTGTTTACATAACATGTTGCGATTTCGATATCAGATATCCCGAGTTACCTGGGATAACGATAGTGAAGTTTCTCAGGATCTAGCGGAATTTCATGGTCCTGCCGTACAGGAGAAACAAAATCATTACCGTAATTGAAAAAAAAAAACAAATCGACGTAATGAGTTATTATCAAACTCATCCTCGATCATCTTTTGATGATTTAGAAGATCAGAGAATCTTATTCATTGATAATTTCTACCCCGTCCAATTAATGGTAATTTTTTGTGAAGAATTTTTACTGAGAATTCAAGAACACAAAAACTTATTGAAACATGTTATTCGGTCTGACCAAGCTAAATTTACCCGACAAGGAATAACGAATGAAACAAAGTCAAGGAAGTTCAAACTGCATTTCAATTATCTGTATTCTGCCTTGTCACAGATGACCAACTCAGATATTTCATTTGAAAACCTAGTCGAAAATTTCTTGCGTGAATTGCGCCTCGCATTCAATGATTGGTATAGGGAAAACAAGAGAGAATATTCGTCAAGAATATTTGAGGAATGTTGCTGGTGAAATATGGGTCGATATCTTCGACCGCTTCGATCTCCAGATCTTCCCCACTAGATTACGTTTTATGGGGTATAATTAAGAAAGAAGTTTACGCGAACAAAATATAGAACAGTTGCGAATCAAAGTATGTAAAGTTTTTCATAGTTCAGATCCTAACGAAATTCTTTAGACAACGCAGTCTGGTCGAGATCGATATGTCTGGAACCGAATGGACGACATTTCGAACGTGAATTCTGAATTGGACCTTGTTTGTATTTTTGAGAAGAGTTGGATTCGAAATGGCACTAACAAATATGTTCCATCGAAAATTTTCCAACTGGACATTGAATTAACAGGAAACCGTTATACATATTATGGTATTATATTTGTTTCGGTAAAAAAAATTCAAAATGATGAATTTCAACAGAGTGAGGAGTAATTTACTTTTTTTCCATCTACCGAACATTCAATTGAGTAGATTTTAAAGGGTTTGTTTTTCCATGATGAGTATCTTGATGTTGCTCGAAACTTTTAGAAACACTACTTGTTTGTTTCTCCAGTTTTGTAGCTTTTCTTTATTTCATGAAATCTGTAAGCGAAGGCATGGCTCATTTTCATCAGAGAAAATATTTTTTCTGAAAAATCTATTATTTTTATTCCGTGAAAAGAGTAAATATTGGGAAACAAAGTTATGAGAAATTGAAGTTAATTTTCCAATTTTCAATAATCGTTTTTTCGTGAGGAATACCTTGAACTATATTTGAAACTTTGAGGCACACTTTTTGTTTCATTCTGTAATTTAGTTCAGTTTCATTCTTTGGTGTATCTCAAAAATTCAAGCATCATAAAACAAGATATTTTTCACGAAAAAAGCAGATTCCATAAAATGAAGAAATATACATGATTGAATGTTGGGTAGATGAAAAATCAAAGTTGATTACTGACCACTTGTATGAGATTCATAATATTGAAATTGCTCATCCCTAACATGGGTCCATTTCACAGAATAATAGGAACAAAATTTCCAGAAAATATATGTCGTTTGATGAAAATGAGCCTTAATTTTGCTTACAGATTCCATGAAATAAAGAAAAGCAATATAACTAGAAAATAAAACAGAAAATGAATGTCAAAGTGTGTGTCATAAATCAAGATACTTCTTAAAAAAACCAGTTTCCAAATTTAGTAGGGAAACGGTTTTGACCAATATCAGTCATATTGAAGAAACAATTTTGAACAAAATTTCCTAATGTATTTAGTGTTTTGAACGATTTATGTTATGACTTCCGATATTCTGTGGTCACTACCCATAATTTCCTCTCACACTTGTTGTCCGTGCGTTTTCCCACAGCTTAGAAATTTTGCCAACTGCTTTGAAATTTTTTCCAACTGCTTCGAAATTTTTCCAACTGCTTTGAAATTTTTCCAACTCCTTTGAAAATCTTCCGACTGTTTTAAAAATTTGCCAACTACGTTCAACATTGGGGGAAGGATCATCCACCCCATCCCCCCCTTGGGCTCGTCCCTGTCTGCACACCTACAATATCTTTTAATGCAATATATTCAATTATGACTTCACGTTGTCATCAATTTTGAGACTCACAGTATCCACTGTATCATACCTTGTAATTTCAAGCATTTACACAAAAAAATCTTTTTTATTCCTCACTTTTCAAATTAAAGTTATCCGTGATCAAACAGAGCTTCATTCCGATTTGAAGAGTGGAAAGTGTTACTTTCAGTCCAACGGGATCTCGAAATTTCAATTGTGAATTTCGATTCCTTCCCAAAAATAATACAACGAACGGAATTGGTGGAATACCTGTATTTGAAAACAAGGAATAAATGCGAAATTTTCGAACAAATATCTCTCCTATATTCTAGTGTCGTTCGAGTATCTACTTTTTTTATCCACGAAATATAATGAGTTTTGAATAGTAGGTCTCATCAAGTATTCGCATGAAACTTATGACGTACGCAGCAGACGTAAAAGCTTTTTTCAAGTATTTGACTGGAAATGACATTGAATTAAAATTGAAGAATAAAGAAAATTTTGAATTCTTTTTGATACATGAAGATTTGAAACAATTTTTCACAGAAAATAATCGTAGTGTTTTCCTTATCTTTCATTCTCCGAAAAACAGCTCTCGTGGTATCCGAGGATATCAAATCGATGTGGAAATGGTATCACCCTCATTGCACAACTAATGACTCAACGCGTGGCTTCAGGTGGCCGCACTTTGTGTCGTATGTATATATCTGGATATGAAACAAATCGAAAATAATGCAGCGGAATAATTCAGACGCAATATTCAACTGGAATATTTTGGCAACACTGCTCGGGCTTGCCATAGACCGTGAATCATCTATTTTTTACACAAATAGGCTTGGTATGGCATTACCATATGACAGGCTTCTAATGGGTTGCGATACGTACTCCCAAATGTATAAATTATACACACCCCCCTTGTATCACCGCACACCCTGGCTTCACTTCACCTGTGTCTTATGGCGGGCTTGGTAAAGATAGTCTAATGCGTATATATATATATATATACAGGGTGTACCAAGTTCGATGGCCTATTAGGCGTTTCTGGAGAACTAGACTTATTTGAAACCTGAAAATTGGGATTATGATATTGTTTGACATTATCTACCGAGCTAAAATATTCTTGGAGCCTGACCACTTTTAGTTATACAGGGAGAGAAAAAAAATTTTTCAAAATTTTATTTTTCTGTTTTTTCCTTTTTGAATTTGATAGAGTATGCAATTCTGAATACATTCGTACTCAAATCGTTGCATTCGTCGAAATACTTTCAAAAATATCGAGAAAAACCTGAAGAAAAAGAGAGAAAAGAGTATTCGGTATTATGTTTGTTATTCCTAATCTAGATATCTTAAGCATAAACCGTTTTCACATTTTTGAGGTCGAAGAATGTGGAAATACTGTACATTTCTAGAATTTTGAGAAACTCATCACAGGGTGTTCCAAATATTGGGTCAAAAATTGGGATCAAGATTGGCCCATAACTTTCGTTTTTCAAATTAGAACCCTATTTTTTTATGATTGCGTTGGATTGTACAAAGAAAAATGATGATAATGTTTCAACATGTTCATGCTCCTAAAATTGATAATTCTTAAGTTATTTAGGATTTTCTGATTTTATGTCGTATTTAGCGTCAAATTCATTAAATCTGTTTCATATCAACTATGACCTTGGTCATAGAAGATAAATTATTTCAATAACTCACTAGTGAGACACCTTTTTGTTCAATTCATTCATCATTGTTGTTATGGAACAGATTTTATGAATTTGACGCAATGTACGACATGGAATCAGAAAATACTAAATAACTCAAGAAATATTAATTTTAGAAGTATCAACATGATAGAACATTATCATCATCTTTCTTCGCAGAATCCAACGCAATCATAAAAAAATAGGGATCTAATTTGTAAAACGAAAGTTATGGGCCAATCTTGATTCCAATTTTTGACCGAACATTTAGAACACCCTGTGACGAGTTTTTCAAAATTCTAAATATGTAAAATATTTCCATTGTCTTCGACTACAAAAACGTGAAAAGGGTTTGTGGTCAAGATATCTAGATTAGAAATAGCAAACATTATACCGAATACTTTTATCTACCTTTTTTTATTCAGTTTTTTTTATATTTCAGAAAGTATTTTGACGAATGCAACGATTTCAGTACGGATGTATTCAGGTGTATATCATTAGTGGAATAATTCATCTTCTATGACCCAGGTCATAGTTGAAATGAAACAGATTAAATGAATTTGACGCTACGTACCACATAAATTCAGAAAATCCTAAATAACTCAAGAATTATCAATTTTAGGAGCATTAACATGTTAGAACACTATCATCATTTTTCTTCATACAATCCAACGCAATCATAAAAAAATAGGGTTCTAATTTGAAAAACGAAAGTTATGGGCCAATCTTGATCCCAATTTTTGACCCAACATTTAAAACACCCTGTGATGAGTTTTTAAAAATTTTAAAAATGTACAGTATTTCCACAGTCTTTGACTTCAAAAATGTGAAAACGGTTTGTGCTTAAGGTATCTAGATTAGGAAAAACAAGCATAATACCGAATACTCTTTTCTCTCTTTTTCTTCAGGTTTTCCTCGATATTTCCGAAAGTATTTCGACGAATGCAACGATTTGAGTACGAATGTATTCAGAATTGCATACTCTGTCAAATTCTAAAAGAAAAAAACCGAAAAAAAAAAGTTTGAAACATTTTTTTTCGCTCCCTGTATAACTGAAAGTGGTCAGGCTCCAAGAATATTTTAGCTCGGTAGATAATGTCAAACAATATAATAATCCCAATTTTCAGATTTCAAATAAGTCTAGTATCTAGAGCTAGCGGAACTAAGAACCATCTACATGGGGAAGTCGGTTCTGGATCCTCATGAAGTAACAGCTG
Source organism: Hippodamia convergens (assembly GCA_038502775.1). Classification (NCBI taxonomy): domain Eukaryota; kingdom Metazoa; phylum Arthropoda; class Insecta; order Coleoptera; family Coccinellidae; genus Hippodamia; species Hippodamia convergens. Next base: position 3,967,788 of record CM076610.1, on the reverse strand, counting down.
AGGCTCCTAAGGATCCCGTTGGATTCATCAATGCCATTGACGGTCTCCTCGGGATTTAAATGAACGAGTTGGGTAAAGGACAAAAAAACCTTGCGGTCGAAGTTCCCGGAAGGCTGAACGTAGCCACAACGATCCCTGTTCAGAATAATAATGATTATACTTTATGTAATGTTTTCCACAATTTATTTTGACTTGTAAGTCTATACGGACTCGATAAACCGTGAAGATTTTTATAAAGAGGTTAAAAACAAACAGCTACAGCCATTCTCAGTCTGGCGATTCCGACAGACTGCGCACTTTTATATTGCGTTGGATTAGTTGATCTCAACATGTGGAATGATTCAGTATGGATATCGGCCGCTAGAGTACTGACGTCAGGATTTTGGAACTGATGGCAGTATTAGCAACATGGCAATATTTGGCTTAGGTACCTTATATAATATAGAGTTAATGATTTGAAACGTGAAAGTCTTCATTCAATTTGATGAGTGTCGATAATTTAGACGTGATGATGTTTTAAAGCAAATCTTGCTTCTTGCGATTGAAGAATATGTTGAATAGTTTTTTGGACTGTTTTGAAATTACAAATTATGGCGGCAACGAAGATAATTACAAATGAATGTAAAATTTTATGTTCTCTTTCATGTGGAGAAGATAACGATGGGAAAAGTGGTTATTTCATTGACCAGTTTTCGAAAGCAACTCTGACAAATTTGATAATGTTGTGACGCTATTCAAAGCCGATACGTAATATTTATTTGTCATCTTTCAAAGAGAAATAAGACCAAAAATAAGAGGAATGACTCAATTAGAAACTGTAACTGTAGAGTACCTATAGGAATCAAATTTTTGAAGCTAACCAACAATACACTTAAAAATTCAACATTGATGACACGCGGTATGAATGTGGACATAGAGATAAACTAAAATAATTATTTTGAATGTGGTATGACAGCTGTAGAGGCCAAAGGCGAATTTTGGCGCTGTAACTACAGGTTACCACATAACCTCAGTTACATGTAGTTACAGGGTTACTACGTTTTCGCGAAGCTAACTATGTAACTATGACGTTTTCATGACGTCACGCATACCACAGTACGTAACTCTCCTCTCGGGCAGGGTAACTCGTGTACAGGGACGTCACCACAGGGGGGAGGAAGGGAGGTGTTTCATAATGTTTTCAATTTCGGTAGAAAAGTTAAATTGTAGTGTCTACAAAATTTGAATGATGTTTTTAGAGTGTTTTCGAGTGTCATCGAAGATTCAGTTTCTATGGTGATGATTCCAAACATAACGATGAAATTCATTCGTTCAATGATTCAAAGAAGATATATTATCACAACGTTGGCGGCTTGCGGACTCGACAAACTGACTTTAGGCTTGCCGCCATATCCTCGGATAATGATAATATTGTTATCGTCGAATCATCTCTAAATGAATCTTTTTTTGATGGTGAAGTCGCCCTTCCAGGTTACCAAGTTTTCCGGAAGGATAGAAGCATATCTACTAGCTTTAAGTCTAGAGGAGGTGGTGTCCTTATGTTGGTGAGGGATTCCCTGAATCCCCGCCTTGTGATGAATAACGCTGATATTGTTGAACATTTGTTTGTATGTATTAATTGGTGTAATAGCTGGGACTTACATACCCCCAAACTCGCCTGAATCGGTATATGAGTCTCATTCTCGAGCAGTGGAGGAAGTTTACCGACGAGCTTCCCAAAGCAACAATTTTGTTGTGCGGCGATTACAATCTCCCTAAAGGAAGGTGGGCTGATGAAAAATTTGTGCTGTGTGAACCTGGTGATATAGGAGAAAGCTTATCTGAGTGTTGTGATTTTATGGAGCTCTCCCAGATTAACCACCTGCCTAACAGCCGTGGTGTCTTCCTTGACTTGATATTTTCGTCGGACAATAAAGTTTCACTGAACTATGCAAGTGATACTCTTCTCGAAAACTCTATTCATTATTATGGTTACTTAATTTATATATCATGCTCTGATCACTCTTCAGTATCCGATCTGGATAATTGTGATCCCCTCAATTATGATTTTAAGAATGGCAACTATGTTGATCTCAACAATTATTTTCACTCTATTGATTGGAGTTTTTGTAAAAGTTATGATGTTTATAGAGCAGTTGCCTACTTTTATTATGTTGTATTTGGAGCAAAACACAACTCTATGCGACACCGCCGGCGTTAGCTGGAACTAAGCCCGAAACGAGTATCGTTTTGACAGTTAGTACGTGAAAGCTGGGTTTATTTGTTTATTTTTACGTTTTTATTGCGATAAGAAGATATGCCTAAGAAAAAAACCATGAAAAACACTAATTGTTGTGTTTATGGATGTAATTCTAAAAAATCTAGAAATCGTGGAGCCCATTTTCGTGGTGAAAATCAAAATGTTTACTTTACCAATAAACTAGAAATCGTAGAGGAAATTAATAGACGTAAATCCTGGGAGCATGTTTTGATAATGGAAAAACCTGTATCTAAACATATTAGAGGATGCTTACAGCATTTTCGACCAGAAGATTGTGAAATGAAAACAAGCAAGAGTGGAAACTGATGTCAATTGAAAACAATGCTTTATATGTTTTGAATTATTTCAGAAACTCTCACTATGAAAACATTTCTGCTACTGGAGAAGAAAGCTGTATCTTCACTAAACCTACCAGAAAAAGCAGTTCAAGTCAAGTCATTTTGAATTTTTGTTCATATCGTTCTTGTACAATAATTTTCATTCTTATCAAAATGAATTCCTTTGAGTCTCCTTGATATTTTTGAATATATAGAAGTTTCAACAATTCAAGAAGCCTAGTTGAAAGTGCTGAATTCAATCCATATGATAATGTGCAATAAAACTAGGGACCTTGTGAGTTTAAGTGATTCTCTTCATGGTTGCAAAATTGAACTTATGTTCAGCAGTGATCAAATCTACATGTGGAATGTCAAATAAATTCCGAGAATTGGCAATTTTAAACAATATTTCATACATATATGTATCAATTTAATATTAATATTAAAAATAGCTCGATAATATTGACGTTAATTTAGCAACGGAAAAGGTGCAATCAATCGATAGATGAGTTGAATTATTTTATTTTATTATAACTGCAGCCTAAGACACAAGTGAGATGCAATAAATGAATAATTCATTAAAATCTAGCGTAATGAATTCTTCAACATGATTAATCGAGGATCATGTCATGTTCTGCATACATCCGGTTCTCTGATGAATATCCATTTTTATTCAAAATTTATCACCCATTTTCTATTCATAGATTTTTTCCCTTCCTAAAAAGAAAAAAATTACTAGCTCCTATTAAATGAATATATTGGTCATGCTGAAGTTCATTTACATTACAATTTCACCTTCACTATAAGTAGAATTGTCAAAATATTTTGTAATACGTACAACCTTGTTTAGTAGCAGGGCCAAAATATGCTTGCAAATTCCAGGCAATCTTGCTTAGTATCTGTATATAATCTTGTCAACCTTCACACCATCATTTTTATAAGACATCATTTCCTCAATATGATGGGGTTGTCCTTGTAGAATTCCAATGTTTTGAAATAATATTTTCCCACATAGAATCAAATGATTGCATTGCAACACTTGCTCACCCTCTACCCAGCATCTGTGAGCATGGAAATATTGGAAAATTTCCTATAATTAGAGGAACCTTTGGTAAACATCTTGCCAGATGAACTGAAAAGCATTCAAAATTGAATAGTGCTCACCTCAATATTTTACATAAAATATAACAAAAAGCACAATATTACCTATACTTGCACTTACAATATAATCCACAGGATCCACAATCAAGGAAACGACTTCGATTATTGATAGTCAATAAACGTTTAAACTAAAAAATCCCATGAATACAAATAGAAATCTAATGTAAACACGAAACAATACTCGTTTCGGTAAACAGCTGATCGGCGAATGCAGCGACATCATCGGTAATTATTTTGTCCAATAATGGTCTTGATGTGTTTGTTCGCAAAAGGGTTCAAAGACATGGTGCCTTTCCTCATTGGTTCGATAAAGAGTTGAAGCATTTGATCAAAGAAAAGAAGAAAGCTCATGCGCGTTTAAAGCAGTGTAAGATTAAGAGCAAAGGGTGTTTTGATTCTTATTGTCTATTCCTTGAATCTATAATTAAATCCGATCCCAAATTCTTTTGGAAGCACTTAAGTAAACTTAAGGGAACCACCAATCTTCCCAATAAAATGTGTTTCAACGGAGTAGAGCGCTCGAACAGCGAGGAGATTTCTGAATTGTTCGCCCAATGTTTTGTAGCTTTTTTCATCCATGAGGAAATTATCCCTCCTCCGTTAGATATTCCGGTGTAGAGGATGGGTTAGGATTCCAGGAAAAGACGTAGAACGTTTTAACAATTTATTTAACAAAAACAAATTTTGAAGTTGGTTAAAACTTATTAGTCTGAAAAAACTGATTTATAAATCGTTGCGGCAGAAAGTAATGGTTTTGTAGGACGGCGACTACGGTTGAGAGGTGTAAAACCTTTTAGTCTGAAAAGACTGATTTTTGTAGAATATATGGATTCTACACGGCGAAAGCGAGTCGATAAATGGTAATGGATTTGAAAGTCCCAAAAGACGGAATTTCGCAGGCTGGATCGTCGTTGTTTTAGCGGCTGTGAATGTTCGGGACGCAGGTAGCCGTTGTTGAAGAAATCTGGTCGAAGCGGTAAAACAGATGTTTCTGCGTTGAGAGCGAAAGTGTCGAATATCGTCGAAGTCGCTGGGTTCGAAGTCTCGAAGAAAAAGGATTTGTATTTTTTTTTTTAACCAGGTGGAAAGTCCCTGAGTTCCTAAATGAACCTGGATCGACCTTCCGAAGACGGAAGAGTGTGGGGTTGGGACGCCGCCCCACCCACTAAAACCACCTGGGGGGACTTTCGAACCAGAGGCTCCTATGTCCCGATCGGGAGAAGGGCCAGAAAATGGCAGAAGAAGACAAGACTAACCGCTGCCCTCTCCCTTGCCGATTTGAGGAAGAGGACGTTTTCGAATCTAGCTACCACAAAGTGATTGTTTGGCGGCATTAAGCCGCAAAGGAGTTAATCACTACTTAGTTATTGTCGGAATAAGCTTGAAGCTGGAGAGCAAGCTTGGGACGCTTGTACCGGGAAGACTTTTCGTCATAGTTGAGGGCCTCTCTAACTAATCTGTTGGGGTGGGTCTCTGCTTTGGCCAAGGCTCGCAAAGATATTTCATGGAGAAATTCTTTCAGTGGAGGTAGGTTCGCCTCTCTATGGAGTTGGGCGTTGCGAACAAACCATGGGGCACTGAAAGCGTACCTGAGAAATTTATTTTGAAGGATCTGCAACTTGTAGAATTTTGTCGGAGAAAGTGCATGAGCCTAGCACGATGAGGCGCATGTCACTGAAGGTCTGACGACAGACTTAAAGAGGGTCAGTTTATTCGGAATGGACATTTTGCTCTTGGAACAAAGCAAAGATGACAAACTAGCGAGGACCATCTCGCCCTTTTTGAGCGCGTAATCAGCGTGCTCGTTAAAGGAGAGACGTGCGTCAAGAATGACGCCCAAGTATTCAACTTGGTTTTCCCAGGGGATGATTCGGCCGTACATACGGACATGTCCTGATGGGTGGACTCGACGACGAGAGATGAGAAGAGCCGCGCTCTTCTCGGGATTAACTTTGATAAGCCATTTTGTGCACCAGTCTTTGAGGGTGTCGACGACTTCCTGAAGGTACTAGGTCACCAATCTGGGTTGTCTAGAGCGAGCTAGAAGTGCTGTGTCGTCTGCGTAGACGGCAAGAAATGATTTATGGGATTTGGGGATATCAGCTGTGTAGATTGCGTATAGAAGGGGGGCGAGCACGCTGCCCTGGGGGACGCCGGCTTCTAGATCTTTTGGCTGGGATAAGGACGTTCCTATTCGGGCCTGAAAGGAGCGATTTTCCAAAAAGGAATGAATTAATTGACACAACGATAGTGGGACGTTGGCACGACGTAATTTGAAGACGAGGCCGTCATGCCAAACTGTATCGAAGGCCTTAGAAATGTCGAGGAAGACTGCGCCTGTTACCTGTTTCCATCCGAAACTGGTATTGGCGAATTCGATGACTCTAAGAAGTTGGTCAGATGTGGAGTGTTTGGGCCTGAAACCAAACTGTTCGTCTGGAAGTATTTTTAGTTTGATAAAGAATTCAGTAAGACGGGAGTGGATGACTTTTTCCATTATCTTACTGACACTAGACAAAAGGCTAATGGGGCGGAAATTTTGGGGAAATTTGTGGTCCTTATCTGGCTTCGGTATGAAGATCGCCGTTGCCAGTTTCCATCTCGTGGGGAAGTGTCTTGTTCTTAGGGCTCCGTCGCAAATCTTTGTGAGAGCAGCGATTGCGGCATCGGGAAGCGTCTTCAGCATATTTTTTGTGATAACATCTGGCCCGGGAGCTTTTCTCGTCTTCAGTCCTACGATGATTCGTTGGATTTCGGACTGGCAAGTTGGTTTGATGATGTCGTCTAGGCAGGGCCCAGATTCCATCATCTCTTTCACTTCATCCTCTACCTCTTCTATTTGATCGAGGTCGGCGTTTGTGATGTTAGTTCTGCATTGGAGTTGCAAGCTGTCGGCGAATTATTCCGCCTTTTCTCCATCAGTGTAGACTATTCTACCTGTGGATCCATGAATGGGGGGCACGGGTTTTCGTTCTGTCCTCAGAACTTTGGCCATCTTCCACAGTGAGTTGTCCTCAGTGTTGAGTTCACTGAGTCTTTGTTGCCATTCATCATTCCTGAATTCGGTCAATGCTTTCCTGAGATTCCATTGCAGTCTGTTTGCTTCAGTTCAGTCGATTTGAAGGCCGGTTCGTCGGGCGATTCTTCTTGCTCTGTTCTTTTCGCGTATCATTTTGACGATACGGCGAGGTAACGTACGCTTAAACGGTTGGTTATCTGAAACAGAATGTGTTGCGGCATGAATCGAGGAACTTACTTTCTATTCGAAGTCCGCAACTGCATTTTCCAAGTCCTCGATGGTGTCGATACTGGGTGTCGGGTCGTTGAACTTTTCTTCGACGAAGGAGTAGAACTTTCTCCAGTCGACTATCTGCACCTGCTTTTTTGGTGTTATATTCGCCACGTCTCCTACATGCATGAGCACTGGACTGTGGTCTGAACTTAGGGCGTCTATTGCGGTTAGACTGATCTCCCTGTTGACATTTCTTGTTATAGCAATGTCCAGGACATCTGGGGTACCTGTGGTGTAGTTGTGGTACGTTGGGGAAGACGTAGCCATCACCATGACATCCGGATGTTGTGTCAGGTAGGTCTCTAGAATTCGTTCGTTTGAATTCCTGTTGCGGCTGTTCCAGTCTGGGCTCTTCGCATTGAAGTCGCCTGCCGCTATTGTCGGGGTGGAGGAGTTGAATAACTCCTGTAGGTCTGCTTCCAGCAGGGTGCTGTTACCGGGCCTGTTGTAACATGCGAAGATGCGAAGGGGGCCTCTCCGAGTCGAAATCACAACGCCTGTGAGTTCCATGTTTGTCACATTCGGTGGGGCTGCGGTCGAAAACCTTATCGTCTCTCTCACATAGATTGCGGTGCCTCCGCCTGTTCCGGTGGAACGATCGTTCCTCAGCATCTTGAAATCTGGGATGCGTGGGTCTCGGTGGGAAGGATGCAGCTTGGTTTCGCTCAGTAGGACGACATCAATGCTTTCACTACTGATGAAATGCTCAAGTTCATTCCTTCCGGCCCGAAACCCGTTGGCGTTCCAAAACGCAATCTGAAAAGAGTCATAATAAGTATGGTGTGTAATATCCATTACTTACCTAAGTCCTTGGCTGAGTAAGCTTTTCAGCTTCTTAGCCATCTCCGCTTTGAAAGAACTCTTCTCCATGGCGAGCCTGATGGTCTGGGAGATTAGGTCGGTCTGGATCGTTCCTTTGACCTCATTGGTGGGTTTCCTCTTCTGTTCGGCTGGTTTGGCTTTCTCAGGAGCTGGCTGTCGGGTCGATTGGGTCGACTGTTGTGAAGCTTTTGTGTTGCTGGGTCTCGCTTTCCTCGCCAATTTGGGGAATTTCGGGCAGCCTCTGTAGCTGGCTGGGTGGGGGCCTTCGCAGTTCGCGCATTTCGCTGCTGCGGTCTTCGGTTTCGTGCACTCTTTCGAATTGTGGTTTTTACCACACTTCACGCACCTTGGCTCCATTTTGCAGAAGTTCTGCGCGTGTTGGAACTTCTGGCAACGGTGACATTGTGTTGTCTCCGTCTTTTTATGTTGCTTCTCGATGTCCACAACGAGTCCACATAGTCGGTTAATTTTCTGGACAGCTTCATCTTGCTCCCTGGGGTATTCGATGAGAACCAGGGGGAGTTCCTTGTGACGCCTGTGCATCCTGCTCACTTGCGTCACTTGTATTTTGTGCTCCCGGAGGAGCTCTTCCTACACTTCCGCTGTTGTTATTATCGTTGGTATTCCCGGAATAACCATTCGGGAAGGTTTGTCCTGTGTAAGGGAATAAGAGTAAAAACTTACCCTTGCGTCTTCCAACAGCCTTGTGAGGAATCTGAAATCCTCAGGTCTCGTTGTCTGGATCCTTATCCTCTGATCCCTTAGAGACTTCGCCTTGACTTCTATATTCTTCGAAACGAGGTGTTTCCTGATTTGGTTCCACATTTTGGCGTTCTCGAGGAACACCGGTGGAACTTTTGCCTTCGCTTCTCTGGGTCTTTCCTCGCTCTCTGATTGGCCGGCCATGTCCATCTGGTCCGGCTCTGGGTCCCCTGGGGTGGGGGTCGGATTCTCTTGGCTGCGAACCCAAGAGAGCGGTTTCAGCCATGCGGAGGCGGGCCCAACTTGGGGCTGCACGACTTTCTGGCGTTTGGTTTCCTTGGGAGCTTCGTCTCCGGAGTCCATGCGACTGGACTCTGAGTCGATGCCATCCTCATCTTCGCTACGGACCTGGTGCCGTCTCTTCCTCCTTGGCTTTTGGATCGCGAGACCCTCAAGCTTCTTCATCCTCTCCTCCATGTTTTTCACCTGGTTGTTGAGATACGCGATGTGGTTATTTAAAACCCTAAGCGCTTCACAGAGCTTGGACTCTTGCGAGCCCTCCGCCATGTTGACGTAATTCACAGTGATACGGTGAACTTTTTCGATTTGCGGTGAGAACCGCAGGTTTGTTGCAGTGAAAACTGCAGATTTGTAGGAACAGAATCACTCACTGCACAAGGATATACGTTATCACACTGAATGATCACCACTCACTCTTCTCTACTCCTACTGAAAAAGAAGGATCTGTATCTGTTTTCTTGCGGTATTTATGCCTGTTTGTCTTCACCTATTAGGATTGCGAATTTTTTTGACCTAGAAAAGGCGTGACTTCGTCGGATCTGCTCAGGTCGGATTTTAACGAATTAGGGTTTTCGTTCCAGCTGGACTTGAAGAATTTTCGGTGAATTCGTCGACTTTGTTTTAGCCGGACTTAGAGAAATTCTTATTTCGATGTTTTCGCCACACCGGAAACCGTTGACTTCCAACCGGTGTGAAAAGAGTGGCCAAAGATAGCGGCCGAAATTTACGGAAACACCCGAACGCCCAAGTCAGTGGCGTCCGGTGTCCCTTCTGTTTTCTCATAGGAATTCGAAGTTAGGTTGTGTTAGGGATTGAGATCTTATATTCCTCATTGTTCTCTCCGCCACTGCTTTATTTATTACATTGAAAAGATAACGCATGCTAAAATCAACAAGAAGCGCAACACATGTGTGGACGGAGATTGCGATGTGGAAAACTAGTTAGTTTTGGTAGATTGCTTGCTGTGAAAATAAACGTAATAAACGAAGTATATTTTTCTTCTTTCTTGCTTGCTAACTTGCTTACAAATTCAAACTGAATTACGGTCCATTGCTCACTTCTTGGACGAAATAAAGTCCATTGCTAACAATAGTGGTCCAGTCGTGCCGAATTTTGAACTTTACTGTGTGTTCACGGAATTTTCACTGAAAATTTCAAGAAGATTTCAAGACGGTCATATGGTCGATTTGCCTGTCATCAAGTACTCAACTGTGCAGCGAATTTACTGGTGTTGGTGAGATTTATATTTCCATCTACTTGTTGGTTGCGTCGGAAATAATACACCCATAAGAAGCCATATCATTCATCCTCTTTGGACTAACGGCTTGAGGGTAAATCTGGTGGATGTGCTTAGGCAAGATACAACAAAATTCGGTAAATTCGCCAAGAACCTTCATTATCACCGGACACAAGGTAACCAACTTTTCATCGCCTTATCTGGGACTCTATGTTACGAATTCTTGGAAAGAAATAAATCAGTGAATGAACTAATTATACTTAATACTGTTCTCTATTGTGTATTTTTGCCGATTATTGGTGGAAATCAGAATTTTGCTTCCACTTGCAAAACAAAAAACTTCAGATAGTTTTCATTCTCATCTTGAATGTTAAACATTCAAATTTCACATATGCTTTGACTTTTTCATGCTGAATTAGATTTAGATTCAATTCTTTATATTTGAATTGTTAATACTACTTGCTTGCTTCTTTCTGCTTATTATTTGCTTGAGAACTTAAAATTTCTCAAAATTGCTATATTTTGATTCATTGTTAACTGTTATACTGAGGGCTGATTTTCTGGTACTACTTTTGCTTGCTATATTTCCGTGCTTGATCTACATTTTGTTTACTTATAAAACGAAATGGCAGATTTACTGCTAGAACAACAATTTTTAGCTGCTAGAATAACGAAGTCTTACACTAATTTTAAAAAAGATGGTGCCGCAAAGATGACATTAAGTAATTGTAAAACAAGGATGGCTAACTTAGACAAAATTTGGTCCCAATATGAAACTAACCATTCTCAGATCTTGCGCGAAATCAGTGATGAAATTAAAAAATCCAAGTATTTAAAAGAAAATGAATTTGACACTGTTGAAGAATTATACTTAGAGAGACGCTCAGAATTTCAGACATTTTTTGATTCTTTTCAAAATCCGAATGCACCTGTAGTAAAAACTGACAACGTAAAATTCGATGATTCGGAGAAATTGCCACCTATTTCCTTACCTAAGTTCAAGGGCGCCTTTCATGAATGGGAATCATTTCGAGATCTTTTTACAACTTTGGTTGTTAATAGAACAAATATATCTAATGTAACAAAATTACATCATTTAAAATTGAGTTTAGAGGGAGATGCAGCTCGCCTTGTCAGCAGTTTCGCAATTACTGAAGAGAACTTCACTATTGCTTGGAAAAAATTGACAGATCGATACGAAAATAAACGTCGCCTAGTTTCATCTCATTTATCCGCTATTTTTGCTATGAAAGCAATGAAAAAAGAATCTTCTCTCGAAATTAAGAAAATAATTTCCGGCATTAGTACACCTTTGGCGGCACCCGAGGTGCTCAAACGTCCTGTCAATGCTTGGGATGATTTTTTAGTCTATCATGTTGTTTCACTTCTTGATTCAGAAACGCGCAAGCAGTGGGAAAAACATATGGGTAATTCTTCTAGCTCTTTAGAACCTCCAACATTTGCTTCATTAATGGCCTTTTTGGAAAATCAGGTAACGGTTTTGGAAGCATTAGAGGATAGCAATAAAACTTTCTCTAATTACTCTTCCTCACCTAAAAATTCCAAACCGGTTTTATTTTCTAATGCCAGGGTACATCAAGTAGCTAATCAATCAAATAAGTGTCTTTTGTGTAATGAAAATCACTTTTTCATGTATTGTGATCGTTACAAAAAGAAAAGCCCTAAGCTGCGTAAGGAATTAATTCTCAATCAGAAACGTTGTTTGAACTGCCTCGGTAACCATAATATTCGAAATTGTGCCTCTAAAAAACGTTGCCAAATTTGCCACTGTAAACATCATTCTTCTCTTCATATCGCTAGCGAAACAAATGCCTCAGTTCCTACAAGCTTGCCATCAAATGATAATCCCGATTTAGGTCCTTCGACTTCGCAATCAATAAATTGCTCGATTTCCAAAAACATTGCTGCTAATCAATGTAGAGTTCCTAATAGCGTCTTACTTTCTACGGCTTTGGTGAAAGTATGTTCTGATGATGATGACGTCATTATTGTTAGGGCTTTGATAGATCAGGGCAGTCAGACTTCTTTCATCTCTGAAACATTGTATCAGAGACTGAACTTAAAATGCCAACAAGTTAACTTGCCAATTTCGGGAGTTGGAGGAAGACAACTTTACACTTGTCGAAAATTAGTTAGTTTTCTTCTAAAACCAAGGTTCAACTCGGAGTTTTGTTGTTCAGTTCAAGCCTTTGTTATTCCAAAAATAACCTCTTATTCTCCTAACCTTGAAAAAAGTCAAATTGCTTTCCCTCACTTGGAAAACCTTCTTTTAGCTTATCCTTATTTTGCCAACAGGGGACAGATGGAAATACTATTGGGTTCAACAATACATGCTCAAATTGTTGCAGGAGAAATAGTCCGTGGTGAACCTGATGAACCAGTTGCCATGAAGACAGCTCTAGGATGGATTGTTTCTGGAAACACTCCAAGTTTCAATTCCACATATTCGCCTTCTGTTTTGCAGGTGTCTGATGATCAGATGTTGGTTAGTGACCTCTTGTCGAAGTTTTTTGCTCTCGAGGACTTCAGCGACGTTGAAAGACATCTCATTCCTGATGAAATCACAACCGAAACTTTTTTTGCTAATACTTGCTCTCGTTCCCCAACTGGTCGTTACATAGTGCAGTTGCCGTTCAAGGTAGATGATAGGTCTGTTTTGAACTTCCCTGGTATGTATGATATTGCTAAAAAATCTTTAGAACGAATGGAGAAAAAATTCGAGAAAAATCCTGAATTTGGTCGTCTTTACAGAGAGTTTATGCAAAACTATATCGATTCCAATCATATGAAAAGGCTCAGCGATGACGATCTTGCTAATGTTCGTTATTTTTTGCCCCATCATGGGATTCTGAAACAAAGTAACTCCATAGCTAAATTGCGAACGGTGTTCAATGGCTCTGCTAAAGCTTTGAATAACTGTTCGATAAACGACTATTTGCATTCTGGTCCCAATCTGCTTCCTGATTTAACCTCCTTAATTCTGCGTTGGAGAAAGTACGAATTTGTATTTGTTACAGATATTCAGCAAATGTTCCGTCAGATATTGGTACATCCTTGCGATCAGGTATTTCAGTGCATACTCTGGAGATTCAATTCTGATGAACCCATAAGCACTTGGCAGCTTCAAACGGTAACATATGGCATGGTTTCTAGTCCTTTCTTAGCTATTAGGGTGACCAGACAGCTTGCCTGGGATGAACAACATCTATTTCCTTTAGGTGCAGGTATCCTGCTAGAGGAGACTTACATGGATGATACACTTTCAGGAGGTTATACTCTGGATGAAGCTTTACTCAAGAAAAGGAACTTGTTGAGATATGTAGGTCTGGTGGCTTTGCTTTACATAAATGGTTAGCTAATAACAATAATCTTCTACATAATATGTCGTATTGTGATGGTGCTAATTCATTTAATTCTCAGTCTTATAATTTTACAGATGAAAATACCTTCAGTATTCTCGGTGTAGGTTGGCATCCCGAATCTGATAGCTTCATATTCAGAGTCAAAAGTACCTCTGACTGTGACAATGTGACTCTTACTAAGAGAGTTGTTCTCTCAAAAATAGCGAAGTTATTTGACCCTCTTAGGTGGCTTTCACCTGTAATTGTCACTGCAAAGATTTTTATGCAACAGCTTTGGCTCAATAAAATCGATTGGGATGACAGACTAGATTCTGATATGGCCAGACAATGGTTGTGTTGGTACAACGATCTTTCGGTTCTTGATAATTTAAAACTCAATCGCTGGTTCGGTTATAGCCCTGATGCTATTCTCTGCGAGATGCATGGTTTTGCGGACTCCTCAAAATTTGCTTATGGAGCTGTGATATATCTTCGTATTATTATGGGAAATGAAGTTAAAGTAAATTTAATTCAAGCTAAAACTAAGGTGTCACCCATAAAACCCTTACTTACTATCCCCAGGTTGGAGTTATGCGCAGCTACTTTGTTGGCTAAACTTACTCGAAAAGTATTCGATGCTTTACGTATAGAAAATTGCACGGTTCATCTTTGGTCCGATTCTACAGATGTTTTGTTTTGGCTGAGTGACCATCCCTCACGTTGGCCTATATTCATTGCAAATCGGTGTTCCAAAATACACACCTTGGTTCCAGAAGCTTCTTGGAGGCATGTCAGAGGAATTGAAAACCCCGCTGACTGCATATCCAGAGGTCTGAAACCAAGTGACTTGCTTAACTATCAGCTATGGTGACAGGGTCCTAAATGGCTGACAGATGATAATGAACCATTTGCAATGACCCCTCAAAAATCAATCAGTAGTTTGAGCTCGTCATTAATTACTGATTGCTGCATTACTTCAAGCTTGGTATCAAATGGACATCTTAAACCAATATGGGATCTGCTTGACAGATTCTCAAATGTTCAAAAACTTTTGAAAGTTACTGCCTATATTTTGAGATTTCTCATTAAATTGATTAACAAAGCCAACCTGCCCCGACGATGTTATTTGTTATCATTCAATTGGTTTAAAAACGTTCCAATTTCTCAGAGTGTTGAACTCAGTACTCATGAGTTGAACAGATCACGTTTAACATGGATTTACTTAGTGCAGCAGACGTATTATGTAAGCGAGTTCAGGTTGCTGAAAGAAAAGTGTGCCATACCAAAAAATAGCAAAATCTTAAAATTGGACCCCTTTCTTCATGATAATTTGATCAGAGTGGGTGGTCGACTACAAAACTCTTTTCTTGAGTTCGAAGAAATGCATCCCTTAATTTTACCATTCGATATGTCTTTAGTTTTTGCTCCTGAAAAATATTCTGTTTTCTTGTGTTATAACATGTTTGGTTTATCTATGGGAGATGATTGCCTTTCATTGGGGTCCCGTAGCGGTCTTCAAACATCTGAAGTGCCGAAAAATCATCACCTGGAAGGTCGTATCTGGTTTGAAAAAACCCTCACGACCAGAGAGCAACAATTTGTGGATTTTGAATTTGAATATCGAAGGAATTTCGAAAGGGAAGTGTGATTACGTCTCCAAATTAGCTGATGAACATGGTATCAAAGAGATTCTTCTGCAAGAAACCCACACGGCAACAGAAAAAAAAATCCTCGTGAAAGAGGACAGTTGAAAGGTTATGTATTAATTGATTTTTTACAAGTTTAGCTTGTTATGTTGAAAAATTACCAGTTTCGTAACATTCAACAGATTCGGAAAGGGGAAATTGATGGAGTTTTTTTTTCATTTCTTTCAAATTTTGTGACATTTCTGTCATAAATATTTATAAACCTCCGAACATTATTTGGCCAAGAAATCTTAATGTTGATGTTTTTTGAAGTAGCAAATGCATTTCCAAAATGCATTCGATTTATTCTGAATAATCGGTTTCTTTTCTGCTTTTGTCCTTTTTCATTTCAGGTTAAGAATTACGAGTCGTTTTGGGAAGAATCTGTGCATCCGAGCCCATCGACGGATAACATGAAGATGATCACACTGATGTCTTTCAAGATTTTCCTGATATTTGATATTTTATGTTATTTTGTTTACGGGGAGGCAGGTTTTTTCGGCTGAGGTTTTTTCCCCTGGCTGTATAGTATCGTATGATAGTAGTGTTGATAGTATCGTATGATTCTATAGTATCATACAAAGAATGTTATGATACCCCGTTCTTTTTTTACCTCAGCTTAGGTACCTTTTGTTTCAACATTTAATGTATTATTTTAGCTCTCCTTTTCATAAGAATATATATATATATACCATTCGATTCTCCTTTTTCTCCGCTTCTTGTCAAATTCTACCATTCTAAAACTTTACATGGTGGTGTTAAGTTAACACTTGCTACGCTTAGGACAAATTTTTGGATAGTTCGCGGGCGACAGCTAGTCAAGAGCATAATCCATAAATGTTGTTCTTGCTTGAGATATAGGAAAAGTCCTATGTATCAAAAATTAGGAAACTTACCCGAGTTCAGAACTCGACCTAGTCGTCCTTTTCTCAAGGCTGGTGTTGATTATGCCGGGCCATACAATATTAGAGCTTCTCCTGGTCGTGGCCATAAAACTTATAAGGGTTATATCGCATTATTCGTTTGTTTGAGCACACGTTCAGTTCATTCAAAGGAATTCATTGCTGCCTTCCGAAGGTTCACTGCAAGACGCGGATTTTGTTCAGATCTTTACAGTGATCGTGGCACAACTTTTATTGGAGCTGATAAGGAGCTCAAGGAATTATTTGAGAGATCCACTTCCTTTACTAATGATATTTCTGGTATCCTTATGAATGAGGGAACCAACAGGCATTTCAATCCGCCAGCAGCGCCCCATTTCGGCGGAATATGGGAGGCTGCAGTCAAATCTGCTAAACACCATCTCAGACGAGTTATTTCTTCGCATTCTTTAACATTCGAAGAATTCTATACACTGCTGACACAGGTAAAAGCCTGCATGAACTCTAGACCTTTAATGAGTTTGCACGATACTGTTGATGATTTGCACCCTCTTACACCCGCTCATTTTCTAATTAATTCGCCATCTTTCATCATTCCATAACCTTCCAGTTTGGAAGTTGAAATATCACCTACTGAAAGGTGGAAAATTGTACAGCAAATACTTGCTCATTGGTGGAAGCAATGGTCGCGCGAATATCTTCAATCGCTCCAAGTTAGGGATAAATGGTATTCAAAACAACCTTCTCTTCAGTTAAACGATCTCGTTTTGATTACTGCTGAGAATACTCCTCCCTCTAAGTGGCCTTTAGCCAGAGTTGTGGAAGTATTTTGCGGAAAAGATGGATTGGTTCGCGTTGTCAAGTTAAGAACCGCTACCACCGTTTTAGAACGGCCTGTTAATAAATTAATACTTTTGTCAAAAGCAGTGCCTGAAAGCGATGCCTTATAATTAATTAATTTGATTTTTATTTAGTAATTTTTGTATCTTAGCACCTAGAAAAAATTATAATTCTTTGCATCATCTTAAATTTCAACCTATAAGCATTTGTACAAACTTATCACATAATATTTTCCAATGTTGATAACTGTTCAAGTAGTCGATTATGTTGTGCTAGCCTTGTCATTTCACCTGTATGAAATGAAGTGGGTGGAATGTTAGGGATTGAGATCTTATATTCCTCATTGTTCTCTCCGCCACTGCTTTATTTATTACATTGAAAAGATAACGCATGCTGAAATCAACAAGAAGCGCAACACATGTGTGGACGGAGATTGCGATGTGGAAAACTAGTTAGTTTTGGTAGATTGCTTGCTGTGAAAATAAACGTAATAAACGAAGTATATTTTTCTTCTTTCTTGCTTGCTAACTTGCTTACAAATTCAAACTGAATTACGGTCCATTGCTCACTTCTTGGACGAAATAAAGTCCATTGCTAACAGGTTGATTAAATGGGGGAATAATAAGTAAAACGCGCATTTTTTATTTTGAATAGACGATTTTACGACATAAAAAAGTAGATATGAACATTCATATTTCGCAACGGACTCATTTTATTAATTTCTCGTGAACTTGAAGATGCCGATATGAGGAAAAGCTGCTCCTTGCAAAACCAGATTGGAGGGAAAGATTCCTGACGACGTATACTACTTGAACAGAGCAAAAAAATTGGACTTGCGATGGGGCTCTGGGGTTGAAATTTCAAAGCCTAAATTTTCGGGTGGTGTTTCTATCAGAACGCAGAATCCTTGCATAATCATATTCACAGGAAAAATTCACTTGGTTATCATCATCAAATAGCGCGAAAAAAATTTGACTTGCGATGGGGCCCTGGGGTTGAAATTTCATCCCTTAACTTTTCGGGTGGTGTTTCGATCAAAACGCGGAATCCTTGCATAATCATATTCACAGGAAAAATTCACTTGGGTATCATCATCAAATAGCGCGAAAAAAATTTGACTTGCGATGGGGCCCTGGGGTTGAAATTTCATCCCTTAACTTTTCAGGTGGTGTTTCGATCAGAACGCGGAATCCTTGCATAATCATATTCACAGGAAAAATTCACTTGGTTATCATCATCAAATAGCGCAGAACAAATTGGACTTGCGATAGGGCCCTGGGGTTGAAATTTCATCCCTTAACTTTTCGGGTGGTGTTTCGATAAGAACGCGGAATCCTTGCATATTCATATTCACAGGAAAAATTCACTTGGGTATCATCATCAAATAGCGCAAAAAAAATTCGACTTGCGATGGGGCCCTGGGGTTGAAATTTCAACCCCTAAATTTTCGGGGGGCCCCAGGGCCCCATCGCAAGTCAAATTTTTCTCGCGCTATTAGATGATGATACCCAAGTGAATTTTTCCTGTGAATATGATTATGCAAGGATTCCGCGTTCTGATCGAAACACCACCCGAAAAGTTAAGGGATGAAATTTCAACCCCAGGGCCCCATCGCAAGTCAAATTTTTTCGCGCTATTTGATGATGATAACCAAGTGAATTTTTCCTGTGAATATGATTATGCAAGGATTCCGCGTTCTGATCGAAACACCACTCGAAATGTTAAGGGATGAAATTTCAACCCTAGAGCCCCATCGCAAGTCAAATTTTTTTCCCGCTATTTGATGATGATACCCAAGTGAATTTTTCCTGTGAATATGATTATGCAAGGATTCCGCGTTCTGATCGAAACACCACCCGAAAAGTTAAGGCATGAAATTTCAACCCCAGGGCCCCATCGCAAGTCAAATTTTTTTCGCGCTATTAGATGATGATACCCAAGTGAATTTTTCCTGTGAATATGATTATGCAAGGATTCCGCGTTGTGATCGAAACACCACCCGAAAAGTTAAGGGATGAAATTTCAACCCCAGAGCCCCATCGCAAGTCAAATTTTTTTCCCGCTATTTGATGATGATACCCAAGTGAATTTTTCCTGTGAATATGATTATGCAATAATTCCGCGTTCTGATCGAAACACCACCCGAAAAGTTAAAGGATGAAATTCCACCCCAGAGTCCCATCGCAAGTCAAATTTTTTTTGCGCTATTTGATGATAATGCCCAAGTGAATTTTTCCTGTGAATATGATTATGCAAGGATTCGCGCTATTTGATGATGATACCCAAGTGAATTTTTCCTGTGAATATGATTATGCAAGGATTCCGCGTTCTGATCGAAACACCACCCGAAAAGTTAGGGGATGAGATTTCATCCCCAGAGTCCCATCGCAAGTCAAAATTTTTTTGCGCTATTTGATGATAATGCCCAAGTGAATTTTTCCTGTGAATATGATTATGCAAGGATTCGCGCTATTTGATGATGATACCCAAGTGAATTTTTCCTGTGAATATGATTATGCAAGGATTCCGCGTTCTGATCGAAACACCACCCGAAAAGTTAAGGGATGAAATTTCAACCCCAGGGCCCCATCGCAAGTCAAATTTTTTTCGCGCTATTAGATGATGATACCCAAGTGAATTTTTCCTGTGAATATGATTATGCAAGGATTCCGCGTTCTGATCGAAACACCACCCGAAAAGTTAAGGGATGAAATTTCAACCCCAGGGCCCCATCGCAAGTCAAATTTTTTTCGCGCTATTTGATGATGATAACCAAGTGAATTTTTCCTGTGAATATGATTATGCAAGGATTCCGCGTTCTGATCGAAACACCACTCGAAATGTTAAGGGATGAAATTTCAACCCCAGAGCCCCATCTTAAGTCAAATTTTTTTTGCGCTATTTGATGATGATGCCCAAGTGAATTTTTCCTGTGAATATGATTATGCAAGGATTCTGCGTTCTGATCGAAACACCACCCGAAAAGTTAGGGGATGAAATTTCAACCCCAGGGCCCCATCGCAAGTCAAATTTTTTTCCCGCTATTTGATGATGATACCCAAGTGAATTTTTCCTGTGAATATGATTATGCAAGGATTCCGCGTTCTGATCGAAACACCACCCGAAAAGTTAGGGGATGAAATTTCATCCCCAGAGTCCCATCGCAAGTCAAAATTTTTTTGCGCTATTTGATGATAATGCCTAAGTGAATTTTTCCTGTGAATATGATTATGCAAGGATTCGCGCTATTTGATGATGATACCCAAGTGAACTTTTCCTGTGAATATGATTATGCAAGGATTCCGCGTTCTGATCGAAACACCACCCGAAAAGTTAAGGGATGAAATTTCAACCCCAGGGCCCCATCGCAAGTCAAATTTTTTTCGCGCTATTTACATAAAATTTACATAAAACAAATTTGTGGTAAATAAGTTTCTGACCCATCAAAAATTACATGGGGAGTCAGTAAGTAATTGTATAAGACACAATTCACAATTCAATAAACAAACACACACTCAAGACTAACACTACACCAATCACATCCCTCAGACCAAGACATCATCGAGGAATTCCCTGGTACTATAATAGGCCTTCTCTATTAACATGACTCTGAGCCTCCTTTTCATTTCTTCCCCCTTTAGTGTTTTGAGATTTGAAGGTAGCTTATTGTACAATTTTATCGCCAAATGATTTACGCTAACCTGAGCGGCTTTCACTTTGTGATATGGGATTTTGAAATAATCACGATTTCTGGTTTCATACTCATGGTGTCAACCATTCCTCTCTATCATTGCTGGGTGGTCGAAAACATGAAGAATGCAGGCGAGTATAAAAATACTTGGCAAGGTGAGTATGCCCTCCCTCGGAAACAACGCCCTAAAGCTCTGACGTCCATTCACACAGCACAGCACCCTCAAAGCGTTCTTTTGCTTCCGGAATATCCTGACGCTCTCAGGGGAATCGCCCCAAAAGAGCACGCCGAAATTGAGAGCACTATGAAAGCGCTCAAAATACGCCACTCTTGCAGCTTCGGGTCCCGCCAGCTGTCTGATTCTCCGTATTACGTACGTTGCTCCCGAAAGTCTTGGAATCAGCATCTCAACATGAAGTGAAAAGCTCAGGTTGGGCATCAATGTGACACCAAGAAGTCTCAGGCAGCACTCTGAAGTTGACGGTTTGGTCTCCCCTCTGGGTTTTATCGATGTTGATCATCATCCCATTTGCATCAAACCATGACTTTGCATCTTCCATTGTTTTTTTATCTTTCATACGCAAATCTTCATCACCCATTCCTGAATTCAAGAACGAGGTATCATCGGCAAAGAGAATAGTCTGATCCGTTTTTACATTTGCTGGCAAGTCATCAATGAAGAGTACAAACAAGAGGGGACCCAGTATTGACCCCTGTGGAACACCGCTATCCACTCTTACCCAGGATGATGATTTCCCGTCCACACAAGTTCTCTGTGTTCTATTCGTGAGGTAACTTTCCATCAGGTCCAATGCCACCCCCCGAATACCGTAGAATTCAAGTTTCTCCAACAACACTGAATGTTTGATACAATCAAATGCCTTCGACAGATCGCATGCTTGTAGGCTACATTTTTTTTTGTGATTGAAAGATGAGCTTATATTTTGCACTACTTCTGTGATTGCAGATTCCACTGATCTATTCGTCAGAAAGCCATGTTGTTGGGAGCTGAAAGTCTTCTGTTTTTTGAAGAAGTTCACTAGACGATCCCTTATAATAATAATAATAATAATAATAAACTTTATTTGCAGACAAAATACAATAAATTTTACAACAGAAAAAGTATATATAGCCTACAAACTATCATCTGCAAAAAGGAGACTTACGGCAGTAAAACTGTTTATATGTAAGCTCCCAAAAACTGAAAATACAAAGAAAACGAAAAGACTCCAGCACTGAGAATATTATGCTAGTCGGACACGCCGAGAAAAAAAAAAACAATAGAGATTTGCAAATTTTGTGCATTAATTGGAGTAAGCATAGCATTCGAAAATCAAAAACCGGCTCTCAAGCCCGCATTTATACCGCACGTTAGACACGTAATAAATCCTAAAGTGAACCTGCCAGCAAATTTTGTTTACATGCTTTTCTGAATTCATATAAACTGCAAGATTTCAGGGTAAGAGGTAGACTATTATAAAGAGAGAAAATATTATAAGTAAAAGATCTGGTAAAAGTTGTTGTAGAATGGGCGGGCGCTGAGAGGAGACCACGATGTCTGAGGCCCAAAGCATGAACATCCGAGCGCAATTTAATTTTTTTAAACAAATATGGTGGAGATTTATAAAGCATAATCGAGTGAAAAAGAGTCATCGAGTGGAGCTTCCTACGTTTTTGCATGTCTAGCCAGTTACAGTCCTTGAGCTTGTGAATGACTGGTTCGAACTTCCTGATACCATATATAAACCTCAGACATGATCTTTGTACCTTCTGAATCTTCTTTTCATATTCTTTAGTTAAACATGGGCCATAAACTGTGTCGCAAAAGTTGAAATGACTAAGAACCAGGGCCTCTGTCAGAACAATTTTCAGCTTTGTTGTAAGGTGCTGTGAGGGTATAATCTTCTCAAGTTTGCATAAGCCTTCCGAATGCACGCTGATATATGTTCCTTGAATCTTAATTCCGAGTCCATCAGGAGTCCCAAATTCCTCGCAGAGCTGACACAAGAGAGCTTAGCATCACCCAGTTCAACATTCAGTCGCGATTGAACCTCTTCCCTATGTCTGCCAAATACGATCACCTTGGTTTTAGACGAATTCAAATTGAGGTTATGTCGACGAGAAAAGCATGCGAGAGCTTTCAGATCCTCATTCACCCTCTCACATGCGCTATCCACCTCAGATGACAAAAAAGTATGGAGTAGCTGGGTGTCATCCGCATAACGAAAGTCCATACAGTACTTCAGGTCGTGTGTTAGGAAAATAGTATAAATACAAAAGAGCAGGGGACCAAGCACTGACCCCTGTGGCACACCGCAATGAACCGGTTCCGCTGACGAAGAACCCCCTATTGTTTCGACGTATTGAGTACGACCAATCAGATAGCTGCGTATGAGCTCAACCGCCGAAGGCGCGAATCCAATATGTCCAAGAATTGCCAGCAAGAGAACGTGATTTATTTGGTCGAATGCCTTCGAATAATCCAAAAGAATGAGGACGCACGTTTTACCCGAATCTATGGCGCGTAAAATTTCATCAACGACATCCAGAAGTGTAGTCCCGCAGCTATAACCCTTCCGAAATCCTGACTGCCGCTGAGGCAGAATGTTGTATTTCTCTAGATGTGCCCTTATCTGAGAAGCAATTAGTTTTTCAAAAATCTTAGAACCAGTTGGTAGAATAGCTATAGGGCGGAGATCGTTAAGATCGTGTATTTCAGTTTTTTTAGGCAAAGGCAGCACCCGAGCGATCTTCCAAGAGTCGGGAAACACAGATTTCAGAAGACAAGAATTAAAAATATTGAGTAGGAACGGTACAATTCTTGGGCAGCATAGTTTTAACATTTCCGTACTCACCCGATCTGATCCTGCGGAATTTGACCTCATCGATAAAATAACAGAGATAACCTCTTCTTCCCTAACAAGAGTGAATGATAGTTTTTCCTCAACATGCTGCAAGGTCGTCGTAGAATAAAAGTTCATTAAATCTTGATCAGGAGTCTCTAGCCTCTGAATTTGTAGGAAAAAGTTGTTGATAGAACATGGGTCATTCAAACTTTCAGGCAAGTCTACTGAGTTCACTTTCTTGCTGTATACTCCCATTTCATTCAAATGCTTCCACACATGTCTGACACCGGAATTCATTGATGTGACATAGTTGAGGTATGATCTTTTTTCTGCATTCATTGCGTTAGTAGTAGCATTTCTCACCTGTTTATAGAACTGCCAGTCTCGGGGCGAACTAGTCTTTCTGAACCTCTCATAAGCCCTGTCCTTCTGTCTCGTCATCAATCTGATCGCCTCAGTAAACCATGGCTTACACTTGTTATTAAGGGTAATCAACCTCTCTGGTGCAATGTGATCGTAAAGATCATTTAGAAGTTTGGTGAATATTGCTACCTTCAGATTTACTTCATCGACGTACAGTACTCTGTCAAATGGTGTAGCCAGAAATAATTGTTCAAGAACATCACGATCTACCCTATGCAACGATCTCGACTTCAAAGTACGTTTTTGTGAGAGTTTTCGTTCGAAGTTCAATATCACATAAACCAAGAAATGGTCCGACAACTGTCCTACAGCATCAACTCCGTGGATGACCTCCTTACTCTCAGATGAAGTCAATACAATATCAATCAAAGTAGCCGATCTATTCGTAATTCTTGTGGGAGAATCTACAATCTGATTTAAATTAAGTTGGTTGAACAGTTCAGATAATTTCCGGACTCTGTAGTCATCAAGTCTCAAAAAGTCCACATTTATATCACCACCGCAAATGATATCACTACTCGATGGATGATATCTCAAAATCAAGTCCTCAAAACAGGCTAAAAATTCCGAAAAACTTCCGCTTGGAGGTCTGTACATTACGCAGATAATTAGCGACCTACGATTAATCCCAATTTTTATCCACATATGTTCAATACAATTAGTAATATCAAAATGTAAAACCTCACAATCCAAACCATTGCGAAGATAAACACCAAGGCCTCCTCCTCTAGATCCCCTGTCTCTTCTTATGAAATTATAACCAGGTATACTAACCAGTTGCGCAAGCACACCGTCGCCGAGCCAAGTCTCGCACAACCCGACCATATCGAAATTATTATTACAGAGAAAACTGCGAAAATCAGTGAAATGTGCGAGTAAAGAATGTATATTATAAAATGCTATGCTCAAATTCTTCATATTTTAGGCTTCTAAATTTGAAAAAAAAAACAAAGGTATCCAACTAGCAAACATTTCGACAAAAAAAAAAAATTCAAAAACTTGAATCGTGAGAAAAAAAAATTCACAAAAAAAAAAATCTTAATTTCTATATTTTCTTTAAGCAGCAAATATTGTTGAGTCACTCCATTAATTATATTCAATTTTTCATAATACCTTTCAAGTCTTCAGTGGATCGGACAACATATTTCTGACCCTTCCATCTTATGAAAATTCTGCCATCAAAAGACCAAGCTTCCTTTCTTCCGACCATTTCTTCAGCAGCTTTGAGTAGTTCGTAATTCAGCCGACTGAGTTCCTCGAATAGAAGCAGTTTGGAACCTTTTAATCTTCTTTTATTACGGAAAACTTCATTTTTAGAGGATAGTGATGAAAACTGTATAAGAACAGGTCTAGGACGATCTTGATCGATATTCTTCTTTCCAATTCGATGGCAATTCGTAATTTCTACTTTGTTCATCTTGAGTTTCGAAACCAAGATTTCCTGCACCGAATCGATCAAGCCCTCCTCAGCTGTCTCCTTCAGCCCCAAGAGTCTCAATTTTTTGCGTTTATTATATTGTTCCATTTTATTCAGTCTTAAATTCAATTCGCTTATCATAACTTTGTCATCAGTGGATTTCCTCTCGAGTTCACTGACACGTTCTTCAAGACGGTCAAGATGTTGTTGGAACGTCGATGTTACCTTATCGGCCAGATTTGATAAGAACTCCTTATCTGATAGGCATTCAAGAATACACTGTTTTATATCTTCTCGTTGTTGTTTTGTGAGTGGCATTTTCTTTATTATTCTGATGAATAAAATATTATAGGGATGAACACGTCGATACAAAAATACAGGTATTTAAGAACTAGCCCTTACAAGCTGATATGTTTTTCAAAACTAATTTCACCACTGAATTCAACCGTTAACTTAGGAGCTCAACGAAACGTGTCTACTCAGTGCGGAGCATTACACATATAATCGCTTCGAATAATTTTGACAGAGCAGGGAGGACTGAGATCGGTCGGTAGTTTTTCGGAAAACCGGGATCGCCTTTCTTATAGATAGGTACTACTCTTGCTTTCTTCAGTTGTTCTGGAAAGTAACCCTCTTGTAAACATTTCGTTATTATTTCAGCTAGTGGTATCTCCACTGAGGGAAATATTTCTTTCATGATGGTAGTGGTCATTCCATAGGTATCCTTCGAAGCTTTAGATTTTATTTTCTTCATTGTTTTTCTCAATTCTGTAACTGTACATGCCTGCAGAAAAATAGACCGCACCGACCTGACTTTGGCTTTCTCCAATAACTACATCGGTTCGACATTCACCCTGCAACATCTGTCTGAAGTTTTCGATCCAACTTCGGCAAAATATCTATTAAGGTCATCTGGACCGATATTTATTTCACTGTGACGTGCTATACACTTACTCTCATGCCTTATGATCTTCCAAATTTCATCATTTTTATTCTCCGCCATTTCTATTTTTTTGGTATTGGACTTTTTCTTCGACTCAGTTAATTCCTGAGCGTACTTTTTTCTTTGTATGTAATATGCCCTTTTACTTATTTCGTCCCCTCTTACTTTCATTATAGTCTCAAGTGCTTCCAACTGCTTCCTCATTTTCATCATAGCCCTGTTTTTTCTTTTCCCTATTCTACCTCGTTCTAACTTCAAAATGGTCTTTTCAGGACAGTTCAGATCGAAATGGTGGATTAGTTTCTCCCAAAAATTGTCAAAATCTGCTTTGGCTGACGTATGTTCGGAAAAATCCCATTTTTCTTCTTGTAGAGTTTTCTTCAATTTGTTTATATTAGTTTTGTTCGTGTCTCTACAAGTGCTTTTTCCGATTTTTTGTGGGGCAGTATAAGCAATATAGCTTAATATTTGACCTTTATGATCTGAAAGGTGTGGTTGGAAAGTAAGCGTTTCAAAATCATTGACGTTAGAAAATATATTATCTATTGTGGATTCACTTGACGAAGATATTCTAGATGGTTCTAAAAAATGGAAGATTATCGATGTGATACTGATTGTGTACACGTACAATCGAAGTGCTCCGCTTTTATACTAATTTTATCGGTTAATTTATCAAAATTTCAAGTTTAAGTTTGTTCATTGGAAGAGCAAGATAGGAATTACTCAATTCTCACAATCTGGTTCGCTCCGGTCACTAGAAGGGTTTCGTTTCTTTATTTTGATTTCTTTGTTTTCATTCACACCGGTATCGTTATATGTACGTCATCAGCGTATGTTCTGTGGCACGGGCGTCCAGATGCTCGTTCGTGTAGCCTGCCTGTAATCGGTATAAACTGCTCAACACTGAACCGTAACCTCTTTTATTTTTCTCCTCATCCTTGTTCCTATTATCCGCGGTCGTCTTTCTGTGATAAGTCTCTCCTATAGACCCAGGAGAGTGAAAAGTGTTAAAACCCCGTTTCCATCCCTCTTTCACCAATATGAGGTGTCATATATGTTTTAAGGATTCTGAAAGTCAACTTCTGAGGTGTACGGTTTGCTTCAAATATTTTCACATCAGTTGCCTTAGATTGCCTTACAACGAGATAGAGCAACTAGCGGGTAGTCGGGAGGACGGCTGGGTTTGCGGATATTGTGTTGGGGATGTGGGTTCTGCCTGCTGTAATGTGGCAGATGCCCAATCATCTCGTATGGACGATGGATTCAATAACTCTGCTGCAAGTGGAGCTTGCCCCCAACCTTTGGAGACTAACCATTTTGGAGTGATCATGGCTAAGCTGAACGAAATATCTTTGGTTATTTCGGAGATTAAGGAGTCACAGAATACTTTGAGCTCCGAACTGTCAGAATGTAAGTCCTTACTCAAAGAGCACTCAAATGATATAAGACAGCACTCTACACTCCTGAACACTCATTGTAAAACTCTGGAAGAGCACGATTCTGACATTTCGAAATGTCAGGCCGAATTAGCTTTGATATCCCAGAAAAACTCAACTGTGGAACTCAAACTAAGCGCCCTTGAATCTAAGTTCGATCTGCTATCTTCCGGTAGTAAAACTGTGCCAGAAAACAGTTTTCCCTGTTCCTCTTCACCTCGGGAGATCATTGAGCGTGTCAAAAGGTCCCACAATATTCTGATTAGGGGAGTTGCGGAGGCTGAGTGCGATGATAGAGTGATTGCCCAACTTCTCGATCACGTCGACTCCAGAGCCAACAGCCAGCGTATCTCATTTTTCCAGGATTGGTAGATCAAACTGCTCGCGTCCACGTCCACTCAGGGTAACTTTTTCTAACTCTTCTATCGTGTCTACAATTCTCAGACGAAAGAACAGAATCCACGACAAACCATCTTGGAAGAACTGCACCATATCTGATGACAAGACGCCTCAGCAGATGGAGGAGCTCGCACATCTTCGAGTTGAACTGAAGCGCAGAAGATTGGAGGGTGAATCAAATATTGACATAAAGTTTGTAAGGGGAGCTCCCACTATTATTGAGGTTCCACAGAGATTCGCTGCAAAAAACTAAATTCAAGGTTTCAGACATGGTGTGTGTCCAATCTCTTTGCTCGAAATACCTTGAGCTATTGACTTTTGTCAAAACCGAAACACCAGATTTTATTCTGTTGTCTGAAACCTGGCTACACGATGCAATTCCTGACAATACCATACATCTACCAGGAAATTCAGTCTTCAGGCAGGACAGTTTAACAACTGTTGGTCATGGAGGGGTCTGCGTCTTTGTTCGTGATGCTGTAGCTGACCAGTGTTCACTTACCTCATTTTCAGGCCTTTTTCCTGGAATTGACAATATATTTATTGATTTTTCAATTGGTGGGAGTGCTTTTCTCACAATTGGTTGCGTTTACAGACCGCGGTCTTCAACCAACGACCCTCACTTTGTCAATTACTTAAGTAACCTTCAAAAAACTAGAGAAACAATTTTCATTGCTGGGGATTTTAATCTTCCGGATATCCACTGGCCACTTTCTTCAGCTACTGGCTGCCACCCTTCTTCGGAACCATATTTACGGCTTTTTCAGTCGTCTGCATATTCCCAGCTTGTTGACTCTCCCACTCGCTTCAGACTTAACCAAAATCCTTCTCTTCTGGATCTCGTTCTTGTCAGCGACACGGATCTCGTTTCGGATATTCTCCACCTCCCGCCTTTCGGTAAATCTGACCACATCACCCTACTCACCGAGCTTCAACTAAATATTCCCGGACCCCCGTTGAAGCAGAAGAAGTCTATTACAGTTACAAACTTCCAAGGTTTGAACGACTTTCTCGGAGGAATAGATTGGGACGAGCAATTTACCTCCTGTGCAACTATAGACAAAATGTGGGAAGTGTTTTATGATTGTTTTAACTACGCTATTGCCCAATATTCTACCACAAAAACTCTAACATATATTCCCTCGAAACCATGGATTAACCAGGACATTCTCAAAATGATAAGACATAAAAAGTCTATATGGCAAAGATATACTCGACATAAACTAGTATCTGATTATATCTCACACAGAAACTATAGCAATCACCTATCCAGTGTACTGTTGCAGGCCAAGAAAGATTATGAGAACGGAATTGCTGGCTCCAGGAACCGAAAGCGCCTTTTCAAGTACCTCAGATCATCCTTATGTTGCAAAGTAAGAACACCCTTAGTTCTTAACAGCAATGGTATGTTGTGTACAAGCGAGAAAGATAGCGCCAATGTTTTCGCTGATAGCTTCGCATCCCCAGAATATGTGAATATACACAATATGTTCCGAGCCTGTGGCGATAGCTGAGGCTTTCGGGCATTATTTTTCCAATCTTGCCGGCACTCGACTGGAACAGCGTTATGGTGATAAACTATCAAAGAACTGCACGACTAGTTGTATGTCCGCACATACCTTCTATTTCCAACCCGTTGTTCATCATGAGGTTCTTGACGCAATTAGAAATCTAAAGCATAGGAAGAGTACGGGAATTGACTATATATCCGGACGGATTCTGAAGGCCTCAGGAGAGAGTATATCCGAACATCTGGCCCATCTCATTAATATATCTGTCACGAATGGCGTATTCCCGAGTCTACTAAAGACTGCGATAGTTGTTCCCATCTTGAAGAATAATAATGATGTACTCAATATTTCCAACTATCGGCCTATATCTATGCTGAGCGTTATCTCCAAGATAGTGGAGAATATTGTTCTAAAAAGAATTACTCAGTTTTTGAGTAAATACTCTGTCATATCTGAATCTCAGCATGGTTTTAGATCTGGCCATTCAACAGAAACAGCTGCCTTTAAGTTCACTGAATTCATATATAAAAGTTTGGATGAGGGTCGATTGGTAGCTGGGTTATTTTTCGACCTTTCCTGTGCGTTCGATGTTCTTTCGTTCTTTTCGTTATCAATTAGGTTTTAGAGGTGTATTTCTCGACTGGTTTTGCAGTTTCATTTCCGGTAGGTCTATGAGAGTAAGAGTTAAGAATATTTTCAGTAAGAAGTATGACATCACTTCTGGAGTGCCTCAAGGTTCGGTCCTAGGTCCACTTTTATTCTTACTCTTTATCAATGATCTACCTGAATACCTGAAATCAGCATTAGTGCTAATATTTGCAGATGACTTTTCTGTTGCCGTCACTGCCTCGAATGTTGCAGAACTTATTAATTCCTGTAAATATCTTATTCAGAGTCTTATCGATTGGTGTCAGAAAAATGCACTTTTATTGAATGTTGAAAAAACCAAATGTATATTCTTCGGAAACAAAAATGTTGGGCATGACTCTCTAATAATCACCTGTTCTGATGCTGCGATAAAGTCTGATAAATGTATAAAGTTTTTAGGTATACATATTGATGAATACCTTAGATGGAGTGACCACATTGACATGTTAAGTAAGAAATTGAATTCATCTTATTATGCAATATATCGAGTCAAAAATTGTTTCTCTACTGAATGTCTCCTCAACTTATACTACTGTTTAGTTTACAGTCACATATCATATAATATTTTGTTGTGGGGTAACTCGACCGATGTAAATAGAATATCAGTTGCTCAAAAGAGGATTCTGCGCTTGATCTTCGGTATTGATTCGATGTCATCATGCAGGCTTCTTTTTGTAGAGAACAAGATACTAACTGTCCCATGTATTTATATATATAAGTCACTACTTTTGGTCAGACAGAATTTGGATACATTGGAGAAATTGTCAAGTCATCACACATATTCAACAAGAAATACGGAAATCTTGTCACTGCCCAAGCATCGAACAACCAAATTCGAACATTCACCAACCTACCAAGGAATTAAATTATATAACAAATTACCTGAATCTTTTAAAAATATGAATTTCCTCGGTTTCAAAAAGAAAATTAAATCTTTGTTATTGGCTAAAGGCTATTATAGTTTAAGTGAATACTTGAATGACCCTTTGTATTATGGTATTTCTTAAATTTTTTTTTTTCTCATGTACTGATGTATTATTTTTCTTTGACTTGTCTCATACATGTTTATGTCTGAAGAGATCAATAAAACTTATTATTATTATTATTATTATCGGCGTTTACTTTAGAGGATGATCTGATCCCGACTCTGGCCACCCCTCGGTCGCCTGTTTCGATTTCTGAGGTTGATTTTCCTGTGGAAATCATTAGGAGACACCTCCGAGGACTTGATACCTCGTCCGCTCCGGGTCCCGATTCTATATCGGCTACAGTCTTGAAAAACTGTGCAAACACCATTTCCTACCCACTGTCAATTATTTTCAGAGAATCTTTCAGCTCCCATTCCCTACCAGCGTCTTGGCTTAAGTCCTTGGTTACTCCGATTTACAAAAAGCAGATAAACTCTGTCCCGATAACTATCGACCCATCAGTCTGATCTCCATTATTTCAAAAATCTGCGAACGTATAATCCTGGAGAGAGTGCGTGAGTTTGCTCTTGAGAATCACTTGATTCCGGAAAGCCAGCATGGATTCCTGCCAGGACGTTCAGTGATCACTAATCTCCTGAGTTGTGTTGATGTCTGGACACGCATGGTAGATAAGAATTGACGTCATATACTTGGACTTTTCTAAAGCCTTTGACCGAGTACCATACAAGCGTCTTCTCCTCAAGCTAGAACATCTTGGATTGCGGGGAAGTCTGTTACGATGGATAGAGGCATTCCTTACTTCTAGAAGTTTCCAGGTGCGAGTGGGGAGTTCGCTTTCTGATTCGAGGCAGGTGACTAGTGGTGTACCCCAAGGTTCGGTTTTGGGGCCCCTTTTGTTTCTTCTCTACACATCTGACCTGCCCTGTACCGTGAGTTCCAAGCTTGCATTATTTGCCGATGATGCAAAAATTTTCAATAACGCACTACACAGCGGACAAGATTTGCAAGATGATCTGAACAATTTGTTTCAGTGGTCCCAACAGTGGCTACATAATCCACGACGCAGTTATTCGTTGGCGAACCAAATCATTAATTCCGAGAGAAGTCACCTTGATTTGGGTGTCACCATTAATGAAGATCTTTCCTGGTCGGAGCATATCACCAATATCACTATGAAAGCAAATCGACTAGTGTATATGCTAGAAAAGTCTTTCCGAGGATGTGACTCGTCAACATGTTCCACACTCCTGAAGACCTACGTACGACCAATTCTCGAATATGCTGGACCTGTGTGGAGTGTTAATTAAGTGCGCGACGAGGATCTTCTCGAAAAAGTCCAACGTCGGGCGACACGCATCCCCTATGGCGTTACACGACCCTCTTATAGTGAAAGACTTTCCTCTATGGGCCTTTCCAGTTTTTCTGAAAGGCGTAAACGCGGTGATATGATAATCACGTATAGAGCCTTAAATGGCCTCTTCGGAGTAGATTTGTCGCCCCTCTTTTCGCTGAATAACGACCCGCGTCTTCGTGGACACAAGTTCAAACTGTGCAAGGAAAACTTCAGAACTACGACCAGGCAACTCTTTCTTTCCAACCGCATTTTCGATGAGTGGAATCGCCTTCCTGCGCGCGTAGTGGACTCACCATCTGTTAATTGTTTCAAGAACCGTTTCGACGAACTGTTTCAGTGACATAACTTTCACATCTTCTTCTCAGTGTTACATTTTTTTTTTCTTTTGGTATATATTTTTTTTTTACTAAATTGTTATATGAGTTTATAGGTACCTTAACTCTTACTATGAATTAATAATAATAATAATAATAATAATAATAATAATAAATTTAGCTTATAGTCCAAAGTCCATAAACAATTCTTGCAATCGACCTGAGTCACCCCTATCCTTCGATAAATCCACATTAAAGTCACCACCAACAAAAATGGATGAAATGGATACGCTATGCAGGCAGCATCTTAGTTGTTCCAAAAAGATGTCCAAGAATCCTTGAGGAGGCCTATAAATTCCCAGTATTAGTTGTTTGTTGTGTGAACTCCACATACCAGCCATCTCTACTGTGTTTTCCACGGAAAATTCTCTGACCCCCTTCAATATCTCAAATCTGTTTTTGGTATTTGCAAGAAAGAGTACACCACCATATCCTTGGGGCCTACTATAATAATCTACAACGTTGTATCCCTGGATCTTCCATTCCCTCACGATTTATTCCGACATCCAATGCTCCGTGATAATGGCCGCGTCGATTTCTTTCTCGAAAAGGACTTCCTCCAGAATATCTGTTTTTTGTTTCATTGATCTTATGTTAACATGTTAATTTTCCGCTGGCCTTCCGTATTTTCGTATTACTTCCGTATTAGATGATTATACCCAAGTGAATTTTTCCTGTGAATATGATTATGCAAGGATTCCGCGTTCTGATCGAAACACCACCCGAAAAGTTAAGGGATGAAATTTCAACCCCAGGGCCCCATCGCAAGTCAAATTTTTTTCGCGCTATTTGATGATGATAACCAAGTGAATTTTTCCTGTGAATATGATTATGCAAGGATTCCGCGTTCTGATCGAAACACCACTCGAAATGTTAAGGGATGAAATTTCAACCCCAGAGCCCCATCGCAAGTCAAATTTTTTTTGCGCTATTTGATGATGATGCCCAAGTGAATTTTTCCTGTGAATATGATTATGCAAGGATTCCGCGTTCTGATCGAAACACCACCCGAAAAGTTAGGGGATGAAATTTCAACCCCAGGGCCCCATCGCAAGTCAATTTTTTTCCCCGCTATTTGATGATGATACCCAAGTGAATTTTTCCTGTGAATATGATTATGCAAGGATTCCGCGTTCTGATCGAAACACCACCCGAAAAGTTAAGGGATGAAATTTCAACCCCAGGGCACCATCGCAAGTCCAATTTTTTTTGCGCTATTTGATGATGATAACCAAGTGAATTTTTCCTGTGAATATGATTATGCAAGGATTCCGCGTTCTGATCGAAACACCACCCGAAATGTTAGGGGATGAAATTTCAACCCCAGAGTCCCATCGCAAGTCAATTTTTTTTTGCGCTATTTGATGATAATGCCCAAGTGAATTTTTCCTGTGAATATGATTATGCAAGGATTCCGCATTCTGATCGAAACACCACCCGAAAAGTTAGGGGATGAAATTTCAACCCCAGGGCCCCATCGCAAGTCAAATTTTTTTTGCGCTATTTGATGATGATACCCAAGTGAATTTTTCCTGTGAATATGATTATGCAAGGATTCCGCGTTGTGATCGAAACACCACCCGAAAAGTTAAGGGATGAAATTTCAACCCCAGGGCTCCATCGCAAGTCAAATTTTTTTCGCGCTATTTGATGATGATACCCAAGTGAATTTTTCCTGTGAATATGATTATGCAAGGATTCCGCGTTCTGATAGAAACACCACCCGAAAATTTAGGCTTTAAAATTTCAACCCCAGATTCCCATCGCAAGTCCAATTTTTTTGCTCTGTTCAAGTAGTATACGTCGTCAGGAATCTTTCCCTCCAATCTGGTAATGCAAGGAGCAGCTCTTCCTCATATCGGCATCTTCAAGTGCACGAGAAATTAATAAAATGAGTCCGTTGCGAAATATGAATGTTCATATCGACTTTTTTTTTGTCGTAAAATCGTCTATTCAAAATAAAAAATGCGCGCTTTACTTATTATTCCCCCATTTAATCAACCTAACTTCGAATTCCTATGAGAAAACAGAAGGGACACCGGACGCCACTGACTTGGGCGTTCGGGTGTTTCCGTAAATTTCGGCCGCTATCTTTGGCCGCTCTTTTCACACCGGTTGACTTCCATACGCTGACGCTTTCTCTCGTTGATGTTTTTGATATTTGGGCTGAGGTGCACCTACTCTTGTGGGCCTGATGGTATCCCATCATTTCTTTTGAAGCAGTGTATTTTCAGTTTAGCTGCACCTCTGTGTGACCTATTCAACAGTTCTTTAACAGTTGGATTATTCCTTTCAATTTGGAAGGACAGTTACATTTCACCCATTTTTCAAGTCGGGTGATAAACAAGTTGTATCGAACTACAGGTGAATCTGTATACCCTCTGTCATCCCAAAGCTCTTCGATAAGTTAGTTTGTTCCTGTTCAACTTTGGAATGTGCCGCCACATTTGTTGATGAACAGCACGGTTTTGTAAAGTCAAGATCCACAGCTACTAACCTGTTATTATTTATTGATAATGTTACATCTGCTATGGAGGGTGGCAAGAGTGTAGATTGTATTTATACGGATTTTCGGAAGGCATTCGATAGGGTTAATCATAGTCTATTGCTGAATAAGCTCAACCTGATGGTATCCGAGGTTCATGGTTGGATTGAGAGCTTCCTGCGTAATCGTCGCTATTCTGAACGATACAACAACTCTTTTTCTTCATTTTTTCCTGCTCCCTCCGCAGTACCACAGGGCAGTCACTTGGGGCCTATACTGTTTCTTTTATTTATTAAATAAAAGGTTTGTCTTTTCTTGATGTATGCTAACGATATCAAGATTTTCAAGTCCATCTCTACTACTGACGATGCCCTCGCTTTGAACATGCCCTTGATCTATTCTACATTTGGTGTGAATTCAAGATTGTCTTTAAACATTAATAAATGTCACGTTATATCTTTTCGTCGTGGCCGAGCCATGAGTAATAATTATTATATCGACAACTGTTGTTTGCAGAAAGTGAGTGAGGTTCGGGATCTTGGTGTATTAATGGATTCTAAGTTGACTTTCTGCTGTCATATGTTTGAAGTGAAAAAAAGGTGTATGGAATTACTTGGTTTCATTAAGCGAAATGGAAAGTTTTTTACTTTAGAAACTTTCAGATTGTTATATTGCACATTTGTTAGAAGCATTGTTGAGTATGCCTTTGTGGTGTGGTCGCCGTCGTTTATCTGGTGTCTCGGCTTGGCATCTTAACTATGATGCAGTGCGGTCCTCTCTACGCCTCCCCTCTTTGGAGTCCAGGAGGTCTTATTTGGATCTATTGTTCGTATTCAAGTTGTTGAATGGACAGATTTATTGCCCTGAATTGTTGTATAGGTTAAATTTTTATGTACCATCGTTCAACACTAGGAGTATGTTCGTTTTTTACCTGGAGACGCCTCATACAAATTACCGAAAACACTTTTTTCTACATCGCGTTACAGCTTTTTGTAATGGTATGTCTCGTGAAGTGAACTTGTTTGGGACCTCGCTTGAACGTTTTAGATCTGAGGTGTCACATGCTATAAGATAGTACTGTGAATTTTTTGTTGTTGTTTTTTATTTGTTTTATGATTTAAAATTGTTGAACTTGATTATTGTGAATACTATTAATTTTCATTTTCAAATGGGATGTACCGTTAAATGTACTGAGCAATGCTCATGTTCATTAAATAAATAAATAAATAAATAAATAAATAATACAAGTGCCGTAGCCACTGATATTCTTCCACGAGTTCAAAATTCAGAAATGAGCTACGACGTTTCCAGTTTTTGAATGAAGAAGTGTTAGAATGAGCCTTCTTTATGAGTATTATACGTTTCTTCATCTAATTTAGTGAATTTTCATTGAACCTAATGGAATAGTCCCATAAATATCGTTTAGTGATTTTTGCATTGAAAAACATTGGTTGGCAGAACTGTTTTTCCTTATATAAAATAGTTATTTCTCTAATTATGTGTCGAATCCGTTCATTTTGCGGATTCTGCCATATCTTGTAGAACAGAATCGTGCGAGAATAACTTATTTTATCACAGTTTCATCGTAATATTTATATTTATTGGTTACGTGTTAGCCTCCTGCTACGGAGTATGTATTATCTATCAAGTTTATGAGTGATAAAACAGTTATGCCAATCATTATTTTTGTGAAAGTTTTCTTAGGGTTTTCCCTTCCAGTTTCTGAAACAAAAAATCCTTTCAAAAATTGTTGCCGAACAATGAAAAAAGAAACAACACTTCGGACTCTAAAGCTTTGTAACGATTCGGAGTCTAAATCAGACTTCTTCGTCGGACAATTTCTCAAATTCATTTTCTAATTGTTTTTTGTTTCACAGACTGGGAGAAGAAACCCTAAGAAAACTTTCACAAAAATGCAAAGACCTCCCATAAAATTATGTTAATTTATAGCATATTCATCGATATATTTTTATTATCTACCAATATCTATTATTTTTTCATATAATTGCATTTTTTGATATTCTGTAAATTTTTTTGAATGAGGGCGCAAAAATCCATTCCTTCCCCTCCTAAGGAGAAGCTCTTAGCTATGGCCCTGCTCGTGTAGTATGTATTTCCATCTCTTCCTAATGAGTGAAATTGTAATGGAGTTGATTTGGGACCATCGATTCACGAATGCAATATTGGGATAACGGCCTGTTAAATTTTTTAAAATTAAAAATGTGAAATGAAAACCATTTCGATTTTTGTCTATCTGTTGATAGATTCCAAGAAAAAATTCAAAATGACAAGAACAAATGACGGAAGAAACTATAGTTGGTTGTAGTTACAGCGCCAAAATTAGCCTCAAATTTTGTCACGAAATGGCAATCATGTGAAGAGAATGCTCATATGATTTTGACTAATACGAACAATGGCGTCACCGAAATTATGGGACGCGAGATATTGGGAATAGGTATTGGTATGTAATCGAGGTTTTGAAGCAAAAGAAATTTGAGTTGTCCAAAATGAAAGTGGAGTTGTTTGTCAAGAAAGATCCGACTATTTGTGTTATTATAACCCTTATCGAGCAAATAGTTTTGAAAAATGGGTTGGTCTGAAACTGTGAAAAGGAAACTGTTTCATAGTATAATATTAAATATTGACAAAAATTAACCCCTACGAGAAAACAATAGTTTCTTAAAAAGAAATTGAAACTGAATGTGAAAAAAAAAATACAAACCTAATATGAATGTGTTCGGTTTTTCTTGTTCAATAAAATTAAGATTCCACTGTATCCTACATGCTACCCTCCTGAAACACACACGGGTTTGTGGGCTTAATGAGACGAATGTTAAATACAAACCCGTGTGCGATCGGAGGATGCCTGCCTTGAATCATGCACGGGTTTGGGAGTGGGGTTAGCGGAATAAACCCGTGCGTGTTTGGATTCAGTGCTGCCTCTAATTGTACACGGAATCGGGAATAGTCTGCCTGTTGAGGGGGAAGAATGGGGGTGGGGTTCTTGGGGCTGGTTGTTGTTTATAATGGGGAAAAGGGGAGTGAGTATTTAAAACATTGCGGTTCATGTTATCATGGAAATGGGGCCGAGGAATTTTTCTCCTCTTGAGTGCGGTTGAATATGAGGACATATGTGGGATATTCTGATGGATTAGTCTTCGGTTGGAGACTGTAATAATATTCGACTCGTGTTTTGATGCTTTTGTTGGCAAACGGGGTATAAGTGAGGTTTAAGTTGAGGAGTAGAGATTGAGGGATGGTTGGGAAATAACTGAGTAGATGAGTATGTCTGGGAGTTATTTTTGTTACTCGTATAATCTTTGGCTATCATCTTGACCGCTTCAAGGTCAGAGATATTCTCTAGGGATATTAGGTTATTAATTTTCTTTTGGCGGGCAAATTCTGGACAAGACCTGTCTGTAGAAGCATGACTGCCTTCACAAAAAAACACTTCGGGTTATATTGATTTGGACAGTCAATTTCTTCGTGGTTTTCTCCAAAATTCCTGCATCTTCTGCTATCTGATGGGCTGTGGCAGTTGAGTTTGGTGTGGCCCTATCTTAAACAATTGTAACATTGGACTACAGGTTCTACGTACAATGAAACCTCTTTTATACATTCCCATAGTGCAATTTTGTCAGGGAGGTTTTTACCTTGGAAGGTTATTAGCCATGTGGTTGATGGTATATAAATCACGACGCCATCTTTCAAAAACCGTCTACTCAGAGGGAGAGCATCCAGGTTTTTTTTCATGATTGTCACTACTGTCGATAAATCAAGAACAACCATTTTCGGAAAAATCAAGAAAATACTGTCGGAAATTGAAATTCTTTTCATTCTAGTGATGAGTTTTCATTCTTTAATTGATGATCACTCAAATGTGGGTGATTTAGACACACACAACTACAACACAAGACTGTCTGTAAAAAGATCTATGTCAGCATTCAGCGAAAAAGAAGAAGTAACAAAGTCAAGTGAAAACCTTGCTTCTAAACCTGAAGCTGAAGAAGAAGATTCCCTTTTATCGATTACCAGGTTAATCACAGCTTTTTTTTTAGGAAAAAATGAAGGAGAATCGCATTCCTCGTCTAAAAAAAATTTTAGGACCAAATTTTCGATTTTCAGGAAGTTGTCTTCGGTATCTTCTGTTGAAGAGAGAGACAAACTCAATTCTGGTGATCAGTCATCATCCCTCACCCAACAGAAATTCTTCTACACCTCTACCAATCAATAGATTCAGAAAATAGATACTCAACCAATTACGACACTTTCTGTCAGAGTGCTGTGGTGCTCCATCGTGCTTACTAATTCCGTGGGGTCAGGGAAAGAGGGGATAAGTCTATTATTGAGAATGTTCAGGAAAATTATTTGAAGTTTGATTACAACTTTCAAATCGTCCAGAATCAAGACAAATCTCGTTTTCCTCAAAGATGGACTCATCTCCTTTGTCCCCGGCACCATGGAATTACTTGAAGTTTGATTACAAATCACAAATCGTCTAGAATCAAGATGTATCTCGTTCAGCTCAAAAATAGACTTATCTCCTTTTCCCCGACACCACGGAATTAGTAATAATAATAATTTATAACTTCATCGATACTTTAAACCAGCGGTTATTATTTCATAATTTTCAACTCAAAATATTCCTAAAACGGTATACAGTGAAGGGTACCTTTTTGGTGTAAAATTAAATGAGATGAGTTCACTTGAAATTTTGTTAATAAATCAGATATTCAAAGAATTATGTTCAATACTTCTTGGTACGAACCATGTTACTAGCACCTTCTATGAGAGTCAGACATAAAAACAAATTCCTTGGATGTATCACATTTCAAAACATATTCGTAAAAGATTAAATAACAACGTTACTAGTATTTTCGGCAAGATCTTAAAAAATTTATATATTTTTATTTTTCTTCAACGCCATTCATCTTGAATGCAAATGGCGTTACGAAAAATTTCGCTATTCAGGAAAAAACAGCTTATTATTAGAATCTATTATTTTTGAAAACTGGGTAACAGTAGCCAATTTTTTTTTTCTGAATAGCATTAATCAATCACCGAATATTCAAATGAAAAGACATCTCATATGATTGGAAAATTCGATATCCACTACCAGAGATATTTATTTCAGGAAAGAAGTATACCAAATATAGATTTATATTCTATCATCCATTTCAGATTACAGGTTGGAAAAACTAAGACGAAATGATTTTCCGACCAGTCCTCGGGTATGGATTATATCCAATCAATTCGAAATCGTCGAAAGTGAAAGCATCGATGTTTTCCACCTTTCTTTTAAATTTGAGAATAGGGAACGGTCTAGGTTCCCTTTGAATCTGCTCTTTCAATATCTCTACATGATTGAAGTAAATGTGACAATCGCCAAGCGTATGGATGAGTTCGCCTGGTTGAAGGTCTGTTACATGAGCGATCATACAAGTCAAGAGAGCATAACTTGCAATATTGAACGGCACACCTAGCCCCATATCGGCAGATCTTTGGAATAACAAACAAGATAACTCTCCGTTACCTACAAAGAATTGAACCAAGCAATGGCAAGGGGGTAACGCCATTTCAGGAATATCTACAGGATTCCATGAGCACATTATCATTCTCCGATCATTTGGTTTAGTTTTTATTGTTTGTATAAGATGAGAAAGTTGATCGATTCCTTTGTTAGTATAATCTGCATTCATTCCCTTATATTCGGCACCATAGTGTCGCCATTGAAACCCGTAAATTGGTCCGAGATCTCCTTCTTCTCTGTCTGGTAATCCAGCATTATCCAGAAACTCTCGAGTACTATTAGCATCCCAGATATGTACATTTTTCGAACTTAGAAGAAAGGAATTCGTACTTCCACTTATGAACCAAAGCATTTCCTCCACCACTCCTCGCCAAAAAACTCTTTTTGTGGTGAGGAGGGGAAAATGGTTTTTCAAACTGAATCTCATTTGAGCTCCGAAAAAAGAAAAGGTTCCCAAACCTGATCTATCAGATCTCCTGATACCTTGCTGTAATATTTTACTGATAAGTTGTAGATACTGATATTCCTCATGTTGCTTCTCATGATCTCCTTGGCAAAGAGAAAGGGTACCAGTTTCGGAATTCGAAATATTTGCTTTGTCTAAACTGATTTCGATTGTGAATGGAGTAGTTTTGGTGTTCATACTTAATTTTACTCGAACATAACATTGTAAAAAATAAATTTCCTTGACAGAAAAATGACACTAAAATTTTACAGTCATAGATTGAAAAAACGAGAGATGAAATATGCTTATCCCACACCGACCATTCGAATAGCCGCTTGACAGGCCTAGTCCTCTATTTGCTTGCACCTGCACCACACATTGAAGTATTCTGAAAATTCCTCAGCGGTTATTCAGATAAGTCTCGAATTTGGATGGCTTGA
Organism: Hippodamia convergens; assembly: GCA_038502775.1. Lineage (NCBI taxonomy): Eukaryota > Metazoa > Arthropoda > Insecta > Coleoptera > Coccinellidae > Hippodamia > Hippodamia convergens. The sequence continues at coordinate 3,926,058 of CM076610.1, read as the reverse complement.
GAAGTCCTTGTGTCAAAAAACAATACAACAATGATTATAGAAGTATTTATCGTCAGTGGGGAAGGTAATTTTACATTATACATAAAATGGATAATGTTCAAAATCGGGGGTGTTCAGATTTTGTCAAATTATGTTAAGGAATGTATCCAGACAATTGAGTTGGAGGTGGTAGTGTAAAACATTTATTGACATCATTCACAAGCATAAAATGCAAATTGCACAAACTGCATGATCTATAACAGAAAGTTTAGTATGAACCTAAGAACGGTCCACTCTACATTTGATAGGAACTATGAAATATTTGTGAGGGTGTAACGTACTATCCCAGGTTTGTAGGTGGAAGAGGAAATGACACACTTATTTACTTACTTAGATGTAGTCTAATTGCCATTAACACAACGACTGACTTAAGGGAGGGAAGTCAACCTAAATTCCCTCAGATCACCCATACCAGAAGCAATGCGCAACTCTTAACATAGAATAATACCTACATTACACTTCCTCCCTAAAGTCCTTATCTAAATCACAAATGCTTAACTTTACCTTACCGACTAACTTAATAACTAATTACTATCTATATTTATGATCATAACCAAATCTGACTACCGGTTGAATATCTCTTTTCGGTCTATTTCTAACCATTAGGTCTTGCTCAATCTCAACCCTATTTTCCAAACCATCATCTTTAAAATCTTCATCAACATCATCAACTTCCGATGGTTCCATTTGTGCCATCAACATGATGGGGTTGATAAGTTTTACGTAGCTGATTTGCATGCCGCTTCCAACCTACTTTTAATTTCGGAACTTCTACAAAATATGTGCACTTGCCAATCTTGTTTCTTACTATAACCCGCACCCAATTGACTTTGTTAACAATTCTATAGTCTTTAACTAGTACTACTTCCCCCACAAAATATTCCACATTCTTACGTCCTACATAGTTCCGTTTTTGGTTACATTCTGCTTTTTTAAAATGTTCTATTAACTTAGTTTGATCAATTACAATATTAATTTTAGTTCGATTGGGTAAAAACAGATCTAATCTTGTTCTTAATTTTCTTTTAAACATCAGTGTTGCAGGGCATACCCCAGTGGTGCAATGTGGAGTATTTCGATAGTCCATTAAAAATAGAGTAATCACAATATTAGAATTTATGCTGGCATTTGAGATCAAACTTTTTTTAGAGCATATTTTACAGTTTTAACGCAATTTTCGGCTGCCCCGTTCGAGGCTGGATGGTAAAGTGGCGTCGTTATGTGCCTAATACCATTAATGTACATGAATTTTTGAAATTCATGAGAAGTGAAACTTGAATCATTGTCAGAGACTACATATAAAGGAAGTCCAAAAGTTGAAAAAATTCTCCTTAAGATTTGAATTGAATTTATAGAGCTGGTTGAGGATGTTTCATAAACTTCGAGCCACTTTGTGTGAGCATCCATCAAAATAAAATAATATTTACTGTTTAAAGGTCCCTTATAATCTATGTGCAAACGTTCCCAACATTCTTTTGGATATTCCCACTTTTGTAATACTCTTTTTGGCGGACTTGGAAGGAATTTAATACAGGAATCACATTGTTTCGTCAATTTTTCGATTTGTGCATCAAGCCCCGGTCACCAAAAATAAGACCGTGCTAAAGATTTCATCTTTACCACCCCCATGTGTGTCAAATGTAGTTCCTTCAGCACTTTTGACTGCAATCTTGCTGGAATGAAAATTCTATGATTCCAAAAGATACAGTCATCTTTGATTACATACTCAAATCTCTTTTGAAAAAATCGTTTCAGAATTGTCTCTGGACACATACGTGGCCACCCACTACTAATGTAATTCTTGAGTTTTTCAATAACCGGATCCTTCTTAGATTCCGCTTTGACATTTTCATAATCTACTCGTAATTCATCACTATTCGAAAAAAAATGACAATAGTCCAATTCTACCTCTTCCTCTTCAGTGTAATCATTACTGCCACTTACTTCACAAAGAAAGGTGCCTTAACAACCAATCCGCTCTATTTTCTTTCGACTTTACGTATTTTATTTCATAATTATAGTTACTTAATATAACTGCCCAAGGTCGCAACCGATTTGCCGCGTACTTCGGAATAGATTTACTAGGGTTGAATATTGTTATGAGAGGTTGATGGTCGGTACATAACTTGAATTTTCGATTATATAAGTACTGGTGAAACCTTACAACTCCAAATATTATAGCTAAACCTTCCTTTTCAAGCTGCGAGTACGATTGCTGGGCACTAGATAAATTCTTGGCAGCAAAGGCTATTGGTTTTTCTTCCCCGGAAGGAGATAAATGACTGAGCACCGCACCTACCCCATAACTACTTGAATTTACTGTTAACTTCAAAGGCAAATCAGGGTTATAATGTACCAGAACATCCGCCGACATCAACCTTTTTTTATTTCACAAAAGGAGTTTTCACAATCTGCTGTCCATTCGGAAATAACTCCCTTCCTTAACAACCCATAAAGTGGACCGCCTCCGTGGCGGAACCGATAGGCAGTCGGCTTCGTACGCGGAGGTAGTGGGTTCGATTCCCACGTGGTCAAGGGTGTCTGTGTATGTCTAATGTTGTATTTCCGACGATACTATAAAGATTTCTGATGGCTAATGTGCTTAGTTCACAAGGCCAAAGCATTCACACACTGTGTGTGTGCTTAAAAAAAAACCCATAAAGTGGGTACAAAATACTGGACAAATCCTTGACAAATTTCCCATAATAATTAATTGTTCCTAAGAAACTTTGTAGTTGAGTTACATTATTGGACGGGGGGCCTTTTTGATTGCCAAAATCTTATCATCACACGGGTGTAAACCTACTCTATCAATGATGTAACCAAGATATTTGATTTGATTCTTAGAAAATTCACATTTTTCAATGCTCAACTTGAAAAAAACTCCTTCCAAAATTTGGAAACTTGAGTTAATTTTTCTAAATGCTCTTGATTATTTTTACCACTTATTAAGATATCGTCTAGGCACACCACAACGCCATCTATACCTTGGCAAAGTGAATACATTATTTTCTGAAACTTTGATGGTGCCGAGGATACACCAAAATCTAGTCTATTATACTTGTATAACCCTTTATGCGTGGAGACTGTAAGAAGCTCTTTGGAAGATTCCTCTACTTCAATTTGTTGATAGGCGTGTGAAAGATCCAACTTTGTGAATCGCTCTCCACCATTCAAGGTGCTGAAAATATCTTCAATTCTGGGTAATGGAAATTTATTCTCTTCAATATGAGGGTTTATAGTGACTTTGAAGTCACCACAAAGACGCACGTCCCCATTTTTCTTGAACACTGGCACCACTGGCGATGCCCAGCTACTGTACTCCACTGGAGATAAAATACCTAAAAGAACAAGACGATCAATTTTCTTTTCGATTTGATCTCTAATAGCATATGGAACAGGCCTGGCTTTACAAAAAACTGGCATCACTTCTGGGTTTCTTAATTTAATGCTAGCTAATCCCTTATTAAATTTTCCCAGCCCAGATGAAAATAAAATTGAAATTTCGATAATAAGTTCTCGAGTTCCATGTTATCCGTTTCAATTGTATGATATCCCTGATAATTTACATTTACCATCGAACATTCGAAAATTTGAAGGAAATCCCTTCCCACTAATGGAGGTCCTCCCCCCTCAATAATGTAAAAATTTACACTTTTCCTAAGTTCCTTATAATCCACATCAGCAATATTCTAACACAATAGCAATTAGTCCAAACAAAGCATAGAAATAATTGCAATCCAAATTTTATACGAGACCAAGTGGAAAGAAAAGGTAGCAGAAAGTACAATCACAAAGAAATTATTGTCTTCCATCAAAATGTGCAATCAATAGGAAACTGCATTCCCCAATTAGAAGCTCAAATTGAAAATTTAAACAATAAAGGTAATGTGGTAGCAATTTGTATTACAGAACATTGGAAAAATGTTGGATCAGATTAAAAAGTTTGGTATTGAGAGCTTTGTGCTACTGAGTGCCTACCAGTGGCGTAGCAGAGGGCCCCGCAGACCCCGCAGCGCGTGGGGGCCCCGGCACTAAGGGGGCCCCCGAGCCAAACGAAAAGCTTTTAATGGGGCCCCAATGGAACTATGGAACTTGCCGATTCACGATATTTTTCTCATGAAATAATGAACAAAACCTAAACAATGAAAGTACAGTTATGATTCTCGCTAAATAGGGAAACATTACTGAATTATATTAAAAAAAACATATAAGGTTTACAGTAATTCGATTCGACATATCAGCACCCTGTGCTACCCAATTTTTAGGAGTTTTTTATGTAGCGTCAAGATTTCTGCATTTCTCTTTGAACGTCGCCACATGATCGTTTTATTGGGAGCTCGGCGGCTTATTTGACGTGTTGTTCTTCAGGCGGCTTGCGGCTTATCTGTTATTGCAGAAATTATTGTCTATTCTCCAATCAGGATATTGAAGAAGGGGAAAATATTATGAAATCTTTTTATTTCCATCTCCATTCTAGTAGTGAGAGAAACAAATGTTTGAATACGAAACCGCGTTGTGAGTTGGTTTACAATCAAAGACAAACTTTTGAATATTCTGACTTTTTTAGTGCCCTTGATTTAATTTATTATATTAAAAAAAAAGTTATTGAATGCGCGAATTAGAAACGGCAGTTTGAATATCTTATAATTTTCCAGATAAGAATCAGAAAATATTTGAGTGAAGCTTGCAAAAGAAAACTCCCGAAAGAAAAAAAGATAATGCATTTTCTGAGCAAAGAAAGGCTTTTCAATATTTTGATAAGCCAATGCCTGAGTCACAATCAATTATTCAGCACAGTGGCGTATCAGGCTTCGAATGGTGCCCTAATAATTTCATTCTATTGAACTTGCCGATTAGCTATATTTTTCAGAAGATATAATAAACAAAACTAGAACAATGGAGATACAATTATTACTCCCGAAAAAAAGAGAAATATTCCTAGATGGTATGAAAAAACATATAAGTTTTCCAATAATTCCAATTGAAATTCGAATTATCACTCAATTACTCTCAGTTCTACCCTGTTTTCAACAGTCTTATTATATACCGTCAAGCTTTTCGGGACTCTTTCTAAACATCGCCAAATGATCGTTTTCGTTGTATTGGGCTTAAGATAATCAAGAATTATCTTAGAAATTCAATGTCACAAATACGTCTGTCAGACATTGAGCCTACACCAGCTTCGAACAAGAAGTAGCCTGAAGCTTGGACATCGACAAGTTGATAGATATGTTTGACCAAAAAAAATTTAAAAGATTAATGCATTTTTGTTAAATGATTCATCAATTTTTTTATCACAATGATTTCCTTCTGGATATTTTTATATCAGAATCTATATTATTTCGTTTAAAAATTCTTGTTATTCAATATAATTATATATATATATATATATATATTATCATTATCACATTTTCTTTAATATTTTTGTTTGAAAAACGTCAGGGGAAACTTATCATAAATAACATAGATCTATGGAGGGGGCCCCCGACTAAAATCGTGCGGGGGGGGGCCCGAATTTTGCGCTACGCCACTGGTGCCTACTGTCGGGAAAAAGGCTAGCATGTGTCAACGCCGCATATGCGAAAAAAGATGTACCCTACAAAAATAGAGAAGACATTACAAATAAATCTATAAAGGGAATTATCGAAATATCAGCAGATGATAGGAAGATCCTATCATGGTATGATATAGTGTGTGGAGACTTCAACATAATTATACTCAACATCAATGAAAAAAACAAAGTGGCCTTCTGCGACATACTGGATTGTTCTGGAATATCATCCACAATCTGGCAACCAACAAGAGCAGATTCTTGCATAGAAAATATTCTTACGAACATCGATAAATATCAATTGAATTGAAAAATCAAACGTCTGTAACATATCTCGATTCACGGAAAAAACTCATTCTTATATAAAAAAAACTGATAATAATCGTAAACAATTTGAACGATGAATACACGAAACGACCATCAGCTACATTCACCATCGTGACAACGAACCTCCACATTTCAGGAAAAACATTTAAATTCAAATTGAAGACATCTGTAAGAAATGAAAATTAGAATGCAAGTGACAATATGATTGAAAATCTGTAGTACATGCATAGGTATCTTGAATTATAAATAGAATCAATTACAATATATTTTGAACGATAATCGAGAGTTTTAACAAATTATACGAATAATGCGAACATATCAAACCAACTAAATTATGAACTGTAACATACTCCCCCTTCTTACGGCAAAAAAATCGCAGATTTTTTTTCCCTCTCAAGAAAGGTACAATATACAACAGAAATCATACAATCATTAAGTACAATAACAAATGGAGCAACGTGACATGTTCTTTCGAGCATTTAGGCCGTCGTCGTAGATTAGTTCTCGACGTTTCGCCAGTTCGAGTGTCTGGCATCTTCAGGAGTTATATTTCAGGAGATGTTCTCACTGGACTGAACTGCCTGAGTGTGACGGGGACGCAGATTGTACTTCCTTATATAACCTCGGTCGGGGGGCGTGGCTGCGCTTGACCGGTCTCGTCCCGATAACGAACGCGCGCCGGTGTCCGACCGGTTCACAACCGGTTCCCGATCTTCATTCACTTCATGAACCCGGTTATTATTATAGGGAAGTGGTTTTGTGTTTTTGAGTACTGGCACCCATGTTCTATTGATTTTCAAAGATTCCTCCGATTTATTGAAATTCGTTGGGTGTTTATGAATTTCGATTGCTTCCCTGTAGAGCCTGGGGTAGTATGCGGTAGTGGTGCACAACACTTGGGTTTTGTCGAATTCTATTGCATGATTCGTGTTGTTCAGTGTGTGCTCTGCGACGGCGGATTTCTCTGAATGACCCAGTCTACAATTGGCCTTGTGTTCCTTGATCCTCGTATTGATGGATCGCTTCGTTGTACCGATGTATACACTTCCACAGCTGCACGGAATTCGGTATACACCTGGTGTACTGAGTGTATCACTTCTGTCTTTGGGGAAGTTGAGATGGTCCTTGATCTTCTTCGATGGTTTGAATATTGTCTTAATGTTATGTTTCCAAGATTTTATGGATTACCTAAAATCCACAAAAAAGACATACCTCTCCGTCCAATTGTCAGCACAATAGGTTCTCCAACATACAACCTAGCAAAACATCTTGTCACAATCCTACAGCCACACGTCGGAAAAACAACCACGTACATAAGAGACTCCGCTCACTTCATAGAGAAGATCAAAAATATCGAAGTCGACACCAATGATATTCTGGTCAGTTTCGATGTGGTTTCACTGTTCACAAAAGTCCCACTGAATGAAGCAGTAGGAGAGATAGAACAGAAATTTCCAAGGGACATCAGCGAGCTGTTTAAAATATGCCTCACATCATCCTTTTTCACCTTCAACCAGGAAATATACGAACAAACCGATGGAATATCAATGGGTAATCCACTGGCCCCAGTGGTAGCGAACTACTTCATGGAGAAATTAGAAGAAAAAACTCTGAATACCGCACCTCTCAAACCGAAAGTATGGTTTAGATATGTAGATGACACATTCGCCATATGGAGTCATGGAAGAGAAAAGCTCAATGAATTTCTGACACACATAAATAACATGCACCCAAGTATACAGTTCACAATGGAATTAGAAGACCAAAACAGAAATTTGGCTTTCCTTGATGTACTTGTCACACGGAAGGAAACTACTCTAGGACACACTGTATACCGAAAACCTACACACACGGACAGATATCTACACAACACCTCAAATTATCATCCATGCCAACGTAAAGGGATAATCAAAACGCTAGTCGACAGAGCGAGAAGAATTTGTGAGCCAGAACAACTAGCAACCGAGTTAGAACACTTGAAGCGCGCTCTCATGGCTAACGGCTACACGAAAAACGACATAGATAGATACATCAAACAAAGGCCTGAACACAACAACGACAATGTATCACGTCGCCAAGAATCGGAAACAAAAGCATTCTTGCCGTTCATCCCACGGGTGACAGATAGAATCGGACGAATTCTGGGGAAACATAACATTAAGACAATATTCAAACCGTCGAAGAAGATCAAGGACCATCTCAACTCCCCCAAAGACAGAAGTGATACACTCAGTACACCAGGTGTATACCGAATTCCGTGCAGCTGTGGAAGTGTATACATCGGTACAACGAAGCGATCCATCAATACGAGGATCAAGGAACACAAGGCCAATTGTAGACTGGGTCATTCAGAGAAATCCGCCGTCGCAGAGCACACACTGAACAACACGAATCATGCAATAGAATTCGACAAAACCCAAGTGTTGTGCACCACTACCGCATACTACCCCAGGCTCTACAGGGAAGCAATCGAAATTCATAAACACCCAACGAATTTCAATAAATCGGAGGAATCTTTGAAAATCAATAGAACATGGGTGCCAGTACTCAAAAACACAAAACCACTTCCCTATAATAATAACCGGGTTCATGAAGTGAATGAAGATCGGGAACCGGTTGTGAACCGGTCGGACACCGGCGCGCGTTCGTTATCGGGACGAGACCGGTCAAGCGCAGCCACGCCCCCCGACCGAGGTTATATAAGGAAGTACAATCTGCGTCCCCGTCACACTCAGGCAGTTCAGTCCAGTGAGAACATCTCCTGAAATATAACTCCTGAAGATGCCAGACACTCGAACTGGCGAAACGTCGAGAACTAATCTACGACGACGGCCTAAATGCTCGAAAGAACATGTCACATTGAACGATGGCCGCGAAAGCCTCAACCAATTCATTAAATGGAGCAACATTCACACCGAGCTCTTGTAACTGTCCAATAATTTATCAGGTTTGAGCTGAGATACGTGCCAAATACCTTTTAACTTATTCGAATCATCTACAAGTTCATATGCGTTCACACCAAGTTTCTTCGATATCTTATTTGGTCCACAAAACTTATTTCCTAATCTTGCAGAAAAATCTTTCGCACTAGAAGACAATGCAAGGTTCTTTACCCAAACATAATCGTTAACTTTGAATGAATGAGGTCTATGTCGTAAATTATATTTGTGCTTAGATTTTTCATGAGCTAAAGTCAATTTATTTTTCACATATTTTCTCAGTTCTCTCAATCGAACCAATTTTTTTTCCAATTTCAAAATTAGAATTACCTTCTTCGTTATCAGCAATACTTTTTCTGGTTTTGTCAAAGTTATATTCATTGCCATCAGTGATCATTTCACATCCAAAGTTAATCGAATAAGGACTATTATGCTTCGCTGTCCGATACGCACACGCTAGTTGAGGCAAATATTTGTCCCATTTTTGATGGTTTTCATCGACATAACTGGCTATCATCGTTTTAATAACGCGATTAGATCTCTCTGAAAGTTCGGCTCAGGATATATATATATATATATATATATATATATATATATATATACAGGGTGTACCAAGTTCGACGGCCTATTAGGCGTTTCTGGAGAACTAGACTTATTTGAAATCTGAATATTGGGATTATGATATTGTTTGACATAATCTACCGAGCTAAAATATTCTTGGAGCCTGACCACTTTCAGTTATACAGGGAGCGAAAAAATTTTCAAAATTTTATTTTTCTGTTTTTTTTCTTTTTGAATTTGATAGAGTATGCAATTCTGAATACATTCGTACTCGAATCGCTGCATTCGTCGAAATACTTTCAAAAATATCGAGAAAAATCTGAAGAAAAAGAGAGAAAAGGTTATTCGGTATTATGTTTGTTATTCCTAATCTACATATCTTCAGCACAAACCGTTTTCACATTTTTGAGGTCAAAGACTGTGGAAATATTGTACATTTTTAAAATTTTGAAAAACTCATCTCAGGGTGTTCCAAATGTTGGGTCAAAAATTGGGATCAAGATTGGCCCATAACTTTCGTTTTTCAAATTAGAACCCTATTTTTTTATGATTGCGTTGGATTGTATGAAGAAAAATGATGATAGTGTTCTAACATGTTAATGCTCCTGAAATTGATAATTCTTGAGTTATTTAGGATTTTCTGAATTTATGTGGTACGTAGCGTCAAATTCATTTAATCTGTTTCATTTCAACTATGACCTAGGTCATAGAAGATGAATTATTCCACTAATTATATACACTTGAATACATCCGTACTGAAATCGTTGCATTCGTCAAAATACTTTCCGAAATATAAAAAAAAAACTGAACAAAAAAAAGTAGATAAGAGTATTCGGTATAATGTTTGCTATTTCTAATCTAGATATCTTGACCACAAACCGTTTTCAGGTTTTTGTAGTCGAAGACAATGGAAATATTTTACATATTTAGAATTTTGAAAAACTCGTCACAGAGTGTTCTAAATGTTCGGTCAAAAATTGGGATAAAGATTGGCCCATAACTTTCGTTTTACAAATTAGAACCCTATTTTTCATGATTGCGTTGGATTCTGCGAAGAAAGATGATGATAATGTTCTATCATGTTGATACTTCTAAAATTAATATTTCTTGAGTTATTTAGTATTTTCTGATTCCATGTCGTACATTGCGTCAAATTCATAAAATCTGTTCCATAACAACAATGATGAATGAATTGAACAAAAAGGTGTGTCACTAGTGAGTCATTGAAATAATTTATCTTCTATGACCAAGGTCATAGTTGATACGACATAAAATCAGAAAATCCTACATAGCTTAAGAATTATCAATTTTAGGTGCATGAACATGTTGAAACATTATCATCTTTTTTCTTTGTACAATCCGACGCAATCATAAAAAAATAGGGTTCTAATTTGAAAAACGAAAGTTATGCGCCAATCTTGATCCCAATTTTTGACCCAATATTCGGAACACCCTGTGATGAGTTTTTCAAAATTCTAGAAATGTACAATATTTCCACATTCTTCGACTTCAAAAATGTGATAACGGTTTATGCTTAAGATATCTAGATCCCAGACGGCACCCTATATTCTCGGAATATTCCTCCAATCTGCCATTAAGCCAAAAGATATTGCAATATGCGAGGCATATGCCAGATATATATCAGATATATCTGCTCTCAAAGGAATATTCCAAATATATGCCATCCCAGATATGTCTGGTATATGCTATGGGAATATCTATATGATATGCGTTTAGAATATCATTCAATAGTATTTATTGGTATATATACATGAATCTTCATGGAATATTACAAACGTTACAAAACCCTTTTTGAACGATAATTGTGTGTAGGCACTACCACTACCTCGATTTTGCTTTTGTTCCGAACTCATCAATAATTGATGAGTTTGCTATTTTCCAGTAAACTGTTAAAGAACTACAAACTTTCTATATAGATTATATTTTCGAGGAATCGCAGCTATCATCAAGTTAATCATAGTTGGATTCAAGTTAAAAAATAACACTTTCATTCGCTTAATAATTTGTTCTTATTTATTAAACTGAGTAAACAATGGAATCAATGATTTGTAATTTATTTATATGATTGATACAATGAAATGAAAGAGCAGGCAACAAATTAAACGTTTTAATTTGTGAAAAATGGACATGCTATACTATATCGTCTATCGACTGAGAGTCGAGTGACTTTTTAAATAATTGAAATGTTCGATGAAACAAAAAAAGAGTTCCATTATGATTTTGATCTTATAGGAAAGAGATCAAATATATATGTTCAATAAATGGAAAAACAATATATGATATTCGAGCAGATATGTGAAAAGGGCGTAGACAAGTTGTCAAAAATCATATATGATAATCAAATATTAGTCAGCAGAGGTGAGAGTAGCTTATTCCACTGGAGGATCGAATCACTTTTGCTCATATTTTTGTTTCCATGAAGCTGCCATGTGGTGACAGAGATGTCTGGAACTTAGAATCTTTCTAGTTCAACTTAATACTTCTTGCTTTTCATTGAACCAAATACATTGCATTTCAAACATTTCAGAGCCATTGTAGGTTGAGGAAGTTATGTGGCCACTTCGAACCATATTTTCGCCCTTTCTAGATATTTCCTTAAATTTTATCAAAATATCTGACAGAAATACCAATGACATTATTTCTTTACTGGAATAAAACTACTCCTTTATAAATAAAAAATTAACTATTTTCTGGCCTCTACCCATTCTTAACTCCTGCAATTTCGTTCCCTGAATTTACCGATAAGAATATCAAATTTCGATTTTACTGAGATTTGACTTTTTCTTATGGATGTAAACATTAACCGATTTCAAGCAAATAACCAGTAATGACCGCGGTTATCTACGGTCCTGCCTGCGGTTATCTACGGTTATAGTCTTCAGGGATATTCCTTGTAAAATGATTATAACCTACAATGACCGAAGTCGCTTGAATGCAGTTGGTCCTAGTTGGTAATTACCAATGAGGACCAGGTTATTCGCTTGAAATCGGTTTACGTCACGACGTTTTCAGTCAAAATATTCATATTTTTGTTTTGTGGTCTTGGATTGAGGTTATTTGTGTTCTGTGATTAGCAGTTTCAGTTTGGCGTTTGGCGTTCCAAACTTCCAAAATGGTCGTCACGTCACGGTGGTGACATGACTTATGGAGCTCCATGAGTTGAAAGAGTCTTATTGAAAAATTATTAAATTGTGTGTGGAGTTGAAAATATGTTATTGTTTGAGTATTATGTGATAAATAGTTTGTGATGCAGCCGAGCACATGATAAAAGATAAGACAGGCAGACAAGAGCATGACTGTAGGAGCGTGAATATCAAATCAGCGTTGGTAGGTACTCTTATATATTTGAAATGCTTGAAAAAGGTTTTCGTAATATGCCAATCACTTGTCAGTGCTTTATCTTTGGTTATGTGTATTTACGTTTTTTCAGGTCAAAGAATTGAGGACTTTACAGTGAGGAAGTGATAGAAGGGATATTTCCTATATTTTAGTTGGGTTGGGAAAAAGGCAAAAACTAACTTTTCATCCCTAATAAAATTGTGCAATGTTCTCAAAGGTATAATATAAATAATTTCAGTGATCATAAAACCCATTTTATGTTTTATTAATATTTTCAGAGGTTCTTAAACAGAATGAAAATACTAAATTTGTTACTGAAAAATGGCTCCACGTTGTGCAGATAGCTTAACCAAAATTTTGCTTTCAATCCAAACGTAAAAACTACAAGAGCATGAGTGGAGGAGCTTCTCAGGTGTAGTAAGTCTCACCCAAGCTGTATATTGTAATTTTGTTCCTGCAAGCAAAAAGGCTGTACAGGTCGAAAATATTAGTGGCATCAATACGGATTTAGGCCCTAAAAATAAAAAAGAGGGATCGTCTTCGAGAAGGAAGGTTGCCTCGATATAAATTGCCAACACTGCCTACTAAAATTCAAAGTAAGTTTATAAATATTAAATAATCAGAACAGATTCCACTATTACTATAGAAGTAGACAGCCTCTTATCTTGAAAATCTTAGAATCACTGGTTTTTTTCAGGGCCAAAATCAAAGAATTCCAAGGCATACAGAAGACGATGTCTGAGAGACTGGGAGAATGGGTGTTGATAGAAGGAGCTGGAGACTGGGAATTGGAAGGCCTGGGATGTTGTAAACACGGATATCTATATCAGCACCCCAAAGGTAAAGTGTGTCAAGTCACAATATCAAAATTAGACAAATGAGAGATTTTTCAGTTCGATAATTGTTTCAAAGAATGTGTACTGCCATCACTTGGCGTCTTCATAAACCTAGGGAGTCAAAAATGTGTTCCACTAGCTAGAATTTACTAATGTGAATCCAATATTCTAGATAGGTCGTGTCTGAAAAAATGTGACTTAACACACTTTACCTCTGAGGTGCTGATATATAGATATAAGGTTGGTTTTACAAAACTTTGTTAGTACCATTTAATTAACTGGAGCCACCACGATTCGTAGAAATTTCAAAACGAGTAATTCGATTTGTGAAACCGACCCATAATCTGATGAGTCGATTTCAAATGGCTGTTTTGGTTGGTTAACGGTTGACCGCTCGGTTCATAAATGACAACGTCAAACGAACTGCGCTTTCGAATTCTGTTCAAATTTTGGAGAAACATCTGATTTGAGACGTCACCAGAATGTCATTCGAATGCGATTGGTCCAAAACTGACGGACCAATCTATGAACCAACCAAGAACCAGTCAATCGAAATCGCCTCTTATTCACAAACCAAATAATTGAAGTTCACAGTTCAATATTTATATCATTTAAAATATTACCTCATTGTGTTTTCCCTATTTTTTAGTTTAATTCATCAAATGTTAATTTTTACTTATTCTTAGTATTGTTTTGTAAAATACCTAGTTGATTTATATTTATATTTTTACTTTATGTTCATTTTTATGATTAAATTGATAATTTTGTTAATTATTGTTATTGTACAAAATATTCTTAAAACTGTAATAAATTTTTTTGAAACAATCTAATCAATGCATTATTATTTAGTACCGCTACAAAAATTTACATATATTTAAATATATACAAAGATATTACCAGCATATGGCATGGACAAATCAGGAGATAAAAAGATATTGCCAGCATATATGTAAGGGAGATATTCATAGATGAATCTGTATGGCATATGCCATGGATATATTTTTGAAGATTATGGGTTATTCCTGGCAGATGTTTCATGGTGACCTTGGATATTCCTGCTATCTGCCAGGCTTATGCCCTGGGAGATTTGGAATATGTTTGGAATATCTCAATATGCCAGCGGTATATTCATTGAATATGCATGGAATATTTCTGTGCCGTCTGGGATTAGGAATAACGAACATAATACCGAATACTCTTTACTCTCTTTTTTTCAGGTTTTTCTCGATATTTTCGAAAGTATTTCGACGAATGCAACGATTTGAAAACGAATGTAATCAGAATTGCATACTCTTTCAAATTCAAAAAGAAAAAAACAGAAAAATAAAATTTTGAAAATTTTTTTTCTCTCCCTGTATAACTAAAAGTGGTCAGGCTCCAAGAATATTTTAGCTCGGTAGATAATGTCAAACAATATCATAATCCCAATTTTCAGATTTCAAATAAGTCTAGTTCTCCAGAAACGCCTAATAGGCCGTCGAACTTGGTACACCCTGTATATATAATTATGTAATACACCCCCTGTATTCTGAAATACTCGATACATTGTAACTTCATTTGTTATTCAATATGTCCATATTAACTTTAGCTGACTAAGCACACGTGCCGCTTCTTATGCTGAATACATCGTAAATACCGAAGGTATAAATAGGCACAAGAATAATTAGTCAGTCAAGAATAATTTGTCAGTGAAGAATAATTTGTCATTAAAGAATAATCAGTCATTCAAGAATAATCTGTCTCTTAAGAATAATTGTATCATAGCTGTATCATCTCATTGTTCCTAAATAAAACTGTTTTTAAAAACGGTGTCTTCAACCCAAAATACATAATTGGCGACGAGGTCTGGGATTGTGCCGGTCTTCTTAAAAGTGATCCAGAACCAATTGGCGACTTCAGAAGGCTGCAGTTTCAACTGCTAAGGTGCAAACGAACGTGAGGAAGAAGACGACGGAGAGTCCGATCGACAGGTTAGCAACTGCGACGACATCCACCAGAGAACAAAGGTGAGTGAGCAATTATCCTGACAATTTTCCTGACATTATTCTTCCCAGTTTTTAATTGACCTGGCCCAAAGTCAATCATTCTTTTCCGCAAGTTTTGTGTGTAAAACTTGTACAGTTTTTTAAAGTTTTTCTGATATAAAAACTAAGTATTTTACTCAAATATTAATGTATAATTGATAAATAATCTTAATATTTCAAAATAGGTGAAATAGATTCAGAAATATCAATCGCATTGAACGAATTAATAAATTCCATATCTGAATTAAAAATAGAAGACTCAATCATGGCAGATTTAACTTCTCCTAAAGAATTCGGAAATCTTCTACCGAAATTTGACGGAGATAGAACGAAACTAAATTCATTTTTAGCTGCATGTGACGACTATATCTTACAATTTCAGAATGCTGAAGCAATCGTCAAAACTTATTGTCTCAATCTAATAAAAAGCAAATTTATTGGGAATGCGGAAGCAGAATTCCACACTTCCAATGTTCCAAATACATGGATCAATATAAGAAATTTCCTCATAAGTAAATTTGGTGACCATGCAAACCTCGATGTATTGAAAAATTAATTGCAATTTTTAAGGAAGAATCCCAAAGAAGATATTTTAAATTTCATTGAAGAAATAAAAGCTCTGAAAATCAGAATTAATTATAGAATAGACGCAGATGTTATGAATGCGCAAATGAAAATCCTACATAAAGATTTGACTAACGACTTAGCGAAAAATGTATTAATAAGTAACAGTCCCTTTGAATTACAGACAACTCTAATTACAACACCTGATCTAACTTTCGACCAAGCCATTCAAATTGTTGAGAATTACGTTTCTCAAAAATCGCAAATAGAAATGATGCGATCGTGGAGAAATCCGCCCACGAATAATTATAATTTTAATAGATCGAAAACTAATTGCCTATCTAGAAATTCAAATAATGTTCTCCAGTATCAAAATAATCATTTCAGAACATCTAACTATTCCCATGATCCAAGACAAAATTTTAATCAACAATTCCCCTCGCAACCAATCCAATTTAAACAAAGAAATTTTAACCCTCATTTTCCTACTGCGAGACAAGTGTTTAGTCCCACAAATAAATCAAATACAACCAATGTTTTCAAACCAAATCCAAATCAGAGAATTAATACCCCTCCAGAAAAAATGTCTGTTCAAACTAGAAATTATCCTAAAAAAAGAAATGAGTATTCAACTCAATATAATCCAAATCCCCAAAGAAATTTTTATAATTATCGAAGTACGAATTATCATAATAATCCGAACAATGACTTCATCGTTGAAGAACTAACAAATGTAAATTCTGAAAATGCAAGTCGAAATTTTCCAAAAGCAGGCCCAAGCAACGAATTGACCTGAATCATGCCTTAGATAATAAAAATCAGTTACCTTATATCCAATTTCGAAACCATTTACTCACATCTATTGTGATACAATTCGTTTTAATCAAAATTATTGTCTTAGCATTGTAGACTCATTTTCGAGACTAGGACAATGTTACCCACTCTTACAGAAAACAGGTACAGAGATTATTGACAAATTATTAATTTACTTCAGTCATTATGGTGTCCCAATCAAAATAACATGCGACAATGGATTAGAATTCAAAAACAGTGTCGTACAAGATTTCTGTAAAACTCATAAAATAGAAATTCATTATATAACTAATTATTAGTAGAACGTTTTCATTCGACATTAATCGAGCAATTAAGAACCATTGGAACAACTAACACATTTCAAAATAGAATTTCCCAGGCCCTATTGAGCTATAATAACTCAAATCACTCGAGTCTAGATATGACTTCAATGCAAATAATCAAAGCAGATTTAAACTATTCTCTTCCAATTGAAATAAGACTTAATGAAAAAGTGGAAAATTATATTCAAAATTATCGGGAAAACTTGAATGAAATATCAAAACACTTAGAGTCAAAGAATCTGAAAAATGTAAACCGTTTAGAAAACATTAATGAAAAACGTAAAGCCGAGAAAGATCATCCCTTAAATAAAAATCCTAATTATATCAAAACCCCCATTACAAGAAAACTCAATCCTGTTTATAAAAAGATAGATGCTCGCGAAATTGATAGTCATAAAATACTAGATTCCAAAAATAAACACGTCTATCATGAAAGAATTTTAAAACAAAGAAAGAAATAATATCATTTTGTTTCAGATTCAAGATGAAACACTTCATTTTCCTTCTTATTATACTCAAGATAATTATAATAACTTGTATTAAAATTACTCCCTTGGAAAACAATATACTCCCTATTTTACTCGGAAAAGCTTATATAACAAAGAAGAATATACAACTGATTTATCATATTGATTTGGAACAAGTAGAGGATCTTATTTTGAAATATCAGAAAGAAATTGATAAATTGAAAAATAAACAATTATTGGGATTTACACAAACGCCGCATTATGAATATTTACAACATTCGAATACGATTAATATTAAAACATTAGAATAACTTGTAAATGGAAAAATAAGAGTTAAAAGAGGACTTATTAATATTGGAGGTAAAATTTCGAAGATTCTATTTGGAACATAGAATTCAGATGATGAAGAACTTTATAAAAATTATTTTGAAAGTATAGCAAGAAACGAGGACACTCTTATGAGAAATCAAAAGCAGATTGTCACAGTAATTAATGATTTGAAAAATAAGTATATTGATAAATTTCGACAATTCGCAGATAATTTTAAATTATTACAAACAATACCGCAATTGAGACATATTGAACACATACATCTTCTCACATTTGAAATTAAGGATATTAAAAGTATACTAGATGAAATTCAAACAGCAGTGAGCTTTGCAAGACTTCATATCCTACATGATTCTATTTTACCATATACAAAATTCACAGAACTAATTAAAAATGACACAATCATTCCAATGCACCATTTAAAGGATTATTATCAATTGTCATACAAAAGTAATGTTTAAAGAGAAAGTTCTATTATTTCTTCTATCAATTCCTACCGTTTATGAAGAAAATTTCAATCTATACAAATTTTACTATATCCCTCAGAAAAACTTTACCCTTCCTTATACCAATCCTTATATGCTCACTCAAAAAGAAGAATTAAAATGGTCAACCGATGAATGTCATGCTGTCGAAGAAGACTACCTTTGTGATCAAGACTCCCTTACAAAACCTCCTGAATGTATGAAGACGGTATTGAAGACCCACATAGAAAATTGTCCCAGAAAAGAAATTATACCTATATCAAATTTGAAAACTTTAGAAGATGGAAGCATCCTTTCGATTAATAATATAGAAATTCAAGAAAAATGTCCTCAGCAAACTAAATACTACTTTACTTCACCGATGGCTATAATCCAATCGAAATGCATCATAAGTAATTTCCAAAAAGAAATATTTCCAATTTCTATCAAGAATGAAGAAAAATACATTATTTTACCCAAGACGGCGATAATCCCACAAAATCAATCCCAAGAAGAGGAGAAAGAATTTCGAGAAGAAGATATCCCCAATATTAACTTAGAAGATATACGAATATGGAAACCCCATCCAGCATCAACATTTATGATTATTATAGGAATATTTATGTTTTTGTCTATTTTATACTTGTTATTTAAATATTTTAAAATACGTAAAGCTACACCTAATCAAGGTGATACCTTTATCCAAAGGGGGGAGGAATTATGTAATACACCCCCTGTATTCTGAAATACTCGATACATTGTAACTTCATTTGTTATTGAATATGTCCATATTAACTTTAGCTGACTAAGCACACGTGCCGCTTATCTTATGCTGAATACATCGTAAATACCGAAGGTATAAATAGGCACAAGAATAATTTGTCAGTGAAGAATAATTTGTCAATAAAGAATAATCAGTCATTCAAGAATAATCTGTCCCTTAAGAATAATTGTATCATAGCTGTATCATCTTATTGTTCCTAAATAAAACTGTTTTTAAAAACGGTGTCTTCAACCCAAAATACATAATTTTATATATATATATATATATATATATATATATATATATATATATATATATATATATATATATATATATATATATATATATATATTTCTTATGAAAATAGAGGGCTAAAATAATACAATAAATGTTGAAACAAAAAGTACCTAAGCTGAGGTGAAAAAAGAACGGGGTATCATAACATTCTTCGTATGATACTATAGAATCATACGATACTATCATCACTAGTATCATACGATACTATAGAGCCAGGGGTAAAAAACCTCAGCCGAAAAAAACCTGCCACCCCGTAAAAAAAAATAACATAAAATATTAAATATCAGGAAAAATCTTGAAAGACATCAGTGTGAGATCATCTTCATGTTATCCGTCGATAGATTCTTCCCAAAACGGCTCGCGATTCTTAATCTGAAATGAAAAAAGCAGAAAAGAAACCGAATATTCAGAATAAATCAAATAATTTTGAAATTAACCACCCATTTTAGAAATGCATTCGTTACTTTATGTATAGTCTCGAAACCATCTTGAAATTTATAAATGGGACAACTATTTATAAGATGTTCTATAGTCTTCTCATTTTCCCCACACTCACAACTAGGACTCTCAACCGAATTCCATCGGAAGAGCATGCTATTGCAACGTCCATGGCCTGTTCTAATGCGATTTAGAACAGACCATATTCTCCTGGGAAGGTCAAAACCAGGAACTCTGATGGAAGGATCAGAAATAAGATCTTTATTGAAAAAATTGGATACATTCCATTCAGATTGCTCAGGATGATATAATGGATTGTAAAATATTTTCACATTGTACTCTTTCATGAGTTTCTAAAATTCACGACTTTTGAACTGAGTTCCATTGTCGTATTTCAGAAGTTCAGGAACACCAGATAATAAGAATACCTGCTCTTCCAAAACTCTTATGATAAGTAATGGCCTTTCTGAGTGGAAACAACATTGTAAATTTACTTAAGAAATTGCAAACAACAAGTACATGTTGATAGCCTTTATTACTACGGGGAAGTGGCCCAATCAAATCAATGGATATGTACTGCCAACACCTATCAATATTAGGTTTACTACCCATTTATCCTGTTTTGAGTTTTTGTTCAGGTTTATTCACTGCGCAAATTCTACATTTATTCACATATATCGTAATATCATGTTTCATTCCCAGCCAAAAATATTTAGCAAATATTCTATAATAAGTTTCATGAATGCCGAAGTGTCCGCCTGTGATTGGATCGTCATGAAACTTTTTCTAAATTTCTAAACAAGTTTCCTTAGGTAATACCTGCTTCCACGCAGAAGCATCCGAAGAAGTTCTACCTGTATTTTCAAATAATACTCCATCTTGGGTAATTCGAAAGTTAGGATATCTAAGAGGGTTAGTACTTGAACCAGAAGTTTATTATACCATCCGTCTTCAACATTTTTCAGCATTATCTCAGATATTACATTATTTTCTGGAATAGCTCTAGATAAACAATCCGGTATGTGATGATTTTTTCCAGGTTTGTGTAAAATTTTGAAATTATACATTTGATGTTTCAGAACCCACCTTCCTAGCCTACCATGAGGATCTTTTAAATTATTTAACCACAACAAACTATGGTGGTCTGTAATAACAGTGAACTGTGGAGCTCCCTCCAGATAGCATCTTAATTTTTCAATCGACCACAATACACTCAGACACTCTAATTCTGTTGCCGAAAATTTCCTTTCTGACCGAGTAAAACTACGAGAGAGATAGCAAATTACACGTTGCCTACTGCCGTATACTTGAGTCAACACACTCCCCAGTACGTATCCGCTAGCGTCGCATTCAAGAACAAATTCCTGAGAAAAATTAGGGCATGATAAAATAGGTGCGCTTATTATTGCATCCTTAATTTTACCGAAAGCTTATTTGCACTCTGCTGACCATTCGAATTTGATATTCTTTCTAGTAAGTCTAGGTTCAGCAATTGTCGATAGATTAGGAATGAACTTACGGTACCACATAACCATTCCAATGATCCTTTTTGCTTCCTTAGGAGATTTAGGACTTGGCATGTTGACCACTGCACTTACTTTCTCCGGGTCAACTGCTAAGCCATTTCGGTTAACTATATATCCGAGAAATTTGGGGTAGCTATGATTATATCGTCCAAGTATCGAAAAACATAATCTGAAAATTGTGGTCCGAATAGATCATTCACCAATTTCTGAAATGTGCCAGGTGCATTCGTCAATCCGAAAGCTAATCTTTTAAAATGGAACAAACCACGTCCAGGTATAGTGAATGCAATGTATTGTCTACTTTTCTTTGATAATTTTATTTGTCAGTAGGCATTTTTTATGTCTAAAGATGTCAAATATTTAGCGTTACCCAAACTGTCGAGAATCGAGGAAATATGATAGGAAGCGGATAAGCACATTTTTCGGTAACTGCATTTAATTTTCGGAAGTCAACGCGAATCGGTAGGAATTATCTTTTTTAGGCACCATAAGAATTGAAGAACTCCATCCACTAGTCGATGGTTCGATCACATCTAATTCCAGCATTTTGTCTACTTCGTCATTGATTTTTTTTCTGCATGTAAGGACTAACTGGATAGTATTTTGACTTTATAGGAGGACTATTCGTTAAAATTTCGTGTTCTATCACATTGGTACATTCTAATTTAATATTCTTCACTGAATTGAAATAGCCGTCAATGATAGAATTGAGTTCTTCTTGCTGAATTAAAGTTAAATCTCCAGTTGTTCTTAAAGAATCGAGGGTTTTCTTACAAGATTTTTCACCACTAAAACTCCGAAATCCTTTTCGCAAATCTGAGACTAAACCCATTTTTATCCAAAAAACCGTTTCCAGGACAATATCGTGACGCAGTTCCGGTAACACAAAGCATTTGAAAATATGTACTTTATCTTCGAAAACGATTGGTACATTAACGTGACCTATACAATCTAATTCGTGACTATTAGCCAAAACACAAGATGAATTATTATCAGCCATCAAATTTATTCCCAATCCCTCGACATATTCAAAAGTATTTGCATTAATGAAGATTTGATTTGCCCCAGAATCTAGTAAACCATGAAATTCTTTATTGTATATTTTAACTGTACGGACATTATCCTTCCGAAAAACCCTCTAGAATGTAATTAATTACCGGTTTGTATTTATTGTTGAAATTGTCTATCTGTGTTTTATTGAAAAAAAATTTAAATCATTTGGATTCAACCCTTGTGAATTAACAACACTATCTGAGTACATCTTCAAATCGACCGATGAAAGCTGAGAGGTCAAAGCTCGGTCTACACTTGACTTCTTGAGCGGTTTGAATTACAAGTGGGACATGTTCTCTTAGTATAGCCAAACCTCCCACAAGTGAAACATCTTAACGATTTTAGTCTACAATATTTCGCAATATTATTTTTGCCATTACACTTGAAACAAAGAACTGAAGTGTTACGTGGTCTGTTCACCTGAATTGCCAACACTCAGATTAGATGGAGCATTATATCGATTTCGATTATTTTCTCTACAAACAGATCTGTTTGAATTTCGAAGTTCATTGAAATTTCTTCCCTGATTTCTATATTGACTATCAAATCTACTTAAACGCTGGTTATTAGTTTGTCGACTATTACTACCAAAATGGAGTTCCGAACAATAATTTCTATTACAAGAGGAGTCTCTGGATAGGGTAGACGTACGAGAATTCGACCTTCTATTTCTACTGTGTGAATTTGACCGACTTCCACCCTCCGAGGTTCCTCTGCAAGAACAATTTTTACTATCTGCCCTAGATTGACCCGACGATGATTTAGGAAAATTAACATGTTTTGTAGTTTGCAAAGTACTCAATTTTCCTTTATCTTCTCGCCTATATTGTAAATCGACTTCAATCGCATTTTTGTTAGAAGTAGGTGGAACAAATTTATCAATATTACGTTTCGTGTCCTCTAACTTGCGGCCTAACCTTATTAAACTCTCTATCGAATCAATATCAATAATCAACCCAAACCCCAACTGATATTCTGGTCTTATTCTGCTCTTAATTAATTCTAATTTCATTGTTTCATCAACTGTAAACGATAATCTGCTGACTAAATTCTGCTTATATGCGACGTAAATTGCTATACTTTTCGTTTCACCTTGTGTTCGTTCTTTAATTTGTTCGAAAATTTTTTATCGCCATCCCTGAAAAATTCTTCTCTGAACAGTGAGATCAATTCAACCCAGGTACCAGCTACATTTTTAATGGATCTATAATAAACTAACGCATCACCTTCGAATAATTCTGAAGCAGTTCTGAACATGAGTTCTTTCGAATAACCTCTAGCTTCCATAAGATTATGAACTCTCTCAAAAAAAGCATTAAAACTCAAGGAATCATTCTTCCCTGAATACTTGATATTCAGGCTCTTGAGACAATGTTTGCCATCCGATAAATTCAAATTCTGAAGTAAATTGCTTGCTACTGTTACGTCACTTAAATGTTGATCAGAACTGAAAGACTGTGAAACACGAGTAGGAGAAGAATTTGCACCATTTTTGGTCAACAAATTGTGTTCGAAAGTTAACTCCGCAGGAACTACAGTTTCATGTTTCGGAGTTGATATCAAATTATTTTCAAAAGATGAAATCAATTGTAAACAACCTGTAAGTAACTTAGACCTCAATTCACATAATGCTTTGTCACTTTCTGGCGGTTTAATTCTTTCAAGTCTACTGACAAGATGACTCAATTTAGTTCTTATTTTTCTTTGCATAGACGCAGTGAATGGCTCATCAAGAAAACCTTTTATATCATCAACTTTTACTGAACAAATTTCTAACCCAGTCCTAACATCTAATTT
The DNA here is from genome assembly GCA_038502775.1 of Hippodamia convergens. Classification (NCBI taxonomy): domain Eukaryota; kingdom Metazoa; phylum Arthropoda; class Insecta; order Coleoptera; family Coccinellidae; genus Hippodamia; species Hippodamia convergens. The sequence goes on along the minus strand of CM076610.1, from coordinate 3,901,583 downwards.
GAGCTCCTCTTTGAATGATTGACCTTTGCTTTCTAATTTCAATAATCCGAGCAAAATTTTAACTAATTCAGAAACTGTGCCTTCAGGCTTCAAGCCTCGTAAAGATATTCCATATTCTAATTCTTCTTTATTCAACCTATTTGGTTCTATTTTGAAGAATGATGACGGTTTCATTGCAAGAAATTAATGTATACCTTGTCTTCTAGTTGAGATAATGAGTTAAAGATTACAGGAAAATACATCGAACAAACTAGCGAATCAAAAGCAGAAGTATACTACACGAGGCACTGACACCACTCACAACCCAAGTACTGATATCCAGTGAATCCTTCAGACTAGCTGCTCAGAGAAATGAGCTCCTAACAACGGCTGAAAACGAGTGAATCTCCCTCACACAGAAGTAGGTACTGAAATTTTTTCCTTTTGCTCGGCCGACAAATTGCCACGTTCTTTTACAAGAAATTACCTAGTTCACCCCAAATTAATATTAGGTACTATACTGAGGATGAAAATTTCAAACAAATGTACAATACCAAATAATGTCTCAATAGTCCGGGTTGGGTCAGGATAATATGGTCCTGTAGAAAACTAGGTGGCAAAGAAATTCTCAATTTGATCGGTTCATTACAATCTTCAAAAGTTATGAAATCATTCAGTAGATACATATGTGATACTAAATATGAATCATCTAGAAATCTAGAATGAATACTAATTACAAAATTCTGATACAGGTAGGTATGTATATACCTACCTGCATCAGAATTTTGTAATTAGTATTTGACAGTTGTGGTGGTTCCAGGGCCGCCGCCAGACATTTTGCCGCCCCGGCATAATAAAATTTCGCCGCCCCGGGAAAATTATATTTTGCCACCTTGCTGTGATATATTAATATTCAATGGATATAATGACTAAATCAGATAATCTATCTCGGGCAATTGTTGATCCTAGAAATTTTTTTATTAGTTTCAACTCTGAAAAGCTTCTCTCGTCAAAAGTATCCTAAAAGTATTTTCCATATTTAATAAAATCATTATACGACAGTTTCTACGATACACGATACCGATAAATATAAATACGTATGTAAAAATTCTCAATCAGGAGGTAAGGTATCATAATAACAATAAAATAAATCAATCGATTCAAGTACAAATGCATTTGTATAAGATATGTCAAATAAAAATTCAGAATTCTAAAATGCATTCACTTACAAAATATCGAGACAATGAAAACGTACTCTGCTTTGAGTGTACGAAGCTAAATGATCTCATGTTTAAGGAAACAAAATGACAGGTTTTGGTTTTTGATTATTCTTAATTTCAAGACAGCACAGTTCTCGTATGTAAGAAAAATTTTAGACAATGATATCCGGATCAGAATAAGGTACCTACAGGACCCTATTACATTTATTGCCTGTTGCGATGTTCTTAAACTCTGGCATCTGATTAAGTAAATGAAAAGAGGTCAATGTAAATCTTAAGTATTCACCTGTATCTTATAATGATTATTATAATAATATTGATATTTTCTTCTACTATGACCATTATCCAATAAATCAAGAACACTAATCTGCCTCACATTTCAGGAAGGCATATTTTCAACTCATTTAAAGGCGCCTTTTCAAATTTTTGAAACGACGCTTTATGATTATTATGCTTATCTGAGGCGATCGATGAAAGACTAAAAAAAAATCACCTACATCACTGTTAATAAGCAGAGAGCGCCTTATACTTATTATCGTTTAAATGTTTAATCCGACGGTAAAAAAATACGGAATTATAGAACTCACCTTCAATTTTGTAGGGTATTCAATCATAACTCCGAAGATAGATGAAAGATTTCTATTATGTAGCACTATATATATAGTGTTGCAAAAATATTGAATATTGTGACGACAGACGACACTGAGGACTAACGAGTTGATACCCTTATTTCTCGAGTACTATAAACCCCTCCCGAATATTAAAATTTCTATTTTCGATTGGCAAACTGAAAAAAAGAATCATTGCTGAATTATCCTAGAAACCCTTCCAAAAACTTTAGTCCCAGATGTTCATGAAAGGGGCCGACCGTCTTGATAATAAACTCGTAAACACGGGAGTGTAACTAGGTAGTAGAGGCATTAGCGAAATTTACAACCTGACAGGAATATTTATTTATGAGTAGAATGCTGCATCTTTGATGGTATTACTTTTGTATTGGTTTAATTGCATTTTTATCTGGTTATTTGTGTACAAGTGTGATATATTTGGTTGACCAGGCTCAAAAAGCCGCCCCTGATGCTGGTCGTGCTTTTGACTTTCAATAACAGGCGATTTCAAAGGAAAAAAAATTCAGTATGACGAAACTAATTTTACCGCCCCTAAAATTTGCCGGCCCTGGCGGCGGCCCTGGGTGGTTCCCCTCCCTTCTCAACATCGCGGTACGGTGGCGTTGAGGAGTGGGGAGTGTCGACGTGGCCTGCGAGCCACGCATGAAGTCAAGAAGCGTTTTCGGAAACTTACCCGGGTTAGCCCGATCTCTAACCTTTGCGTTCGTTTACTTAACCCGAACATCGAACCCGTGTTCGGAAAGTACGGGGCTGTTAACTCGATCACTGACTCGGGTTGATCCACAAGAGCAGGGTCGTTCGGTCACCGCATGCGCACTGCGGTTTAGTTTTGAATTTTAAAACGCGGGAGTAAGCTTTCTACTCTATTCTAAATAATTAATTGTACTATTCTTAATAATTATGGAAAGCGAAGAGAATTGGGCTCAATGTGGAATATGTGGTTCTATATGCCAAGAATCAAATGTTTGACAACACATAATGCGGCAATAAATTCAAGCAAAGCTAGAGACAATCCAAAATCTAATTGTAAATAAAATTAAGTTAGACTTTTCACGCCTTTTTTGTTAATAAGTATCCTAGTTTAACAGTTCCAATCACCATCAGTCCTATCAACCCTGTTTAACTAGGATTTTTGTAAATAAAATCATATTATCAGGGACAATCTGATATTACTAGGTTATGTTATTGTAACGACTGACATTTCCAAACCTGACATGTTCGTAAACTCAGAACCGGGTCCGCGATCCAACACGTGACCTCAATGGATCGAGTTAGTAACCCTGGGTAGGTTTCCGAAAAAGCCTTAGGAGTCGGCCATGATACTACAACAACCCAGATAAGATCATTTGACGAACGAGTTTTGAACCTTTTCGCGCATGACGTCACGATGAGACCTATTTGAGAAATAGCGCTCATTTTCAAACGTTATTTCTTAGATGGATAAATAATATCTGCCAAATTATCGCTTGAATTTGATGTTTATATTCAGAAAAATGCCGAAACTATCGTATCCGATCTAAAAGAAAACTTACTTGTACCCAATTGCAAAAGTGACACTTTTAAATATTCGCGATAAAATTCAACAAACTCTGAGAGATAGCTTCGAAAACCAAATCAATTTTGTCGAATATTATTGTTATGTTATGAGGTAAAATGCATTTCGAAGCAGTTGGACGAAAAGAAGTTATATGTACTATAATAAATCTAGAACTGTTCAAGGGCAAAATATCCTGGTCAATATACTTTTTCAAATCTGGGAGATCTTATTGCTGATAAGATTATTGTTGACTTTTTGCCTAATGGGTAGTTTGAAAGTTTGTAAATATATTTGTATTATATTTTATTGTTGTTAGAGGTACCTGCCACAACACAACAAACCATAATTTGTAATATGGGTAGACTAACCAAAAACCAACACAATTCAAGAAAAAACATTTCAACACCCAATCGAAATTCACCAAAAAACTTTTACATCACAATTAATTGAACTTTTTCAATGAACAAACCCATCAACGCCCGAAAAATATAAAATGGGTCTCTTCGTGACGTCACAGATCTGAGAGAGATAGAAGATTGATATGCGCGTGGGTTTACCTTGTAGTTTTAGTATCATGGGAGTCGGCTGTTTGCATACGCCGATGCCGTATTGTATTATACTTGTCATGTCGCATTAATATATAAGTAAAGTATTCTTCGATCAATAAAGAGAAGTAAAAAATAGGTGTTGTGCTGTTATTTCGGAGTGCCTATCTCCGACATTTTAAACATATTTTCTTCAAAGATAAATTCTAACCCACGACCCAGTCTCAACCATCTCAAATTGGCGCCCAACCAGAGGCTCAACGGTTGGAAATCCCTAGAAAAACGTGTTTGTGAGTGAAAGTTTCACAATAGTGCAAAAAAAATATCAGTGCTGGAATCAGAAAACAGCGTTTTGTTCGTGAAATCCACGTGGAAGTTTCCTAGTGTTGAGGGTTGCTGTCGGCGTCATTTAGGCGTAAAGCAGCGGACGATCCTAACCTAGCTAACCGAGCAGCGACCGATCCAGTAGCATACATTAATTGTCTCAGCGTGCCGTCCAATGAGATGAAAGGGGGCGTGGTCTATGTTGTGTGACGGCGTTTTCCTCTGGGTTGCGACTTACACCTACCACTACCTTTCCAAGCTTACTCGGGCGCCAATTGCGATGGGTTTTATAAGGTCGCAATTCCTTACGTCGCCCACAGTTGTCCACCTGGGTAGCTTTTCTACAGTTGGAGACAAGGTTCGATTCAATCTGAGGTGGTAGCGATTGATAAGATATTATTTCTTCCACTGAAGAGGAGCGACTTTGAGCTAAATAAATAAAACGCACTTCGACGAGACACAATATATTGCTAAATATAAACTCTTTGATGTTATGTGCAATGCTGCAATTTATTGACGGTGCTACAATAAAATGAATGAGGCAAAAAGCAGCAAATTTAACAATATACAAAAAATAGCTACAAAGAAAACTCAACAGAAATGACGGACGGAATAAAATGAAGCGAGGTGAGCGGGCGGCGTATGTAGAGCTGTTAAAATGCGTGATTTGAAAGCAGTTTAGTATGAGAGCGACAGCCAGTAACTTGATTATCTTGATTACCAGTGAAAAGCATACAATGTAGCGGGTGAAAGGCGGTACACCCTGTCTACCTGTCGACAAGCTGTCTTGTCCTGCGTGCGCACGCGATCCACTGTCCCCTCCCCCTTGACTCGAGGAGTTCTGTCCAATATCCCCCCCCCCCCAGACAGGCGCAAAGAAAACCCAGGACTGCGCACGTCGGCGCGCCTGCCAAAACGGAGTTTGAACGAACGTTGCGAAATTCGGTGGCCAGATGACAGCTGTAGTGGGGAAAGATAGGGCAATTTACCCCTGTCCTCAGGATTGAAGAGTCTTTCTGGTGATCCTAGAAAGGGGAAACAACCAAGCGAAAACCCCCAGGCGGACTCTTCACTGAGGGGTGAAAGAGTATCAACTCAATGATAGCTCTATCACCAGGGCCTAAACGTAGACTACGAGAAGGAATACTGCGTAGCACTATCCCAGGTCTAACGCGTATTGGCACACCTAACAAAAATGAGTTGGAGAACAGAAGATGGGTATATCTGGCGAGAAGGTCCGCGAACCCGGAAATAAGGACACCGGCCCCTTTTCCTCAGGATTGAAGAGTCTTTCTGGTGGTCCTCAGAAAGGGGGAAACAACCAAGCGAAAACCCCCAGGCGGACTCTTCACTGAGGGGTGAAAGAGTATCAACTCAATGATAGCTCTATCACCAGGGCCTAAACGTAGACTACGAGATGTAATTTAAAAAAAATAACGAGAAAGTATAAATTCCGGATATCGCCCCCCTTGTCGAACAGCACAGAAAAACTTGCCGGCCACGTAGACAGGTGAATAAGATGGGTCTTACCAATCCTGTGGATTCCTGGTCTCGACACAACACTTGAGTCCTATCTCGTTCGTTGGGAATATCGAAATCGCGGTCTGAAGAATTTCACGTTCGAAATGTGAGGAATTACAAATGGTACAAAACTCCTCGGAATTAACCACTCGGAAAACTCAACTATCGTAATATTCTAGAACTCTCGGAGCTGAAAACTCGAAAACTGGCTATCGTAAGATTCGAAATTCGAAGAACTATCGGAGAACTCGGAAAAACTGACTATCGGAAAAATCAAAATTCGAAAAACTATCGGAGAACTCGAAGAACTGACTGTCCTCCTCAAAACTGCCGAATTTATAAGGTCGGTTGGAGGGGGAATATTTCGAGTCCCGGATATCGTGAAAACAATTGCCGCTCCGCACAAAAAACACATATGGTGCAGATAACGTCGCCGACTACGGCGAACGTAAGTTTTTTCTACATAGGTAGAAATCTGAAATTGGCTTATTAGATTTTCACGATATGAAACTCGAAATAATTTTATGTTTGAATGTAAAATTGTTGGAAATTATACAGGATGATTTGAGTAACGAAGTTCACCTCGTCACAATACGAAATTAGAAATAATTTCGTGTTTGAATTTAGAAAAAGTTGGAAAATATACAGTATGTTCTTAGTGACGAAGTTCGCTTCGTTACAGTTGCGCGAATTCATTTTCAAAACGTTTAACTTGGAATATGCAGCATAATATCAGATATGATAATATCTGCTATATATGAACGTTTTGCTATGACATATTATGTACCTATATTCGTCCAAAAAAATTGATAAATTCAAAATTTACATTAATGGATATGTCTATGAATGATGGTATATTCATTTTATTTCTCATTCAATTTGAAAGAATACTACAGATTTAATTCTACTCCCTATGGATTTAGTTAAAAAAATCATGATTAAAATATGAATTTAACCCTTATTTTATTCTCAAAAACTTCATCGTCTTCACGAGTTTTTAAATAAATTCTTTTAAATGTTATGGATATATTTATTTATTTGTTTCATTCACATACAGAACATGTCAATGAGAATTCCTCCAGATTTTGTATATATCATGAAAAAAGGAATAAAGTTCTCGTTATGTTTGTTCAGAAACTAGAGAGGAAAGCCAAACACAATAATATTTTGAAATCCTTTAATGGGAAATTTCAACCAACTAAAATACAGAAAATGTCAAAAAATGAAGCTTCAATTCAAAAATTTATTGTGATGAAGTAAAGCAGTAATTATATTGAGAACATGCTTTACAAGGTGCAAGTTTTGAAATTTATACATAATATGAACATAACTAATTTTATTTTTACATAACTTCAGGCTCCCAACACCCCTACACCTGAACCAGAATGCAATATTTGTATAAATGTAGTCAATATATATGGTGTTCTATAAAATATTGTTGAAAAACCTGCACTGATATCTCAAGTCTAGAATAATTACAATTATACAAATGTCACACTACTCCACACCATGAAAAATATACAATTTGTCAACTAAAATAAGAATGCACAATCAATAACTAGGCTACATACTATTATCATTCTTCAAAAACACCTTTTACACATGCATGTACAGTATAACCTAGCCTAAGATAGCATGCTGCCTAAGATACATAAACATTTCAATCATCCTCATCACCTTTCACATTCATACATAGACAATCCCAATGGTTAGTTAATTCCGACATATCATGCGGAATGAAAAATACTTCTTCAATTCATTCTACAGGGGAAAATAGAGGGCCGAAGGTCAGCAGGACGAAGACGAACATCTTGGCTGCGAAATTTACAAACATAGACTGGTATGACATCGATAAGTCCATTCAGAGCGGCAGTGAATAAGGTAGTTTGGACCAACGTGATAGCCAACATCCACAGAGGATAGGCACTTCCAGAAGCAGAGAAGAAGTTAGTTTAGTAAACGGTTCGGTAATAACAGGTTACAGTTTCCATTTTGCTCATGCCTGGGTGTTTGTGAGTACATGCTGCTGGAGGTTATATAGTCCGTTTCAAAATGATTGGCATCTCGGGCGGCTGTGGAATCTCCAGAATATGTTGGGAATATCCCATCAGTAACTTTTGAGTTCTAGGATTTAGGTTGGTGTTGATTGAAAACACTTAGTTTTGACATTTCAGAGTTTGAATTAATCTCCTGAATATATTTCGAATTTATTTATGTATGCTTATGTTCTTGATTAAATCGACAAATTAGTTTTGGATTTGAATATTTCTCAAGTATGACCGAATTGAAAATGGCTGGAATTCATCAAGATACCTCTCGCCTCGCCTAACGACAAGGAAACGTGAAGCAGTTTATCGTCGGTATTGCGAGTTTTTCAACAATTCAGCAGGTTTCCGCCAGTATTAATCGCGTTTTGCTATTTATTCAGGTAACAATCATTTACTTGTTCGAGGTGTTTTCGATTTTTTTCGTATAAATAAATAAGTCTCAAATTTCAGTTTTCACCTAGAACTGTCAGATGAATTTTGGAGAAGAAAGAAGGCAAGACAATCATTACGGTCAGGAGTGAGCAGTGGATGGAAACCTATTCCACATGATTATATCTTCCAAGAGACATTATACGACGTTATTCTTTTTAAAATCAGGAACAATGAATAAATCAGTTTGTACATATTTTTTGAACTGCCTGAAAAGTAACTGAGTTTTAATCAAAATCAACATTTGGTATATTATTTAATGAATCATGAAATAGACAGTATTAATAAAAAATACAAATAATAGTGATCTATTTTATAGCATATCACACTTCCAATGATTCACAATTTGTCAACAAATATTTGCTATTTGTTTCAACAACTTGGCTATGAAATCGTAAAGTTATGTCAGCTTTACTTTCCTCAATACTCAGAAAAAATGAAACAGGGTGAGAACTTGGCTGAATTTTAGATAGTAATCAAGATTCCAAAATTTGCTGAAGAATCTTCATAGAGAACAAACTTTTAGTTATCCTTGATTATTCAATGAATGATATCTCTACATTGGAGTTCCTCGAAAGCCTGCAAGATTTCATGTTGAAGTATTCCAGGCTATTTTTATTATCCATCCTGAATTTCCAATTTCCATGCTTGATCCTTGATCTACAGCGAAATAGTGTGAGTGTGTATATTTTAGTCATCATCTCAGCTTGTTTTTCTTTTGTAATTGAAGCTAAGTTTTAATGTGTCAATACAACAATGACGAAAATAATATTATTTCACAAAAAAATCTTCAAATTTCTTTGCCTTGAAAAATATATTCAATCATTTTATAGGTTATATTGATAAATTTCAATCTATGATGAACCCACAGAAATTTTTAGTAACTATTTGTAACTAGAAATAAAGCCCCGGCTGGAATTCCATGGCTTGCTCTGATGACAATCATTTTGAAACGGACTATAGATATTTATGAATAATATAATGCTTTGCAATTACAGATCCCATAGAAATAATGCAAAAAAGCATACATACAGAGTTGAATCAGTTATCTTGAAAGCTATATACAGAGTTTTAGTGATTATTCCTTATTTGGAAAGTAAGATTGTTTTTCGATTTTTCTCTTCTTACATATCTGCTCATTGTCTTTTCCCATTCTACTATTCAATTTCCATACTTCTGACAAAAATTTCTGTAAATCGTCACGTTGGTTGATAATTCCAATGAATTGCTCTACAGCAACCTAAAACTATAATTGCTATATCAAGTCAGCAAATTTTTTCATCAACACCTTTCTTGTTTCTTCATCAGTGTTTAATGTCTTATTTCGATTATTTTGTATCTCCTGCATGAAATGATTAAGTTCATCTTGGTATCGTAAATTACTCCCTGAGGGGTTCATGCATTATTAAATCGGAATTGACATCCTCAGAGTGTGGGTTACCTACAACAGACTCGCTCCTCCACTCAAGCAGAGATACAGCATGTATATGTTTACACAGTACCTTTTTTACTGCATTTTCTGGGCATTCACATTGATATCTGTGTATGCGTACCTTACATGAATCACAAAATCCTGCTCGGCAGTCATAATCACAGATATCTTTATAACTTACCATATAAAATTGATTGACCTCTGAACAAGAAGGGACTTCAAAATATCCAGATTCGAGTGTTTGTATCCTACTGATATTCATTTGTTCAGCTCTTTTGTGTATTTCCACTGTGATTTTGTGCTGATAATTATTTGCATTTGGTCTCTCTTCATTTAGAATCTTTTTCCACATTTTCTCTTCAACCAGTTCATCTAATAAATCCAATAATTTTTCAACTCTGGAATTGAGAATAGTATCAATTTTCCTATAAATTCATTTATTGGATATACCTTATATTGCTTTGTCCCCTCATTTTATTATATTTCAGAACTTTGTTAAAACTTTCTATTGCCATGTTTGTATTTATTCCTGCGTTCAATCTATAGCAGTGGGCCTACATCATTACTCTTTCTTCGCTCTGGAAATAATAACTGAAAACAGAAAATTAAATTTCAATTTATACTACATGTAGGCTATTTTACTTTTGCAAATATTTGAGAAATTCATTTTCTCCTTCCTTTTCCAAAAAACCGAAATAATGTTCTTTCAATTCCATGAATTTTTTTATATCTGTTTCTTTCAATATCTTTCTCATTGCTTGTTTCATTTCTTTTTTAATTTCTGGATTCTTAATTTTTGATTTCCCTTGAATATTCCAATTTTTTATTATATGCCATGTGCATAGCAGTCTTCTTGGTTTTGGCTCGAAACCCATTACTTTGATCCAGGCATTATGATATTTCGGATCATCATCACTCATAAAAAAATTTGTTTTTACTATCCCACCTAATTTTGATTTGAGAGCTGAAAAAAGTGTTCTTGGATCGTCTGATCTAATCGATTAGATAGAAGGAAAGCTACAGGAAAACCCATATTATTTTCATCCTTCACCAATACTATAGTTAAGTCGAAATTATTCCTATTAGTTCCATGAGTGCCATCTACACATATAATATTTTAGAAATCTCTAATTTTTTTTGTTACATGTTTTTTCGAGCATTTAGGCCGTCGTCGTAGATTAGTTCTCGACGTTTCGCCAGTTCGAGTGTCTGGCATCTTCAGGAGTTATATTTCAGGAGATGTTCTCACTGGACTGAGCTGCCTGAGTGTGGCAGTTCAGGCAGTTCAGTCCAGTGAACATCTCCTGAAATATAACTCCTGAAGATGCCAGACACTCGAACTGGCGAAACGTCGAGAACTAATCTACGACGACGGCCTAAATGCTCGAAAGAACATGTAACATTGAACGATGGCCGCGAAAGCCTCAACCAATTCATCTAATTTTTTTCTCCATTATACCATTCATAAAACCTAACGCAAAATCTTCATTCCTCAACCCAGGAAAAGGTTCACCTATAATTATTCAAAACTACTTCCACCACCATGCAAAATTCTTAGCAACAATATGAATAAAACATTATATGTATATTCATTATGAACAGTGACTAAACACACATGTGAAGAAACTTACCAATTTTTTTAAATAAAAAAGCAAAATTTTTTCCATCTTGGTTCCATTCTTGAACTTTTAAAGTTGTTGCTACCATATCATCATCATGCCTTATTTTGTCTATATTATATTTTTTCACCAAATATGCTAAATCTGCTCTAGTTATAACATTAAATCTTTCCGATTTTCCATCCTGTAGTGTATCCCTGCATCTTTCATTATTCTCTCTCTCGGTATTCCAGCAGATAACTTTTCAACTAGAACGCTCCGTTGAAATTCTGACAGTCTTTTTGTTCTAAGGTCATCATCATGCCCCACATGTGTTTCAACAAATGTTACTGTATGCAATCCTAATAAGGGATGAATCGAATTAATTCTATATGCTATATAGATGTTATTGATATATTGATGTTACCATCAGTTGAAATTTTGACAATTATTCTTGAAGGACATACTCCCTGAATATGGATACTACCTCCAACCTTTCTCTTACGTTTCTCACAAACACTTTTGTATCCTGAAATTAAGAATTTAAGTATCTTTATAGACTTTGCAAAAATATTTTACCTCTATAATCACTTCTATTGCAATTGTAATATACAATTCTATCTACGCTTGTTGAATTATAACCCCTCACAATAGCATAATCCACTTCTCTGTTTTCTTGTCTTCTCCAAGCCTCAAACTCTTCAGTACTCCTAAAATGAAAATTTTTTTCTTCGACCAATATCATGATTCGTTTTCAAATGAATTTCATAATTCTTGTAACTAGAGAACTTGTCTCTATCATCAGCAGGACAAAGACAACACAATATATTGTGATTCTTTTCCATTTGGATGTCCTCATTATGAATTGTCCGAAGGTGCCTATTCTTGACTGAAGCACTGCTGAACTCCTTTTGGCAAATTCCACATAACAGAGAATTTGATCTGCAAAAAATTTCAGCATTTACGAAAAACTCATATGAACTATGTACAAAATTAATATTTGAATATACACAAACACTGCTATTATAAGGTACTTACATCGCAATCGATGCCATATCTCACAATAATTTCGAATAGCTTGCTATCGTTCACTGAAAATAATTGGTAAAATAAAGGAAACTAGCAATGAAAATTGCTTTTTCAGAAGTCTCGTTAAAATGTTGCAATGAAATTCCTCAAAAATTCACAGCAAAGTTCTCAGTAACAAGGTTGTTTTAAAAATGATGAGAAGTGCGGCGAAGGGCGCCAAAATCCAGTTGACCGTTGACGTTCGAACCGATCCAACGAATTCCGGCGATTTCACACGAATGCTCCTACTTCTGATTGGACGGCACGCTGAGACAATTAATGCATAGAACTATTAAATATAGAATTTGAGCGTTGTGATAAAAAGTATGCAAAAGTGAATCCTCCGAACTAGCGCCCGCTGGCGCTATGCGCATGCGTCGTGAACTTTTGTGGCAATGAGAAGGGGCCTGTCATTGTGTTACCATGGCTACTATATGTGGCATAATACAAATAACCTTCTTTTGTCTAAGCAAATAACAGATTTTCTTCAGTTGAATTACTTCTTATTGCTGACATCCACAAGGAATTGAACTGGATTAGTTTATCTTGGTTTTAATCGAGTTCATTCCGGTACTTAAATTCTATTTGAGATCACCAAGTAAGTAAAAGAAATTGAATTAGTAATATTCTTGACGAATTCCTGAAAATTTTGATTTCACTTCGTTTCTATATATCTTTCAGAAAATGGGTAATACAATAAGATGTTTTGTATGCAATAAAACAAACACACCGATGTGATTCTTCATTGGTAAGTTAGCGCTTTCTGAATTCCTTAAAACTAATTCAATAATTTTTCAGGTTTCCTAAAGATTCCACTAATGGTGAATGAAAAAAGTTTTGTTTCAATGCAGTGCATATTGTCAGAGAAGAAGATGATGTGTCAAAAACTTTGATTTGCACCAAGGGTTTATTATTAATATTTTGACCTGGCTGGAATTTGGAACTAAATCACGGACCAAAAAAATACAGATTGATCGAAATTTTCAAATAACTCTCAAATATATTCATAGTTTTGTGATATGCACTGATCGTTCTCTATCACCTGAACCCCACCTTTCCCTTTTTTTGTCTTTGTCAATTCACTCATAGTGAACTTCTTGAAACTCAAATATGTGAAGGCAGAAATTTCTTTAGATAGATACAATTGTTAATTTTTTTATGGTTTCTTCAACATGGAGCACGGGAAAAGTATTTGTGGTCAAAACATAGAAGTGTTTTATTCATGAATTTTAGATTAAAATATAACAGACCCTAAAAAGTAAGCACAGCAGATAACAAATATTTATTGAAAATTACTTGATCAAATAAATTGGACAAGTACCAAGTATGTATACTTTTATGTATGAACACATTCAGTCAATCTATATTGCCTCTCGTTATACAATTGGTACACATATGGTACATCCATTCTCCCTGATCATATGTTCATCAACCAGACATAAGTACATTCAATAAGCTCTCCTGATATCAAGTTAATGAATTATTTATACTACCATTTATTTCATTACCACCACCATGAACTGCTATAATCTAGTGAACGTAATATCATCATGTGGTATCCACAATCTGAAATTATGAAAAAGTTTGGATGAATAAAAGTATTAAGACAAACACATTTAAAGTATTTGTTGAGGACAGATTTGATATATTTCAAACATATTCAGTGAAACGAGATGAAATGTAGAAATATTCCTAAGTGATTCATTTTTTTTGTCAGAACAAGATGAATTCTAAATAACTCAATCAATGAATTGGTTGAGGCTTTCGCGGCCATCGTTCAATGTTACATGTACTTTCGAGCATTTAGGCCGTCGTCGTAGATTAGTTCTCGACGTTTCGCCAGTTCGAGTGCCTGGCATCTTCAGGAGTTATATTTCAGGAGATGTTCTCACTGGACTGAAGGCAGTTCAGTCCAGAACATTTTTCTGCGGAAATACAAAGGGAAATCATTACGAGCGCGATGTGTACCTTTGATTCTGTCGAGGACTATTTAAGAAAAGTCGACGATACTTATGGGTCGGAAACAAACATAAGCAGAAATAATAACCAGAGACGAGGAAACGCGAATCCGGGATTTTCAAGGGATTCTAACGGACGATATCGAAACAATAATAATCACAATGGAAATAGAAATAACCTGCCGAATAATGCTGGTGCAAACAACGACAATTCTTCGCAGTTATATTACATAACCACTTTTAACCAGGATACCGTTAATTTACTGACTGATTTGGATGAGAAACAGGAAGAAAAGGAAATGGTTTCCCCGACTGTTAAAATTCAGATAGGTGAACGGGTATTAAAAACATTTATTGACAGTGGTTCGGATGTATGTGCCATTTCAGAAAAATTTTATAGAGAGATCAGGAATGAAGAGTTGTATATACCGATTTTACCGGTCACTAACGTATCAATTGCTGTAGCTGTAGGAGGAATTAGGCAGCGAATTAAAAATCAAATAGTGCTACCGGTTACTGTGGCTGGATGTCGTATGGACGTCATATGTCTGTTTGTACCGAAACTGAATTGCGAAATACTTTTAGGTTCAAATTGGCTCTTTAAACATAAAGTCGTGGTTGATTTCGAACAATCAGAATTATATTACCGCCATGAAAATCAGCATTTCTCGGCAGAATTTGCTTTAAGAGAAAACAGGTCTGATTTACACATAACTGTATGTAGGAATGATGGGGAGACAGGCGAGTTCGACTCTGGGAAAAGACAGATCAAGCACCACTATACAGAGACGGACTTGAAGAAAGTGGCTGAAGTAGCGTATACTAACGAAAGTAACAAGGCGAAACTGTTGGAGGTTTTGACAGAAAATAGAAGTGTTTCTCGGAATGCCCGGGAAAAATTAATAATTACGTTCATGAAATTGAGTTAAACGATTCTAGTTTACTTAATTCTCCTTTTTATCCGATACCTCATATTTATAAATGAGAAGTTGCGTCACAAATTGAAGAAATGTTAAACTGAGATGTTGAAGAATGAATTTTTAAAAATTTGACATTTTTATGAGTAGTTTTTAACAAGTTGTCAACCGAAAAGTCGAATAAAAGTTTCTAGTTTCTTCATACCAAAGGGTTTATTTGTATTAATCTCATACATTTTGGTCCTTCGAGCATTCAAGAATCAATAATGGAATACAGTATCGTAACGCGAAGTAAAAGCAAATCTATGCAAAATCTATTCCAAACTTCTCGTGAGAAGAGAAGAATAGAAGAAGTGGAATCCAGGGTCGTGCAGAATCCTTCAGAAAAGAGGTATGGAGTTAATTCAAGAGCGATGGTTCCACAACTTCAGCCTACCAGAGTCGCTAGGAATATGGCGGAGCAGAAGTCCGACTTATCAAGCCGAGCGACGGTAAGGAAACGGCAAGAAGCAGTTTCAACTGGTAAGTCTCAGTCTAAGCACTCAAAAAGTACCTTACATAGCAAGTTGGATCAAAAAGAAATAGATGAAGAACTATAAGAACTCGAATTAGAATTAGAATTAGAAAAGGTCAATTTGAAAAAGAAACTTTTGGAAAATAGAAAAGCTTTACAAACATTACACAACAAGGGAAAGAGTGATTATGAATCAAACAATTCAATTTCAGTTGATTTGAATATTGCGCAAAATTCCATCAGTGAAAAAGAAAAAGTGAAACAATGGTAAGAAGATACTAGTTCTATCAACTCTAAATCTTTCACTTCTAGACATTCTGTAGTATTCAGCGAAACTCCAGGAAAAAGAAATTCTCAGGAAATCAAAGAATCTGAAGAATGTAAAGAAATTGATGGTATCAAAATAATGTTAGCCAGACAATGTATTGATAAGGAGTTACCGCAATTTTCTGGAGATGTTAGGGAATGGATAAATTTTCATACACAATTTCATAACACAACTGAATTATTAGGATTCTCTGATGCTGAAAATATGTGTCGTTTGAGAAAATGTTTAGTAGGAGAAGCTAAACGTTCAGTGGAAGGATTATTAATATCAAGCACAGGTATAGAACCAATAATGCGTATTCTAAAGAATCGATTTGGCAGACATGAAATTCTGTAAAGGTATTAATCCAAGAAATCAAGTTTTTGCCATTCATAAAGGCTCATGATTTCAACAATTTAGCATTATTCTCAGACAAAATTCAAAATTTGACGTCTACTTTGAAGGAACTTAATATGAATAATTATTTGTCATGTCCACAACTCTTGGAAGATCTTTTGTCAAAATTACCATATTCCATGCAAGTATCTTGGGAAAAAAGATTAGTTAGTGAAAAATCAATGAACTGTCTGGAAGATTTTCAAAATTGGATTTTCCACGAAGCAGAAGCTGTCAATTTTATTCGAACACTGAATCCATATAAAATTTCGAACTTTGCTGGGAACAGGAATAAAATTAACTCTACTCTCATGACTACATTGGACAATAATAAAAAAATATGTAGATTGTGCAATAGTGAGCATAGTTTAGATAAATGTAAAAAATTTAAAGAATTATCTCCAGAAGAGCGTTGGAAATTTATTAAATCCAAAGAATTATGTTTTGCTTGTACGAAAAAGAGACCCTGTGGTATAAATAATTGTCCAAAATTTCATCATGAGTTACTTCATAATCCTCAACTTATGGAACAGAATCAAGAACTTGTCAATAATAATAATGTAGCACAAGATCAGGTAGTTGCTCATACTTCAAGACCTAATAATGAAATTTTATTGAAAGTAATGCCTGTAACATAAAAAATGGGAATAAGTCTGCTAAGATATATGCACTTTTTGATGAAGCGTCTACTATAACTCTCATAGATGAATCTCTTGTAGACTGTTTAGATCTCAGAGGAGAAAATACTGTTTTAGGAATAAAATGGACAGATGTAAATTCTAAGAAAGAAATCTTAAGTAAAAAGCTCTCGTTTGATATTATAGGTGCAGATCAAAAGGTACATAAATTGAACGATGTATACACCCTTCCTGATATGGACCTTCCGGTTCAATCTGTCGATGCGAATAAATTGAAAGCAAAGTGGCAACATCTTAAAAACATTGATTTAGCATGTTATTCTAATGTGAAACCTCAACTCCTAATAGGTCAAGATAATTGGGATTTAATTGTAACAAGAGAAATTATAGAGGGTCCAAAAACTTCTCCAGCTTTATCAAGAACTAAACTCGGATGGATTTTACACAGAAATTTGAGAGAATTCAGAGGCAGAGTAGATAATACCATTTTACACATCAGACATCAAGCGTTGAAACTCAACAATGATTCATTGTTAATGGAAGTCACCCTGAAAAATCAAAGAGACATGTACAAGAACTTGTACACCCAACCCGTTAAAGCTTCCGGAGACGATATCCTGATGAATCTCCAAGATAGCATGGACGCCACTCACCATTCCGACGAGAAGGTGGTGAGGGACCTGGAGAGCCAGGTGGAGAGCCTCAAGAAGCAGATTGAGCAGATCAAGATGGAGAGGGAAAGTTACAACGAGGAGAAGTTCAAGGTCATGAAGAACAACATGGAGGTGTTGAAGAAACAGGTTACGGCTCTGGAAAAACAGAAAAGGATCTTCAGCGATACTATCTTGAAACACGAGCAGACGGTTAATTATCTGAGTGACGATTGCATGGAAGCACACTCCAGGTTGTCTAAGGTTATGCTAAGTAATCTGGAAAAGGAAAACAGCCTCCTCAAAGACTCCGAAAGCAGGGCTCGCAAAGAATACGAGTCGATGAAACAACAGTTTAACTCCCATCACCTCATGCAATCCAACATCAAACTAATCAAGGCCACCTTGGAAAGAACAAATTCCCAAGGAAAGCTCAGGTTGGAAGCCCGATTGGACGAGACTCACAGAGAATGCGCAGCGCTCAGGAGGCGTCTGCAAGAAGAACAAGACAGGTTCAGGCATCTGGCCGATCACCTACAATCTCAAAACCAAAACGCCGTGAAGAGATGCAAAGAAGAAAAGGCCGAAGCCGATAAGCTCAGGAAAGAATTGGGCGATCTCAGAGAGAAATTGGCGAGCAATAACAACCAAGTCGAAGAGCTCATGAAGAAGATCAAGTTGTCCATCTCGACCATTCCCAATGGTCATGGTGAGGGTAGAAAGATCCGTCAACTAGAAGAACAGTTAGAGAACAAAGAGATTGAGACTCTGAAGGCCAAATTGAAGGCCGCGAAAGAGGCATCCGATCAATATTTCAACATAGCCGAAGACGCCGAGAAGCAGATGAAGATAGTGGTCGAGAAACAAGAAGTTTTCTATACTGTCATGGCAGAAGCCGAGCATATAGTGAATAGACGTCTTCTAACCTATATATCATCATCGCCGGAAGACGAAGAATGCCTCACCCCAAATCATTTCCTCATAGGAAGTTCAAGTATTCTAAAACCACCTGGATTAATTGATGACGTGAAATGGAATGTGAAAAAACAATGGAAAATTGCGGAAAAATTAAATGAAAATTTTTGGAACAGATGGATGAAAGAATATATACCAACTTTAACAAGACGAACGAAATGGTTCGAGCAAAATCGAAATTTAAAGGAAAATGACCTGATAGTTTTAATGGACAATAAATTACTCAGAAATAACTGGCCGAAAGGAATAGTTTATAAGACTTACCCGGGTAAAGATGGTAGGGTTAGAGTAGTAGATATCAAATTGAAAAACGGTATCTATAAAAGATCTATATCCAAGCTATGTAAGGTAGAATGCTTAGAGATGGGTGAAGATGATGGTTCTTCACAGGGGGGAGAAAATGTTGAAGAATGAATTATCATATTGCATTTTCAAAAATTTGACATTTTTATGAGTAGTTGAAAACAAGTTGTCAACCGAAAAGTCGAATAAAAGTTTCTAGTTTCTTCATACCAAAGGGTTTATTTGTATTAATCTCATACATGGGACATTATTCAGAAGGATAAAACCGAGGAAAAAACGGAATATATTTCTCCATTAGTCTGCGTTACGAAAAAGGATAAAAGCTAAGTATGCTTGGATGCGCAGGCTCTGAATAGAAAAATGAAGGAGGACTTTTTGAACCCACCCAACACAAACGATTTGTTGTGGAGTTTCAAAAAAGGACAGGTGTTAAGCACTATTGACTTGACGGCGACCTATTGGCAGATACTGATAAAAAGGGATTATACTAAGTATTTAGGCTTTATATATGAGGGAGATACCTATACATTTATACGCCTACCGTTCGGACTGAAGACGTCTATGGCTAGTCTGATAAGATGCCTAAAGGGAGCTAGGGGATGAGTTCCAGGAATTCACGACACTGTATGTGGATTATCTATAAGTTCATTCTGACAATATTGACGTTCATTTTGAGCATTTGCACAGGATATTACAAAGATTAAAAAATGTGGGCTTAACAGTCAAACCCAGGAAATCTCAATTCGTTCGAAAGGAAATTACCTTTTTGGGTCACATCATCTCATCAGAGGGAATAGCCATCGATAAAAGAAGAATTGACAGCATCGTGAATTTTCCATTAACACAGAATCTAAAGGAATTGAGAGGGCTTTTAGGACTCGAGAATTACGAGCAGAGATTCTGCAAGAATTACGCTCACTTAACCTTACCTCTATTGGGTCTACTCAGAAAAGAAAGGAATTGGCGATGGGGATCGAAGGAGAACCATGCGCTGAACGCCATCAAAAGGGCTTATCTAGATACTGTTATGATGGTTCATCGGGATTTAAACCGCAGATTTTATATTCAGTGCGATAGTTCTGACTATGCTCTGGGGGGTAGTCTCTTCCAACTGTCAGACGAAGGCGAGAGACAGATAGTTGCCTATACCAGTACTACTTTAAAGGGGAGTCAGTTAAACTATACGACGACGGAGAAGGAAGCATTGGCCGTTGTGCATTGCTTACGACAGTGGCGGAATCTAGTTTCAGAAGACATTATCGATTCTCTGCGGAGAAAAAACCAATTAAGAAGTTTTTCTTGCTATGCGAAGGTCCTTTCATCATTCTTCGGAAGGCCGGGCCGAATTCCTATATTATAGGTAACTATGAAAATGTTGAACATTCCAAACAGAATATTATTAATCTGAAAGCGTACAAATCCATTCCTGCGGATTTGTAATCACAACTTTAGTTTGCTACCTACTTTACTATGTTGAGTGTATAGTTTCGTTTATTATTTTAATGTTTAGTTGATTTCTTCAGGATTGTGATCAATATTTTCCATTTAATGTATCTTCATCTGCAGATGTGTTTTTTTCTGTTAACTTAAATAAAATAGTTTTAGTATTATTATTTAAGTTGCTTCGTATCGGCTTGATCTCTGTTTTTTCTAAGGTCGTCAGGCAGGCGCTATGCAAGAAAGGGGGTCTCTTCTTTTCTGTTTTTGTTATTTTTGTGTTTATAAATTTCGATGGCTTCCATGTTCAGCCTGAGATAGTAACTTTTGATATTGGAAATAATTTCCGTTTTTGAGAAATCTATGTTGTATCCATCTATTAGAGCATGTTCTGCTAGTGCGGATTTTTCTGTCTGATTCAGTAGACAGCATCGCTCGTGCTCCTTAATTCTAGTATTAATACTTCGTTTTGTTGTGCCAATATAGACTTTGCCGCAGTCACAAGGTATCCTGTAAATACCTGAAAGTGGGTCGACTATGTCTTTGGTTGTCAGTGTGGGTTGGTTTTCTATAAACCCTGCATCCTAGTTTTCCATTAGGCTTTCTAGTTACCAAGACGTCTAGTTACCATCCTTTTCAACTTCCATTGTGAATTGAAAATTTGGGTGCCTACTGTTGAGATGGGTTAAGAAAGTAATACTAAACCTAGACCGAGAATCCTCTGAAGATGCCTACTGAAGAACTCTATACCTAACTTACCTTCTTATTTTGTTTCTCATATTTTTTACAGTACCTAAATGAAATCGATCATTCTGTTCTGAGAATATTCCAGAATAAACAGGAGGATTCTGACAAACTTTCCAGTATTGATAAAAATCAAATACAAATATTTCAGAAGGATTCTCTAGAGCATGAAGGGTAAGTGTTTTTTCTTACTTCTCGTTTGTTACTTCTCCATGCAAGAATGTCTCATGCTCATTCTCATCAACTTATTCCTAACTCAACTTTTATTGTTATTCTGTTATACAGAAAGAATCAACAACGCAGTATCCATATGGTTGTGGAGGAAATCAGAAATCAATTGTGAACTTCAGATGATGACAAAATGCAGAACAAAACTAAAAATGATTTCATTTTATGTGAAGTTTCATTTCATGAAGTCAAAGTAATTTTTTTATTCGTATAATATTAAGATGACCTTTGCATGTTCATCTGGCAATAAGTATTGCCAGTGAAATATGAATATCAATTAATAATAAATAATATCAAATGTAGTCATTCCATGGAATTCAATATCAATAATGTATGCTTATATTGAATAAATAAAGGGATAAAATTTTATTACAATTTATTAATTCAAGATTAACATTCACTGAATACTCACTGAAAATAGAGATGAATTCAACAGAATATCACCATCAGAAGTAATCATTGAAGGAGAAAATATAGTAGTTGATAACGAATTCGTATATAAAGAAGAGCATAAAATATCTGAAAAATGGGCGATCCCCTCAGGCCCGGAGAGAATACCAGCAGAGCTTATAAAAAACGGTTCAGAAAAACTATTCGAAGCACTGACATGGTGTATAAAACAATATTTAAATGGAACGGAGATACCCAATGAATGGAAGAACCCATATTTGACGTCTATTCACAAGAAAGGCAATAAATTTTTGTACGAGGGTATTAATATGTTCGTTCCTAAATAGAGTTTGAGGAGATTAAGATTTCGCGTATGGTATTCACACGACTTGAAAAAGCTTGTATTGGAAAAAAAGAAATGACATAAAAAATATAAAATATCTAAGTCCTGGGATGATTATCTTGTGTTCTGTAGCCTGCGGACGCAATGTAAGTCGCTTGCCAACTCTTGTTATGCCTCCTATGTTGATCGAGTAGAGGGCTATATGAGGAATAATGTTAATGCCTTTTGGAATTTTGGTAATCAAAAACGTCAAGATAATGATATTCCTTCTGAAGTCTTTTGTGGCGACAATTTGCTCATCGGTGATCGGAATATTGTTAACGGATTTGCGAATCATTTTCGGTCGTTTTTGGCTGCGACCTCTGAGCAAGCTCCTGGGATGATGGAGGACAACTGCGCCACTTATTGTGATGTGGGTGGTACCTTGAGGCTTGATTTGGCCGAAGTTATTCAGAAATTGAATAGCTTGAATATCAATAAGGGACCGGGTCCGGATCGCATTCCCACTATTTTGTTACGCAAATGTTCTGCGTCTCTGGATTTACCTCTTCTAGTAGTCTTCAACAGGTCCCTTGAATCCGGAGCCTTCCCATCTAGGTGGAAGGAAAGTTTCGTAAAACCTATCCATAAGTCGGGATCTAAAAACAATGTGTTTAATTATCGCCCCATTTCCATCATTAGTGCCATTCCTAAACTATTTGAACTTCTGGTGTATGATAGAATCTATTTGAAGATAATGCCTGGGATATCTCATCGGCAACATGGTTTTTTTGAGAGGCAGAAGTATTCAGACCAACTTGATACTCTTCACGCAGTACTCTTTCGATGAGTTTGAACGTGGGCGTCAGGTTGAAGTCATTCCCAGACGGCACAGAAATATTCCATTCATATTCAGTGAATATATATTGAAATATTCCAAACATATTCCAAATCTCCCAGGGCATGAGCTTGGCAGATAGCAGGAATATCCAAGGTCACCATGAAACATCTGCCAGGAATATCTTATGATCTTCCAAAATATATCCATGGCATATGCCATACATATTCATCTATAAAAATCTCCCTTACATATATGCTGGCAATATCTTTTTATCTCCTGATTTGTCCATGCCATATGCTGGTAATATCTTTGTATATATTTAAATATATGTAAATTTTTGTAGCGGTACTAAAAAATAATGCAATGATTAGATTGTTTCAAAAAAATTTATTACAGTTTTAAAAATATTTTGTACAATAACAATAATTAACAAAATTATCACATTAAATTATAAAAATGAACATAAAGTAAAAATATAAATATAAATCAACTAGGTATTTTACAAAACAATACAAGGCATATGAACTCCGAATAAGTAAAAATTAACATTTGATGAATTAAACTAAAAAATATGGAAAACACAATGAGGTAATATTTTAAATGATATGAATATTGAACTGTGAACTTCAATTATTTGGTTTGTGAACTAGAGGCGATTTCGATTGACTTTGGTTCTTGGTTGGTTCATAGATTGGTCCGTCAGTTTTGGACCAACCACATTCGAATGACATTCTGGTGACGTCTCAAATCAGATGTTTCTCCAAAATTTGAACCGAATTCGAAAGCGCAGTTCGTTTGACGTTGTCATTTATGAACCGAGCGGTCAACCGTTAACCGACCAAAACAGCCATTCGAAATTGACTCATCAGATTATGGGTCGGTTTCACAAAACTCTAATTGTGCAATTAAAAAACTTCACATAAATTAGAACCAATCGAATTACTCGTTTTGAAATTCCTACGAATCGTAGTGGCTCCAGTTAATTAAACGGTACTAACAAAGTTTTGTGAAACCGACCTTATATCTATATATCAGCACCTCAGAGGTAAAGTGTGTTAAGTCACATTTTTTCAGAGACGACCTATCTACAATATTGGATTCACATTAGTAAATTCTAGCTAGTGAAACACATTTTTGACTCCCTAGGTATATGAAGACGCCAAGTAATGGCAGTACACATTCTTTGAAACAATTATCGAACTGAAAAATCTCTCATTTGTCTAATTTTGATATTGTGACTTGACACACTTTACCTTTGGGGTGCTGATATAGATATCCGTGTTTATAACATCCCAGGCCTTCCAATTCCCAGTCTCCAGCCCCTTCTATCAACACCCATTCTCCCGGTCTCTCAGACATGGTCTTCTGTATGCCACTCATCCAGGTAGCTTTTGGTCTTCCTCGTCTTTTTCCTTCTATTGGTACCCATTTCACAGCAAGTTGAGAATTCTTTGATTTGGCCCTGAAAAAAACCAGTGATTCTAAGATTTTCAAGATAAGAGGCTGTCTACTGCTATAGTAGTAGTGGAATCTGTTCTGATTATTTAATATTTATAAACTTACTTTGAATTTTAGTAGGCAGTGTTGGCAATTTATATCGAGGCAACCTTCCTTCTCGAAGACGATCTTTCTTTTTGATTTTAAGGGCCTAAATCCGTACCGATGCCACTAATATTTTCGACCTGTACAGCCTTTTTGCTTGCAGGAACAAAATTACGATATACAGCTTGGGTGAGATTTACTACACCCGAGAAGCTCCTCCACTCATGCTCTTGTAGTTTTTACGTTTGGATTGAAAGCAAAATTTTAGTTAAGCTATCTGCACAATGTGAAGCCATTTTTCAGTAACAAATTTAGTATTTTCATTCTGTTTAAGAACCTCTGAAAATATTAATAAAACATAAAATGGGTTTTATGATCCCTGAAATTATTTATATTATACCTTTGAGAACATTGCACAATTTTATTAGGGATGAAAAATTGCATCTATGTTCCCTCATTGGGCATAAACGAAAGTTCTACCAAAGTTAGTTTTTGCCTTTTTCCCAACCCAACTAAAATATGGGAAATATCCTTTCTATCACTTCCTCACTTTTAAGTCCTCAATTCTTTGACCTGAAAAAAACGTAAATATACATAACTAAAGATAAAATACTGCCTCACTTTGTGAGGTATACCCAAAGTGATTGGCATATTACATAAACCTTTTTCAAGCATTCCAAATATAAGAGTACCTACCAACGCCTATTTGATATTCACGCTCCTCCAGTCGTGCTCTTGCCTGTCTGTCTTATCTTTTATCATGTGCTTGGCTGCATCACAAACTATTTATCACATAATACTCAAACAATAACATATTTTCAACTCCACACACAATTTAATGTGTAACGTGCACAGACTACTAATAATAATATTATATTAATAGCCGTGCGTGACCACCATTTCGGAACGCCAAACTGCTAACCACAGAACACAAATAACCTCAATCCAAGACCACAAAACAAAAATATGAATATTTGGACTGAAAAAGTCGTGACCTAACAATATGGCGGCTGGATGAATGTTTACAGTTTACATTTACATCCATAAGACTCAAATCTCAGTAAAATCGAAATTTGATATTCTTATCGGTGAATTCAGGGAACGAAATTGCAGGAGTTACGAATGGGAGAAAGCCAAAAAATAGTTAATTTTTATTTATAAAGGAGTATTTTTATTCCTCTAAAGAAATAATGTCTTTGGTATTTCTATCAGATATTTTGATAAAATTCAAGGAAATATCTAGAAAGGGCGAAAATATGGTTCGAAGTAGCCACATAACTTCCTCAACCTACGATGGCTCTGAAATGTTTGAAATGCAATGTATTTGGTTCAATGAAAAGCAAGAATTATTAAGTTGAACTAGAAAGATTCTAAGTTCCAGACAACATCTCTGTCACTACATGGCAGCTGCATGAAACAAAAATATGAGCAAAACTGATTTGATTCCAGTGGAATAAGCCACTCTCACCTCTGCTGACTAATATTTGATTATCATATATGATTTTTGACAACTTGTCTACGACCTTTTTACATATCTGCTCAAATATCATATTATATTGTTTTTCCATTTATTGAAAATATATATTTGATCTCTTTCCTATAAGATCAAAATCATAATGGACCTCTTTTTCTATTTCATCGAACATTTCAATTTTCACTCGACTGTCAGTCGATATAGTATAGAATGTCCATTTTTCACAAATAAAAACGTTTAATTTGTTGCCTGCTTTTTCATTTCCTTCTATCAATCATATAAATAAATTAAAAATCATTGATTCCATTGTTTACTCAGTTTGATAAGTAAGATCAAATTATTAAGCGAATGAAAGTGTTATTTTTTTTAACTTGAATCCAACTTTCATTATAACTGCGATTCCTTGAAAATATAATCTATATACTTAGAAAGTTTGTAGTTTTTTCACAGTTTACTGGAATATAGCAAACTCATCAGTTATTGATGAGTTCGGAACAAAAGCAAAATCGAGGTAGTGGTAGTGCCTACTCTTTAAAAAATTGGAATTGTAATATTCCATGAAGATTCAGATATATATACCAATAAATACTATTAAATAATATTCTAAATGCATATCATATGGATATTCCCATAGAATATACCAGTCGTATCTGGGATGGCATATATCTGGAATATTCCTTTGAGAGCAGATCTATTTGATATATTTTTTGCATATGCCTCGCATATTGCAATATCTTTTGGCTTAATGGCAGATTGGAGGAATATTCCGGGAATATAGGGTGCCGTCTGGGTTTACACTGATTTTTCGAAAGCGTTTGACTCCGTTGACCACTCATTACTCGAATTTAAACTCATCCGATTTGGAATATGGGGTCCTCTTCTCAAATGGTTGGTGCCGTACTTCAAGCTTAGAACTCAATTTGTTGAGATCAGGGACACATTATCTGATCCAATTTTAGTAACTTCTGGAGTTCCTCAGGGAAGCCATTTGGGTCCTTTATTGTTTCTAATATCTCTCGATGATATTTCGCGTTGTTTTTGGCATTCACAGTTTCTGTGTGTTTAGATCATATTTAGAGCACAGAAAACAACAAGTAAAAGTCAGCAGGAACAATGAGTGGGCCATATCGGGGTCGAGAACTATAAAGTTCGGGGTTCCGTAGGGCAGTATTTTGGGACCCATCATGTTTATTATTTGTCAGGTTGCTTAGCGGTAATTTGGCATCTGTGTTACTCTTTGGTTGAGCTGGGCAGATTTCTTGATGTGATGTCCCTGAAATGTGTTTATCATGCTGTTTTTGAGTCCAGACTTCGATATGGTGTCATGTTCTATGGGGGTTCGACAACTGCGGGAACATATTCAGAATTCAAAAAAGAGCTATTAGATTCATTTTCAAGATGAAATTTAGGGAGTCGTGTCGAGGTAAATTTAGAGAAAATGGCATACCGACCCTGACAGCTATTCATATACAGGAATTTTTGATATATGTGTTCAAGAACAAGAATAAATTTGAAAGAGTAGCGATGAGTCAACACAATACGAGAACAACGGAGGTGAAATATCCTGTACATAGGTTATCGATGACAGAGAGGGGGGCACATTACATCTGTGTTAAATACTTCAACAAACTTCCACCTACAATTAGAACTGAAAGCATTTTGAAAATTCTCAAGAAAGAATATATGAACTTAAAATCCATTGAGAGCAGAAATATGTATTTAGCAGCCAAAAAAGAATATCAAGCACTTTTGAAAACGACTAAATTGAATTTCCACAATAATCTATTGCACCTCTCCAATAATAAGAATAAAACAATTTGGCAATTAGTTCGAAAGGAAATAGGTCCTACTAAGCAGAATAATAACATCATATTACAAGTCCACGGTAGAGTTGTTTCTGATCAGTCTGAAGTGTCTGAGGTCTTCGGAAGTTACTTCTCTTCAATAAACATAATCAGTGTCCTAAAACACTTTGGAGCTAATCAATCTAGATCATGTACAACTCGGTCACTGACCGACAATAATTTCTATTTCTTCCCAGTTGAACCTGAGGAAGTGAACTCAGTTATGAAAAATTTAAAAAATAAAAATGGTAACGGACTAGACATGATTCCTGTTAAAGTTCTGAAGATTTTGGCTCCTCATATCTCTAAACATCTTTCGCATCTGATCAATGTTTCGGTGTCTTCAGGCACCTTTCCTTCTTTACTCAAGACGGCTGAGGTAATTCCTATTCACAAGAGGAATGCTGTTGATGACGTAAATAATTATCGTCCCATTTCATTGTTGAGCTCTCTATCTAAAGTCATAGAAAGATTAGTTTATGACAGAATGTTGAAATACCTGGACAAGTATTCTTTCATTACGACTTGTCAGCACGGTTTCCGAATTGGTAGATCGACTGAGTCCGCAGCATGTGATTCGATCAATTTTGTATATAGCTGTTTAGACGATGGAATTTTCGTGGCGGGTTATTTTTTGACCAGTCACGTGCATTTGATTGCCTGAGCTTCAACTTTATTTTAGATAAGTTATACAATCTGGGTTTCAGAGGTGTTTTCCTGGAATGGATCAGAAGTTTTTTAACCAATCGATGGTTAATCGCCAGAGTGGGCCAATGTAGTTCGGGTCGGTACCCTGTGACAATGGGTGTTCCGCAGGGTTCTATTTTGGGGCCGCTTCTGTTCACAATTTTCATTAATGATTTACCAAACTACATCATGACTCATTTACTTACTGCTATGAATGTAAAAATCGTGTTGTTTGCAGATGATACCTCTTTCATAGTTTCTGCACGAACCCTAAGCGAACTTAAGACAAGCTGTGAATTGTTGGCCCGGTGCTTCTCTGATTGGTGTTCCAGTAACTCTCTCATTTTGAATGTGAGTAAAACGGATCTAGTACATTTTCAAGTGCGTAATTCGAATCATCAGTTGGATTTACATCTCCAGACTGGTGGTTTGAAGCCATCTACATGTGTGAAGTTTCTGGGACTACATGTTCATGAAAACCTCATTTGGAGGGATCATGCCGACTATGTCTGCAAGAAACTAAGTAGC
The DNA here is from genome assembly GCA_038502775.1 of Hippodamia convergens. NCBI lineage: Eukaryota > Metazoa > Arthropoda > Insecta > Coleoptera > Coccinellidae > Hippodamia > Hippodamia convergens. Next base: position 3,872,558 of record CM076610.1, on the reverse strand, counting down.
GCGTTTTTTGCTTTGAGACGCATAAAGCACATTTTATCCTATGATGCCTTAATTAACGCCTATTACTCATTGGCCTACACGCACCTCAACTACAATGTTGTTCTGTGGGGAGATTCCTCATTTACGAGCGATGTCTTCATAGGACAAAAAAAGATTATTCGTTTACTTTTCAATCTGAAACCTAGGGAGTCCTGTAGACCCTTTTTTGTTAAGAATAAAATTATGTGTTTTCCATGTATATATATTCTTGGTTGTCTATTGTACACTCATAAGAACATTTCTTCATTGAGTAAGTGTTCTGAGTTTCACGAATATGACACGCGATATAAAGAGACACTCTGTATTCCGAAACACCGCACGTCCAAGTTTCAGCAATCACCTATGTATAGTGGCATAAAATTGTTTAACCATCTACCGGATAGATTAAAGGTTTTGGAGTACAGAAAATTCAAAAATGCGATTAAAGCCATGCTACTCGAAAGGTGCTTTTACAACAAGCAGGAGTACTTCAACACGGCTTTGAATTGAACATGTTGTTTGATGCTCTTTACTTTATTTTAGTATTACTTGTAATATTTGATTTGGTGGGTTTTCTTATGTTGTATTCATTATCTAATGTATTTTTTTTCTTCTTTATTGGTTAATTAACGTATCCTATACAAATGTAATTTGTCTTAAAGGATGAATAAAATTATTATTATTATTATTATTATGACATCTTGTTGAAAATTGAACCATACAATATTGGACAATTTTTGAATTGTAATTTTAGTTGGTATTTTTGTATTTTTTGTTTGTTGACACAGTTTCATTTCAAGTTGTCCTACAATGTCAGCTTCATATGAAATAAAGTTCATTATTATCATTATTATTAATATGTTCATTTATCCAAGGTTTGGATGGATTCACTCTAATGGTCCTTGAATGCGAACAAGATTTTATTTCATTAGAAAGTAGATAATAAAATGAATCCCACTTAGCGTCGATATCGCCACAACTCAGAGCCTCATCCCAATCTAAGCCAGATGAACAATTCCTCAGCTGATCGAATTCAATCTTTGTTTAAATTTTTAAGGTTTGAAGTGGAAAACACACATAGACGAAGTATGTAAAAAGCTTTCTCTATTTCAGTATCGTAATGAGTTCATTACACTACTAAAATTAGTGCTGTAATGAATTCATTACAGCATTGTTTTCAGTTGTATTTTTCGTTTTTTGGTTGTCAGTAGGTACTGACCTCAGATCCTGTCAATTCCCAAATCAAATGAATTTAAATTTCGTAATCTGTCAAATTTCGTAAGTCACACCAACTGCCAACATACAATACATAAGTCACTAATCTGAATTTTTATTTGAAAATCGAGGGTATTTCAAAATTTGACTGAAATAGAGAAATTATCGTCTGATACTCGTTGCAGAAGGCAATTCCAACACTCATCATTTCGCATTCGTGTTGGAATAGGAGCCCATTCAGCAACTTGTTTTAGAATATAGTTTTACAACTCTTTTTATGCATTGAGTCAGGTCAGGTATTTGCTTCCCTCATGTTTACTTATGAATATATTGTTCAGTATATACCAAGTCACCCATAATTTATTGCTATGGAGAAATTTGAGAGATATTTGCAGTCTTCAATATTCAAAATAGAATATTTCGTATTATATTCAATATACCTGCACGATTCTCTGGTAGACCAATTTTATTGGAAATTAAGATATTGAGTCAAGCTTCTATTTTAATTTTTAGATGTTTGGTTTTTGCTAAGGAGAAGGAGAATGGTTTGTAAAACTGTCAAGCTTTAATTCTCATAATACTAGAACTCACTTTCATAAAAGTTTTTTTTAGTGTAAATGAGGTGTGATGAATGACTACTTCCAAAACACCGCTCAGATGCAAACTGGAAGCAGACAAAGTAGTGATACAACAGGAGAAGTTTAGGTATCTCGGCATAGAAATATCTTGGTACGGAGATGTCGAAGTGAAGGTGAGGAGACAAGCCTTGAAGGCAGCAAGAACAGCCGCATGTCTCAACAGCACCATATAAGGCAATATACATATAAGAACTGAGATAATAACTAGGATATACAAGACAGCGATCAGACCCATATTGACATACACTGCAAAAACCAGACCTGAAACCTCGAAGACAAGGCAGATCCTAGAAACCACAGAAATGAAAGTATTGCGCAAGATAGCTGGCAGAACACTTATGGATCGGACGAGGAGCGAGGACATCAGAAAAGTTTGTAAAGTCGATAACATCAACGAATGGGTACTCCACAGAAAGAAGGAGTGAAATGAACACATTGACAGCATGACCGCCGACAGAATGGTGAAGATCACGAGGGACAGATCACCGATGTGACGCAGAAGCGTCGGAAGACCCCGTAAACGATGGAGTGATAACCTACCAATTGGTTGAAACCAGGCAGAAAACCGAAGAGAAACAAGCAAAAATGCTTATATATAAGAAAGAAGAAGAAGAGTTATAATTCTAGGAAAGAAACGCTGCTATAAAAATAAAGAAATAAAAATGACGGTAGCACCTGTCCATTCAAAATCGGAATTGTTCGCCGTAAGGGACAACTGCTTACCTTGATGGATTTCTATGTCGGTGTATTCGTCTTCATTTTCTTGAATTTTCCTCGATGGAGATCTTCTTCAGTGCACTGAGTGTTTAAATATTTGAAAGTTCACAATAATGAAATGAACAAATGGAAGTTCGAATTCACTTGAGAAATTATAACGAGATTTGGGATACAGCGACAATGAAGGTTATAATTGTACCGATCGCACAAATCACACATGTATTGTCTTCTTCCCTTCGACCCCCTCAAACACAAGCAGTTGTTCATAGACACGAACAGGTGCTCCGAGGACGCGTAACACAGAAAATGAAAATAGAGAAATATCGAACATTAATAACCCAGTTTCCCAAACATATAATGATTATTTAGAAAATGTCTTATTTTTGCATTTTTGACAACAGTTTTATACAATACTATCAAAAAATTATTATTATTATAATTATTATTATAGAAGTATATTATTACATACTAGATTAGTATAGAAGTGTACTCGTATAATATGTTACCGTTTTTCAATGAAATTATCGCAATAATGATAACATACTATCGAATATTTTCAATTAACATTTTCCAAAAACACTCTGAGCTTCGCTTATATCAATTTTCATTGACCATTCCCTATAAACTTGGCTACTATCTCTCTACATGCTGCATAGGTTCCTGTTAATATACCAGTGAATCCTATCATCAGGATGAGGATATTCTTGAATATATCAAAACATCCGATAGTTTCATGGAAAGTAACCAGTTCTAGCAAAGGTGGAAATATCAAAGCTAATGAAGTTCCCCCAATAGCTCCCACAAGTGAGATGAATTCTCCAAGGTAAGGTATCGTTTCAGCAAGAATATCTGAAAATAGAAAATAGAAAGTCACTACTTGTATTAAACTATTTGTAACAATTCTCACACGCTAAAGCTGAAAGGCAAGTTTTGAACAGAATTTCAACCCAATATTGAAATCTGAACGGTCCAAATGTCCTATATATCCATGGAAACATAATCATGAATGCAACATACATTTGTAGAAGGTAAGTAAATGCAACTGAGACTGCTATGACTATGACAACTATTTGAGCTAAACTGAAAAAAAAATCAGGATTTGCTTTATTTTGTATAGAGTTCAGGGCAAAAGCTCTGTCATCGGAATTTTGAGGCAACAACACACACTCAATTTGTTTTCTGAATGATTGCTAGCCTCAGAATCCCATGATACAATTGAACTTTGCGAATAATCCCATCAGAAAATGTGTTGGAATCTTCGCAGCACTACAATAGATATATTAGTTATTCATTAATCCTACCATCAATACGCAAGTTCATTTATATTTTAATGATTCAACGAGAAGACTCTTTCCATAATATAATAATAATTCGTATATTCGTATAAATAAGTGCATCAGCTTAGTAGTGCATTCAGAATTTTCCTTCGGATCAATTCATACGAAAGCATATGAAAGCTTTCCAGGAAGGTTTCGGTATCCCAAATGATGCCTCAAATATCTCTTAGGTGCATATTATTTGGCAACGATGTAAAGAGCCTTAATCATGCTCCAATGTGAATTTGCGCGAGTATCTTGCTCCCTATCGAATTTACAACAAATATACAAAAGATTGGAAGAAAGCTGATGAAATTTCCTGGAAAAAGGTGAGGTGAGGGGTCATTTTCTAGTATTAGCAATCGTTTAAAACAAACGTATTTAATTTGTCACTACAATGCGCAGGTTCATTATGTACCAAAAACAAGTAGTACAGTCAAATCTATAACAAATACAAATGATCAAAACAACTTCATGAGATCTCTCCCTTCCTATTTTTTTTTCCAATCAAAACTTAAAACATAAACCTATCCGGTTCTTTATACCTCTACCATACAATGTTCTGCCAGGTACTCTATGATATATTGTCAGAAATCGAATCTTCAAATGTCTCAATAATGGGAGAATTATAATAATCATCTGCTTTTCATGAAGAAAAATGTTTTCATTTTTCTGAGGAGTTTAGTAAGGTTTTTATACACCTACGATTATTAATAATTGACGAACCATCTGATTTCTGCAAAATATAGGATCTCTCTCTCTCTCTTAGTTTATCTATAACTTTACGAAACTTCGATTTTGCTTTAAGCTTATTCTAATATCTCACATTTATTGACTTCAATAGGATTCGGAGTCTACAATTTTCATCATAATTAACCTTCTGTTTATGCTTATTGAGTTTTACTCTTTTATCGTATATTTTGAATCTTACACATTTTGGATTCAGGTAGTTTTTAGTGGTAGGTAATACACCTTTCAAGTTTCATGACATCAATAATTGTGACAGCATAGTTATTGGGCTGACGAAAAACCAAATTCTAATAGACTATGTTTATACTTAAGCTAAACTTACTTTATATCTTGTTTTTCCTCGAAAGCATTTTTTACAGTTTGTGTCTCTCTACTATTCCGTTTGGCTGCGGATAGTTCGGAATAGGAGTTAGATGTGTGAAATCATATACAGGGTGTCCCACCGGGAGTGCCCATTAGAAGTTTATGGGGAAATAATAATTAGATCATTTCCAAATTTTGTGTGAAGATATAAGCCAAGAAGACCTTCATTTATGATATATTTTTTAATATGAATGACTTCCGCTTTCACCGGAAGTGGTATCAACTTTCTCATTTCAAATGGAACACCCTGTATATTATGACTTTTTCGGATAGATCTTCGAATGCCACATTAATTTTATGTATCACTCCCTAAAGCCATCCAGAGCCGTTTCCGAGTTATTCACTGTTTTTCGAAAAAATTTACAAATTGAGGCTTGTAGAACACTGAGAATTCAATGAAAGCGCAACGCGCAATCTCAGATCCGTTTTTTGAAATGGGTTACTGACAAGATATTCACCCCAACTCTGTAGAGAAAATAACGTTTTGATATACTGGGTGGTAAAATGAGAGTGTCAAAGTTGGAATTCAAAAAAAGCCAAAAACTCTATTTTTTCAAATGGAAACCATATTTTTTTTTACCCACATATCAATTTGTGAGGTGAAAATAGGTGGAGTTTATTCAGGGTTCCCTATATCCAAAATGTACCATTTTCGAGATATTTAGGAAAAACTGTTAGTGTGTCAAAGTTTGAATTCCAAAAAAGGCAGAAATTCGATTTTTCCAAATAGAAACTGTATTGTTTTCACTCCCATTTCAATTTGTGAGGAAAGAATAAGTGAAGTCTTTTGAGGGTTCCCTATATCTAAAATGTACCATTTTCGAGAGATTCAGAAATAACTGTTAGCAACGAGCATATTATAATATGTGAGGTATCAATTATGATCTATGTTCACCCTTTCATAAGATTCTGTATGACTTTATTCAAAATAATCCAGGTTTGCTCCTACCGAAGAATTAATCGTGCAATGTATTGGCAGAATTCTGTTACAGAATGAATAAGGAAATCCACCAACCAAGAAATATTGGAAAGGTGGGAAAAATATTTGGAAGTAGGTGGACGAAATTTTCAAAATGTGTTATGACTCAATTTTCTATTCTGATATATCTGAATAAAAGTTCAGGAAGTTTCATGACTTGCTTTATAAGTATTGCATTACAATTTAAGCTTTCGATATGTATGTCATATTTTCCGGAAAATATCTCGTTATTTTCATTATGAGCAGTAAAAAACTAGTGGCCGTTTTCTTTGAACAATGAGATAAGTTTTGAGGAATACCAACAACAGAAGCATGGAAAATTATTCCGAATAAGTCAAAGATTTTTATGAAAGGGTGAACATAGATCATAATCGATACCTCACATATTATAATATGATCGTTGCTAACAGTTATTTCTGAATATCTCGAAAATGGTACATTTCAGATATAGGGAACCCTGAATAGACTCCACTTATTTTTTCCTCACAAATTCATATGTGAGTGAAAAAAATACGGTTTCCATTTGGAAAAATCGAGTTTTTGGCTTTTTTTGAATTCCAACTTTGACACTCTCATTTTACCTCCCAGTATATCAAAACGTTATTTTCTCTACAGAGTGACGTCGAATATCTTTTCGGTAGCCGATTTCAAAAAACAGATCTGAGATTGTGCGTTGCGCTTTCATTGAATTTTCAGTGTTCTACAAGGCTCAATTTGTATTTTTTTTCACAAAACAGTGAATAACTCGAAAACGACTCCAGATGGCTATAGGGAATGATAAATAAAATGAATGTGGAATTCGAAAATCTACCCAAAAAACTTATAATATACAGGGTGTTCCATTTAAAATAAGAAAGTTGATACCATTTCTGGTGAAAGCGGAAGTCATTCATATTTGAAAATATATCATAAATGATGATCTATTTAGCTTATATATCCACACAAAATTTGAAATGGATCGAATAATTATTTCTCTATAAACTTCTAATGGGCACTCCCGGTGGGACACCCTGTATATCATAGCAAAACTTCCAAAGTCAAGAGAATTGAACTGAGGTCCATTATCTAAAATTTATATTGCCGGAATACCTAAACTATTGAAAATTGACTTAGAATGATAAATGTTCTTTGAATGTGTATTGTTTTCCAGAAATACCAATTCAATTCATTTCGTATAATAATCAATTGCAAGTAAATACATATATGTATTTACAAACTATGTCCTGAATATAATATGTCAGATGTCACATACAATTTTATACCAAGCAAGGAATGTGTGTGAAGTTGGCCCAGCACTTTTGGATTTTCGAAATTTTTTTTGTTGTGCTGAATTGTGCTAGGTTTGTGCTGCTTTGTGCCGTTGAAAATTTTTCTCAATTCCATGTGGTTCTCGAGACATTTGAAAAACCAAAAAAATGCACCAGCCCAGCACTTTTCGAAAAATTAATTTTAACTGACGGGAAAAAATCGTGCTATACATGTACTGAGTTGTGCCGTTTAAATTTTTCCGAAAC